>BDDA01000050.1:52104-62112 GCA_001662385.1 Chlamydomonas asymmetrica
AACTGGTGGCAGATTACATTCATGAACTTTACGTGCAAACAAGTCGCTGAGCTTTATCATCTCTGTTGATTATGGTGCCTCGTGCATGCATCGCATGCTTATCACGATGGATCATATCCTTGGCGTAACGCGTTGAGTGTTGGCCTGTTGTTGCCTGTTTGCTTGACTCGCTCCTGCGAGAGTTCTATGTCCTCATCTGAGGGGAGTGTCGGCCTTGGCTAGAAAGCTCCTAATGTAAAAATCTAAAATCTAAAATCTCTCTCAGGGCAGGTACCAGCAGAATGGCACGAAGTAGGCTACGTGGGCGGCTACCTGCGCCGATGATGGGCGTGTCGCCGATGCGCCCCTCCCACTTGTTAGTGCGCCCGCCTGTGGAGGTGGCGGCGGCCAGGCGGCCCGCGCTGTCCACCGCCACCGCGCCCACGGTCTGTGTGTGCTGCAGCAGCTCGTCCTGGCGCACCACTGCCTGCGGCGCCGCGGCGCTGGCGCGGCGCCACTGGTCGTACCTGCATGCAGGGCCCCTTCGCGTGGTGAGCGGGCGTGAGCGGATGTGCGCATGTGAACACGGCAGCCATTGGTCTTGGTGTTGGCGCAGAGTGTGCTGTGAGCAATTCATTTGAATGCTGAGCGGTTTTGCGGCGGTGCCAGCGTCGACATCTGACGCCGCCCTGTGATCTGCCTAGCCTGTCAGCCATCTCCAGCTGTCCATTATCACTTTATAAGTGTACCCAAGTTGCTTTCGCACAACATGGCACCAGTGTTCGCGAGCACTAAGCAGAGTGGATGGGTACGCAACCGTGGCCGCTGGGATTGGCCTATGCACTCCTGCTTGCACCCCACCCCCTCTTCCCTCCCCCTAGGCTGATGAGCCCTCCCAGGTTCTCGCATCCACTGACACATACATGATCAGATACATGACCCAAATGAGGTACTGGTAGCTGCAATCAGTGCCACGAATCAGAACATGCTGCGAGATGAAATCCATGTCAATTAGGGTTACACGAGCGCAAGCTGTCATGGTACGGGTTTAGGGTCGGCAGTGCGAGGCTGCCCATCAGTCCGCGTCACCTGCTGTCTGTGTAGAAGTACGCCGTGTCCTCCAGCGCTACGCCCTGCTGCGCTGCAAACGCCTCCGCGGCCTCACCTGCCGGACGAATGCGTGAGCGCAAGCTGGTGTTATTGACCTGCAGGGCCCTTACTCAACTGGCCACGCATGCGATATGATGAGCTTGCGTGGCCACGCGCTGTCGGCGCACGGTCGTCCTGTACCGCCTTCTCTCATATGCGGCTGGTGGTCACACATGAGGAGAGGCGGTAGAGGAGGACAGTGCACTGACAGTACGTGGCCACGCACTCTCATCATAACGCATGCATGCATACCGTAACAGCGAAGCTGTACCCCTGTGCCAGCCTATCCAGCGCGGGCGCTTTCTGCATGAGCCGTTGCGCTGTGACAGCATGCTGCGTGTCACATACACGGGCACACACTGGTTACACACATACCTCATGCCTGCATTGCTCAATCACATTGACACACTGCATGCCAGTGCATGGATCTCGAACGCACAATGGCGCATGCTCGTGCGGTCAGGCGTGCCGCCATGTGATCTCCATGAGCCCGCACGCACGCACCGGACAGCAGGATGTGCGGCGTCGCCTCCATGACGCGCCGAGCCAACTTGACCGGGTTGCGCACACGCCGAAGCAGTGTTGCCGCACCACACCTGATGCCAGCGGTTGGAAGGAAGCAGCGCTACGGCACTGATGGCACTACTACCAAGTGCTGCACAAGTGCACATGCTTGGGTATCATGACGGCAGGCATGGCTCAGACAGATGTGCTGACACTGTCCCCCAGAATGGCAAGTCAATGCACCGCCTGGCTACATACAGACCTTTCGCAGCATTGATCAACAGCATCCCGCTTTTGAACACATGCAGCACCTGGCAGCAACAGCTGCTGGCAGGTGGGCGATCGCATGGGCTGTGCGGCCCTGTGGCAGTCAGGGCAAATACAGACTCAGGGATACAACCTACCGTTTGTCGCAGGTCATAATGCTCGCCTCCATCTCTTGTTCACCTGCTCGATTGAAGACCGAGCCGCGACCTGCATGCGCGTGTATGCAGTACGCTGTCAATCCCGCTGGGTCGCGCACCATGAGCGTGTTTTGACCGACCGCATAAGCAAGGCCCCCAGCCTGTCTGTGCCAGCATTGCTGCAGGTTCACAAACACTCGCGTCCAGCTCAGGTGAGTTATCACTCCAAGGCACGAGACACGAGCCGGCTAAAGCAGACAGGGTGTCGCACCTGCATTGAAGCTGGGGTGGTCCTCCAGCACAACTACGGAAGCTTCCACTGCGTCCAATGCGCTACCGCCCTCGCAAAGCACTGCTTGGCCTGTGTGCGCAGAGCGAGGGCGGCATGGCAGCTCGTGAAGCCCTTGCTGCACAGCTAGAACGGGTTAGTTCACAAAGGCATACAACTGCACATGCCTGCTCTGAGTGCCAGCGCTATTCCCTCTTCGGCAGCCCTAAGTGCTTCAGCATTGTCGTTGGTGATCACGCCAGCGCCGCCATGCACAGCGAGTGCCCACGCACCACCGCCCTGTGCCTCCGACAGCGCGCAGGACATTGAGTGCAGACCTGGGCTCAACCTATCTCAGTACACACACAGAGTCTGTTTTGTTCCCATGTGTTCCTGTCGTGCGAGCGGCGAGAGCGACGGGCGGGAAGAGCAAAACGCGTGTACGGTCTCCAAGTTTTTCTATGAAAAGTACACACTGTTTTATCTGTGCGTTTTTAAACTGCCTGCTCTGAGTGCCAGCGCTATTCCCTCTTCGGCAGCCCTAAGTGCTTCAGCATTGTCGTTGGTGATCACGCCAGCGCCGCCATGCACAGCGAGTGCCCACGCACCACCGCCCTGTGCCTCCGACAGCGCGCAGGACATTGAGTGCAGACCTGGGCTCAACCTATCTCAGTACACACACAGAGTCTGTTTTGTTCCCATGTGTTCCTGTCGTGCGAGCGGCGAGAGCGACGGGCGGGAAGAGCAAAACGCGTGTACGGTCTCCAAGTTTTTCTATGAAAAGTACACACTGTTTTATCTGTGCGTTTTTAAACTGAAGAACCTGCACATCATGCGCGCGACTGGCGCACAACACTGCCCAACCACAAACGCCATGAAACCGGGGAGAGGATGCAATGTGTATTAGTGGTTCTTGCAGATATCCTGGTACACTACACAAGTCACCCAGGTAGGTAGGCAGGCGATGTTGTATTTCCAGGAGGACAGGCACCGGGACCTGGGGCGAAACCGGTTCCCAGTCAGGTTGCTGCACGTTAGGCTTGAACCTGCAGGTACCATACAATAACGGGTCAAAATACTCCTGCCTGCCTCATACAACGCCCCTAACAGGGCCACGCACGTTTCAGAATGCTCCACGCACGTCGTGATTTGATGGGCTGCAAGCGGCCAGCGCCACTTTCCAGCCGCAAGCTAGCAAGTGGTGCAACCAGAGCAGCACCTCAGGGTATGCCAGCACAAGCCCTGCCTGCACCCGCTACATGCGAGGCTGCCGTTGCGTACGCACAGACCTGTTTGCCTGATCAGCTGCAAGTGCAAGTCAGCAGGGAGTCAGCGGCAGGATCAAGTCCTGACAAGTGGACTGCAAGGGAAATAACAGAGGGGAAAGTTAACTACGTGTATGAAGTGCGGAGCCCTCACGGAATCCCAGTGCTACTGAAGCACACTCCTCCATACGTACGCAGTATTGGCGCTGGCTTTCCACTGAGCCAGGTGCGAGTTACCTGAGTATAGTGCTCTAACTTCCCTCCCTTTGAAAACTTGCTGAGTTTGTCTTGGACGTCGAAGGGCGCTTGGCATTGGTGTGCTTCGCACCACTGCCTTGCACTTGAATTCAGCGTTTTGAGGGTTGATGCACTGTACGTGCAGGTCAGGATGGAGGTCGAGGTTGCAGCTATGGAACTTCTCAGTGGCATCTGCCCGCAGCACACCGTGCGCTTGCTGCACGTGGACCTCGCGCGGCACACGCTTGCTGCCGAGTACCTTGACAACCACGTCAAGCTACTGCAAAGCATACACGAGAGTGGAAGGCGGACGCCATGGATTGTTATGCACCTTAGCACACTTTTGTCCAGCTACCTGTTTGAAACCTCAGAGTACGCTTGCGACAGAAGAACGCTTCAGGCAAGAGTCCGAGGCTTTGAGAACGCAGACGTAGTCGCGGCAAACAGAGCGGTTGTGTTTGGCAATCCCTTGGACCCAACCTGCTCCAGCAACTGGTGGTCGCCTGAGCTGGATGACGACGTGGCCGACCTCAGGTGAGCCTCGCCTAGCACTGGGCGCACGGCCAGTGCTAACAGCTGCGTTCAGACCGCGTTGGCAGCAACAGAGCTGAAAGCTGGCACAGTGCTGCCCGCGCGTGGCATACGTGTAGTCAGTGCAGGACATGCATGCATGCGCAGCACAAAGCTGTATTTCATGTGTGATGCCCCAAGCAACCTGTGCACGGCAGCTGACATGTACTCGCATGCATGCAGCCACAAGGCCTCACTGGCGCATGCTGAAGCACACAGTTCCTGGTGCTTGCGTGTAGCACACGTCCTGTGCGCGCTGCATGCCGACCGCACATGCAGAAGCAACACGCGCCAGAGTGTGCAACGAGAGCGAGCACTTGCTGGCTCATGCGGGTGTGCGCGTAGCGTACAGCGTCGAACTTGTCACCTCTGCAATGCGACATGCGTGTGATGGCAATGCATGCTGCCATGATGAAGCTGGTGTAGCCAACACGCACACATTCGTGCATGCTGCTGCGCATGACGCTAACCATACCTGGCCACCCGCCCTGCGCTGCAGGGCCGACCCCGGTGTGGCTCAGCGTGTTGCCAGCCTGCGCTACGCCTACCTGCACCACAAGGAGTGCCTCATACACAACGACCTCCACATTGGCAACATCCTGGTCTCGCTGCCGGTCCCGGAGCCACGACAGCCTGAGCCTGCTGGCCCGCAGCCAGGGCAGGGCACCACGTATCTGTTGGACTGGGAGTTTGCAACGTTTGGGCCCATGGCGTATGACCTGGGGTCGCTGTTGGGCAATTTGGTCCTAGCGTACTACACAGAGCTGCACCGTGCAGTACAACCAAGTGGATCAGCGAATGCCGATCGCACCATCCACTTGGATGACCAGCACGATGCAGCTATGTGTAGTACGCCAGTGCGAAATTGCCCAGACCCCAGGACCACCACAGATGACGACGTTGGTCAGGAGCGCTTGCCTGATTGGTTGCTAAGCTGCATTACCGGCGTGTGGGAGGGCTTTTGCAGCCACTTCCGACGGCGTGTGATGCAGCAGCAGCACCACCAGAGCGAGCCCCGCCATGTTGGAGGGCAGCAGCAGTCTGAGCAGCAGCACTGCACATGCAGCAGCGTGGGTGCGGACGGGCCTGCTGACCCACCATCGCCATCAGTGCCACTGTTGCCGCAGCAGCTGGACGCGTTCTTTGAGGCGCTCCTAGCAGACAGGCAAGTGGGACGGGCCGGATGTGGCAGGTGGTAGTCATCGTACGGGCTACAATACGGCAGCAGCAATGCAGCCTGCAAGGCAGCATGTGGTTCATGTCCGTTACACGCGCCTGCTTGTCACTGATGTCGCCTCACCTCACCTGAGCTCACGGCGCTGCACCTCTGCGTGTGTGTGCGCCTCTGTGAGCGCAAGACGTTCACAGCCACTGATCCAATCATAACTTGTACTGATGGTGTGTTGGCTACGAGGCGAACGGTGCATGTATGCCCCCTGCAGTGTATTTGCAGTCACATCAGGGCAATGCAAGCACTACCCGAGCACTACCCCAGCTTGTATTCTGTCGGTCACCACCTGCATGGCATGGACAGTGATAATCGCCGTCAGGCCAGCGGCTGCGGCAAACACGCACCCTCTCTCATTCCCAACTTGATCCCCAGCTTGCTCGTTTTCGCGCTGTGTGTAGCTGCGGCTATGCCGCGTGCGCTGTCATCCGCCTGGTCATCGGCATGTATCACTACCCCGGCCTCGCGCTCATCAGCGATCCTGGGCAGCGCGTGCGCTGCGAGCGTGCATGCCTGCGCGCAGCGCGGCGCCTGCTGCAGCTTAGCCTCAGCGGCAGCGGTGGCGGGGGCGACACTGGGGGTCACCCCACTGCTGCGCGTCACAGCTCCGGCAGTGCTGCCGCTGGCGGCGCTGGGGGCAGTGGCAGTGACAGCTGCCGCCAGCTCAGCGGGCTGTGCATTGACGACGTGTTAGCCGCGATAACTGCTGCAAAGCAGGTCGGCTTGTAAGGACTTGGCAGTACACCACGCACACGTTGCAGGGTTGTCATCGCCATGAGGAGTACCCTCCCTGCTCTCAGCAACAGCGCTGGCGCAAGCATGCAGGCATGCAGGCAGGCAGGGTACATTTGTGTGCAGTACTGACAGCACTGCGTGTCGACTCCGCCTCGCCAGGAGTGGGCCAGCGCTGCTGCCAACAGCAGGAAGCAGATGCACCTGCTGGACTTGCCGGGTTTGCAGGCCACGTTGATGGCAGCGGCCCCAGCAGGCAGACAGGTGCGAGGCGCTGCTGGAGGGACCGGGCCGCAGCGTGGCGTGCACACTGCAGAGGGCTTGGCGTCTTAGGAATCCAAAGCTGCATAGCTTACGCCCTACTACTGCTAGCTCCCGTGCAGCGCTCATGCAGGTGGAGCTCCGTTGGTAGGCCCTGTGGCTGTGCCTATGGAGGCTCAGCTCTGCCCCACAGACCTGTGTGTGCTTGGCGACGGCAAGCATCACTGCACGTAGTGGTTGATGCCACGCACTGCTCTGGCTTGGTGGCTGCGGCGCTTGCATTTCAGGAAGTCAGGCGGTGGAACGCCCTCTCACTGCGGTCACACAGTGAGAGGTAGTGGGTACCATCGCATGCTGCGCACTTGCCTGCAAATGGCACCAGGCCGGGTATGCTCTGCGGCAGTGCGGTGGCGCGTCGCATGCTTGTGGCAGTGGGCGCACATGATGTTGAGACACATTGACGACTGCGCTGGGTTGGCACTAGGACGACAGGCTTACTTTAGGCTTGTTTTTCACGGAAAGCTTACTTCACCGGACATACTTACATGCATGGGTACGTACATACATGAGTCACCTGATTGGCCTAGTCCTTTCGGCCATACCGGCGCCTTGCACGTGCACGCACGCACGTTGCCCCACGTTGCCCCACGCTGCCCCACGCGCTTCAGCTTGGTTGGCGCCCGGCTGGAGCTCGCAGCGTCAGACGATTAAACCCTGCCCAGGGCATACGCCAAGATGATTTGCATGGCCGGACCAGTCACTCCACGACATGACCTGAGTATGCTGCACGCTGTGGGGTTCAAGCAAGCACATCCGTCAGCGCCAGCAGATCTGCACCACATAATACGCAAACCCTCTCTGCAAGCCACCTACCTGAGGGCTCACAGGTTGTGCAGTTGAGGGCAGCGCAAACACAGGCTGACACGCGATGGGTTACTTGACTGACAGCCAATTGCCTTGCTGACGGCCGTGATGAAAGACTGCCATCAGCAGGTGGTTCATCAGCTGGTGATGCCGTGCCTTCCCCATGCGTGAAGGACCGTCAAGCATTCGAGCAGCACTGGCAAACGTGACGGGTGAGGTCAAGGGAGCTGTGGTGACCGGAATATTGCGAGGACTGGCGCTGAAGTATAACATGGTTACGCTCGGGTGTCCTGTGCGGGCCTCGTGGAGCAAACATGGTTAACGTTCAACATGCCAGCATAAGTGTGTGCTTGCGTCGACGACATCACCCAGTCATTCTCGTGCTATGTTTGAAAACCTGGAGTATGTAAGAGCAAGTTGAGCTGTTCAACGTTTCCAGTAGTTGGCGCGCCCAACGATGAAAAAGGTCCGTCGTGTGTGCCTTGTGTCATCGTCGGCCCGGAGCAGACAATTGCCAGAAGCAAGCTAAGCCACACTTAAAGGGCCTTAAATGCAAATTAGCCTCGCTGCAGGCGCAATTTCCCAGCCTGTGTGACTCCAGCGCTGACCTCACTCTTCCCACGACCCCCTTCACCAGGACGACACACACCAACTGCCGGTGACTGGCCGGAAGGTAACCCTGGAAAATGGTCCTGAACAGCCCAGCGGGTAAGAAATATAAATCCAACGGCCCCCACAACAGTGCAACACAGCAGTTCATCCTTGACGACCAGGCTTCTCAAGCTCGTGTACACAAACCTACCCAACCCAAGCACATCACTCACAGTCGCTGCGTGAATGTCCAACGCCAGTGATGCGCCAGTGCTGGCGACGATGAAGCCCGGAGGCTTCTACAATGCCAACTCCTACATACAGTATGCAGCCGCAGCTGCGGCGCTGCCCGCGCTGCGTGACGCGGCGGCGACCGCTGCGCTGGCGCACCTTGACAGCCTCACCTGCAGCACGAGCGGGTCAGCGCGCGCATTCGCCATCTCAGAGTTTGGCTGCTCGCAAGTAAGGAAAACATCAGAAACTGTGCATCTGGATTGGTGTCTTTGAAATGCAAGCTGCCAGCTGCGTGCCACAGCGGCGTTCTTTGGCAAATTTGCATGTGCCTGATTTTCTTTACACTGCTTGGCACGCCTGTAATTTCTATGAGGCTGGTCAACCCCTGAACGCTGACATGTCACGAATTTACAGTCCACGTAGCGATCGCGCTCCTGCCTGTTGCTCCTGCGCTTGCTCATAGTACTGCACATAAGCGGTGGCCCGTCGTTATGATGCTGCTTGCCACATGCATGCATGCATGCAGGGTGCCAACTCCATGGCGCCAGTTAAGGTGGTCCTGCAAGAGCTCACGCACCAGTACAGCCTCGCACTCGCCCCCAAGGACTGCACCCGCACCCCCTGCCAAGTCGATACGGCCGCAAGCCATGTCGGTGATGAACAGGCCGGTGTCCCCCTGGAGGTGGTGGTCACCCACGAGGACCTGCCGTACAACGAGTTCTCAGCGCTCATGGCCCTCCTGCATGACCCCATGCACACCTACCTGCCGCATTTGACCCGCGCCCTGGTGGACCCTACCGCCGCCACCACCACCACCAGCGCCACCACCACTAGCGGCAGAGGCGATCTCTTGAGGGTGTTCCCGCAGATGCTGGGCCGCTCCATGTACGAGCAGTGCTTCCCCACAGGCAGCGTTGACTTGGCGTTCAGCTTCTCCAACTTCCACTGGCTGCCCGGGCCGCCCCCGGACCTAGACATCAACAGCCTGGGCAGCGACGTTCTGAAGTGCTCCCCGGTCATGGCAACAAAGGCAGCTGCCACCGCCATGCACCCCATCCTGCCCTACGTGGCAGGCTGCCCCTGGCGCCCCGCCTGGCTGGCACACGCGCAGACATCCTGGACGCGCTGGCTGCAGCTGCGGGCCCAGGAGGCCTCTGGCCCTGGCGCTGGCGTGGTGCTTGCAGTGGGCATACTGGGCAGGGAGGATGCGCAGCGGGCCTTGGCGCGCATGCCCACGTTTGTGGCCAGTGCATGCGGCCGCGACCCTGCGTCTGGCCCTGTAGCCACCACTGCTGCTGATGCTGCCGGCATGTGGATTCCTCAGGTGTGCGGCAGCAAAGAGTCGCAACACGCAGTCCGGCCCTCCCTGTCCACCACCAGCTGCGCCTCTGGCGCGGCGGACGATATTGAGGCGCACGCGTGTGCTTGTGTCAGCATCAGCAGCAACGGGTCCAGCAAGATTGCTGCAATCTCGCCTGACAGCACAGCCATCCAGGCTGTGCATGCTGATTGTTGCCATGCTGGTGATGGGGATGCTGGGTTCGATGGCTTCCTCTCTGCACAGCATGCCGCGCATGCCGGTGAGATCAACGTGCGGCTGGACGCAGCTCAGCGGGCCATGGTGGCGTGCGGCAAGCTGAGCGTGCGTGAAGTGGCACACATGACCTCCCCCGTGTTCCTGCCCACCACACACGAGCTGCAGGTGCGCCCCCCCCCCCCCCC
>BDDA01000050.1:85392-123248 GCA_001662385.1 Chlamydomonas asymmetrica
CCTGTGCTTGTTGCCTGTCCTAGCCACTGGCCCAAGTGCTATCCACCCAAACAGCTTGCCTGGGTGTCCCAACATGTGCACCTCCAGGTTGCAGATGTACTCCTTCATCACGATGGCCAGCTTATCGTCCTTGATCGTGACTCCCCGGACCTTACAGACGTGCGACGACTGGCAAGACGCTCGCACCAGGTTTGACACCTCGCGCTTCAGGCCCCTTCTGGCCTTATCAGGTGCATTCCCCCAATCCAACAGCTTCACAGCAACCTGCACATGCACGGCGGTGCAACAGACCTCGATTACTTTGGCCCCTACGCTACTGCGACACACCGCAAGCCCTTGATCTACTTTGCCTCACACCAGGATGCTCAGCTGCTACGGCTTGTCAACCACGCACGCAAACACCTGCCTGTTCCTCGCGCAGGCTTCCGCGCCAAACCACACCAAAGCCTCCTGTGCCGAGCTTGTAGGTACTGATCGTCACGTCGTTCGGGTTGACGAGCAAGCCTTCCATGTTAAGGTCAGGGTCTGCTTGCCAGGGCATGTCCAGTCTTGCTGCCGGCAGCGCTGCGGTCTTGTCGCTCTTCAGCCATGTCACATCACGCATGAGCATGCCATCAACATAGCACTTCCTCAGCGGCGGGTCCGGGACATGCTCGGCAAAGGGCGGTTCGCATCACACCGTTTCGCCACAGCATCAACTTGGCAAGCGGCAGAGTGCGCGGGTGCCGGAGAGGGCTTGCAACAGGTTGCATTCATAGGCTGCACCACACGCGCAGTGCATGCTGCACAGGGCTGGCGTGCACACAGAGCGACAGGCACTTGGTGCAATCATGATGGGCTTCTCTGGCGAAGAGCGGTCAGCAGCGCGTGAGGATGCAGCAGCGCATGCAGGGAGGCGTGTGTTGCTGCGTGATTTGCATGGCACTGAGCGCTGTCCCTACCTGCAGGTCCTGTGGGTCCATACTGCCCTGGAACACCGCCGCCCCTCTTCCCGCATCCTTGGATGGCTCAGCGCCAGCAGTGCTTGCCAAACCGCGATCGACATCCCTGACAAGAAATGCATGCCGTCGTCGGCGCAATCAGAACCACATCACAACTTATTCCACCAACACCGGTCGGTGGAGAGCTGGGAGTGACGCGTGGGCTCAATCACAGGGTCGGCGACATGCCACGCCTTTTGAGAGCAAAGGAAGGACCAATTACATATCCAGTATTGGTGGGGGACTGGGAGCAACGCAAGAATTGCAGCTTTGCAAGCAATGTGGGCGGTTTGGTCTGTTCAGCCCCTGCACCGTTATGTTGTGACAACGGATGTTGGAACGAATGTCAAACGATGTGCAGGTGGCTGCATTGGGCGCCACTTGCGTGACACACCACAGTACCTGGGGCGTATAATGATATTCCCATCTGGACCGGAAGGTCTGCAGCAATCAGCAATTACCAATTGTGTTCATGTTTAGGTCGCCACAGCGGCACTGAGAAATTGCCTCAGCAAAAGGGGGGAGCCGGTGGCTACCCAAGCATGGGACGAGGTGAGCGTGTCGGCACTGGAGGGCCCGATGCAGCTCTGGCCGCAAGCGCCTGGAGCTGGCTACGCTGTTGCATCTGGAGCTAGGCATCCGCCGAACATCCAACGCTCCCCTACCCCTGAACTTTCCACCCTCACGCCCATGCACATGCACATGTACATGCACACGCCACACCACCACACATTTACACACTCTACACCATCTTTGTAAACACTACTCCCCCATGAACACTCGCGCGCGCACACGCACACACGTGCACGCGCAAGCGCACGTAAGACCTGCGACGGCGACAGCAGCAGTCCGTTGGGTGAGGGAGCCGTTTGATGCCGCGCTGTTGAGCTGGTGGCTGCCTTGCGGGTTTTGCCCCCTTGGTGTGCATCGCCTGCGCATCCTGTGCTTCGCGTGCACAGAGTTAGCTGCCTCGCTTGCTGCCATGAGCACAAGCGCTTGAACATCGGTTGGCCTGTCCACCAGCTTTCTCAACAACTTGAGCACTCAGATATGGACGTGTCCCTGACTACCGGTGAGGCAGCGTTCAGAACACCTTTCAGCTGGACGTCAGCTGCAGCCAATGAACAGGTATCAGACCAACCTTTGGCAGCCGGCCACAATCAACTTGGCCAGCCCGCTTATCACTTTGTTGCTTTTTCTTCGTTTCGTTGTTCACGCACGCACGCACGCACGCACACCGTTTCCGATGCTGGCCTTTACATCACTTCGTTGCTGACCCGATCGGGTTCTTCCGCTTGGAGGAGCCATGATGTCCTGCCTCTCGTCGTCACAGGCAGATCAACCCTGTGCCATGCGATTTTGTATAATTTTGCGCAACCTGGTGCAACTTTATGGTTTTCTTAAACAATAACTAGTAAGTATCGTACGACCCTCAACAGCGAACGCGCACGCGCTGCCAGCTCAAGCAGTTGTGAAAGCCATGCACTTGAGCTGTACATGTATGCGCGTTGCTTGCTGCGTCACCTGTGGACGTTGTCTTGCCTGCTTTGTGTGCGCCCTGCGTGCTCTTTTGCGTCCCGGTGGCCGTCGTGCTCACAGTGCTCGTAGTAGCAACGGAGGTGCCTTGGGACACAGCGTGCGATGGTTGAGCATCAATATCTGTTGACAGGCCTGACGCGATAGCCTGTGCTGTAGCTGGGTCGCCACCACCATGTCGACGCTTGTCATCTATCTTCTTGGCTGCGAGTTGCTCGTCTCCGGCCTGCCCTGCAGCCTCAGCTCCTCCACTGCTGGGCACTGACCTGCCTGGCGGTAGCGCGCCTTCAGATTCCTCTTGGTCTTGGTGGGCAGGAGATGGCGAGAGTTGGGCAACGTGGCTGCTACGCTGGGAAGTTGCTGTCGAACCGAAATTGGTCTCCACACACGAGCTACGCGGGCCAGACAGCTGCGCTGCAGTAGTGTCCGTGGTCTGCTGCGCTGCAGTAGTGTCCGTGGTCTGCTGAGCATCGTCTGAGCAGCGTCCATTTTGGTGGCGCTCACGCTCGGCGACATCAGTTTCGTCTGTGATGACCTTGGAGCAAGTTGGGCAGATTCCAACAGGGATCGCCATCTGCTCTCTCCAGCTGAACTGCGGCAACAACAACCGCAACGCATCACGCACCGTGTCGTAGAATGAGATTGTGCAGCGCGACGAGATCCAGAAACACTATAGCGAGTGCGCTGCAACACTCGACCTTTGCACAGGCTTCAGTCCCAGGGTAGGCAACCATATGCAGGATGTCCACCAAAACCCTTGCTGGGAAAGTCATGCGATGGCTTGTGCTCAACGAGCACGAGTGTCGCCGCAAACTGCCACTGATATTAAAGTACGTGTGTGGTGTCGAGGCATGAGTTGCTGTGGTCAGGATCTGTCGCTTGCTGACTTTCCCCAGACGGATTTCCGGACGAGCGAGGTTGTTGCGACACAAAAGTTGACAAGGAGGGAGCAGCAGCCCCAACGATCGGAACAGAACAAGCCTGACCAAGACCGGACGCGAGGCTCCAGACATTCGTTCTTGTACTCAAGATAAACTGACCTCGATGACCTTGTTGGTGTTGAGCGATCGCTGGTGTGGTTTCGCTGTGGTATATATGTGGCTCAACACCTGAAAGAGCGTTTGACAACGAGTTGGAACAGCTCAGTTATTCATCAGCAGGGTAGACCGCGAATGTACAGGCCAGGAAGTACAAATATCATGCTGAGCAAAACGTCAAACCCTACACAACACTGGGGCACGAGCATGTCCCTCTGTGCATTCCTCACGATACGATGGCAAGGGAGCACTTTCTGAAAGTGAGTGGCATTCCTTGTCGCTGCAATTCTACCAGATGAAGCAGGGCCCCGTGATCGCAGGCAGCTTCTTGCAACTTGCGCAACCGTGCGTCCGTGGAAAACCCATTCACTACAGCTAGCAAGAGAGTGCCAACCAAAGAGAACATACCTCGACCAAGAAGTTGCGGAATACGAACTGGGCCTGGACGCCAAGACTTGCCACGCCTCGCCTCGCCGTCGAGATGACAAGCACGCCTCAAGGCCGGGGCACGTCCTCCACTCAAGTCTGCGCTGCTCGTGCCTGCGTTGTTTGCACAGCATTACAAGGGAAACACAAGTGGGGGATGGTCGGTGTTGTTTGGGTGGTCAGTTTTTGAGGATCGTGCACATGCTGGGCGGAGGCCTGATCGCAGGTGCTACCGTACCCCACAACAACACACGCCTCTATGCAGGCTAGCCCAGAGGCCTATATATGCCTGTCGATAGAGGTACGACACTTTGGTATGAGGTCAAAGCTATATGCTTGCTGTGCGCATTATGTGGTGCACCTGGCCTCCAACACCAACCTCCATGCTCCAACACCAACCACCATGCTGGTTTGGAAGTGGCCTTGATCTGGCTGCCTTGCAACAACACAATACCCCAACAGGCCACAGGCTGTTTGCGTGCAGTGTGGTGGTCGGTGAAGAGGTGGGTTGGGAGGCTGAATCCTGGACAACTCGCTTTGGTTTAAACCCTAGATACCACCATTGCGTACAAGCCTGCCACACAGGGACTTGCACCCACTGCTCGCATATCAATCAGGTCCATCAGCACATCAAATGCAAACTGCACACGTCCAGCGCGATTGCGAAACACCAGCACCAGCCTCTGCTGCATCAACATGCAGCGAATTGCTTTGGGTCAACGCAGCTTCCCAACAGTGCGATGCGAATCCCATGTGTGTACAGGGCAGAGGTGCCCCGGGGCAGGACGTTATGCGCAAGACAGCTGACAATCAAGGGCACAATCGCGCTGCCGACTCAAGCATGCACGGATACATGTATGATAGGCAGGAACGTCGACACGCACGTCAGCACGCAAACTCTGACCGTGTCAGACCCCAAGGATGACAGCAGGACCACAAACAAGGCATAACATACCTGTGCACTGCTCTGGAATGGTTCCTGCGCACGCCAACAACGGGTCCTGAGTTGGGGAAAGGCAACGAAGGGTGTGTAGCGCGTTTGGAGAAGGTTTAGGTGTTCCAACTCAACAATGTTGACCTTCAACCACACACACACAACTCACTGCACAGGCAGCAAAGTGCGACAATCAATATTTGTTTTGCCCAGGTTCCTGAAATTGATCCCTGTTGTCTGCTGAGTTCTAGTTTATTGAGAAGGTGGGCTGGATGTGGGAAATCAAAGCCCACCTATGTTTCCCCACAGCCCACAGCAATGCACCATACTTCATACCGCCTGCTGCTGTGTCCAAGGCTGCTGCGTACCTTTCGCCCATACTCGAGGACTGGGTGCAACCACGAGCGCAGGCGGTGCGTGTAGTTGTGTTGGACACTCCGTGGGCTGTGACAGTTGCACCCGTGGCCGGTCACTGCTGTCCGCACAGCTGCCGCTGGCACTGTGTGTGGCAGTCTTTTTCCCGCATTTCTGTTTCACTGCTACTCGCAGCGGCTTGTCGGCCCAGCCTCGAACCCCAGTGATCGCAGGCCGCTCTCGCAACTTCCGCAGTCGTGCTTCCACAGGAAATCCATTCACTACACACACAACATCATCATGAAGTAGGCAATATGCTGCAGCCAACTGGAAACGCTTCAAGGTGCTCTGGGAATGCCTTTGGCAATCAATCTGCAAACAACATGAGCGTGCTGGGAACGGGTCGTGCTGGCACAGCAGTACACATTGGCTCTGGTGGCTCAACCATTGCACTGCATGCGCTCCCATGCTGCCAAAGACCCCGTCACTCAGCTGTTTGAGCGCTGGCATGGAATCGCGCCAGCTGGACTCAGGTAACAGAGTCCCTGCAACGACTCGTTTATGCAGCAGTTGGCCAAGCCCACAGCAGACTACAGGAAGGATTTTAGCAGCTGTGATTGACAGGTGTATGGTATCCAGGGCTTGTCAGTTGTGTACGTTGCCTGGGCGTGGGTCCGGCTGCAAATATCCCGATGTCCTGTCCACCGCTTGGCGGCAACGTGTCCCCCGTGTTTTGCTGCCACGTGGCACAGTGCCGCAGTCAAAACCGCATCAAGAAGGTAGGCGTGCGTGCGAAGATACACGTTGGTTCATGTCAAGCCTTATGCTGCAGCTTATCACGTGATGTCTGTCGTTCGGTGTTTGTCACGGCGGCAGCCGGTTACATAGCTTGCATCACTTTCCCAGGTGCGACACAGATTTGACACAGTTACCACCGTTGTAGCGGTCAGCACGGCATGCTGGTTCTAACACAGACAGCAATCAGCCTGCTGCCGAGTAAACTGCAGTGCTGTGAGTTGCAGTAGACGCGTCTGACACTTGTAACTTGTCCACTTGCTTGCTCGGACATTTGTATGGCGTACCGCAAGCCATACAGCTTATCAGACGCAGAAGAAGCGCATAAAACCTCACTTGGCCATCCAGTGGGGTGTTGCCGGTTTTCATGTCAACAGGCCATCTGTACCGCGGAAGCGGCTGACGTAATCTGAACGCACACAAAATGAATGCACCAACATGTGCCGCCAGCAGCTAGCTGGATTGCCCTGCAACTGTGCCATTGTCCATCCCACGTAAGCCATGCCAGGCCGGTGCCTGACAGACAGTTGCGCACAAAACGCCCCAGGCAAGGGAGGGTCGGGCTGTTGAGTGCACAACATTTACCACCGCCCACTTGCTGTTGTTGCGCTGCACCCACACGCTGGCTGTCTAGCAGCTACTGCAGGGAGGCGACTAAGGCCCCCTTGGCGTCCAGCATGCTTTGAGACTGTCAACACAGCTGCAGCTCGCTCAGCTCTCTGGCGAGGTCGCACTGACTTGCACGGCGCTCAGGGTGTTGTTGAGCACATTACGCTGCTCAGTGAGCTCGACCACCTGGCATAACGAGCGCACTTCCGCACGGCTTGATTGCAAGTGCTGCAGCGCATTTGCACGTGGCCTCATCGTGCACTGCCTCCTGAGCGTGAGCCAGTTAAAGGCAAGTGCTCTCAATCTCTTGCTTGCAGCATGAACTTTGAACCCTATTGTAGCTTGTGCCAGATCCCTCTTACTCAACCAGCGCTGACTGAGTATTGACTGAGTTATATCTTCAAGTCGGCGTTGCAGCAACAGCTCCTGCTGCACGCCACCGCCGAAACCTTATGTGGAGGTGGTGTTATCTGTGTAGATGAGATGTTGAGCTGCTGTCCTCTGCCTGCTGTTCTCAAGAGCCTGTTCAGTTCAGCAATAAGCCTGTCATACACCGTGAGGGAGCTCCCGAGTGCTTCTGAGCGGGGCCCGCAAGACGCTGCACAAACTGATGTGAGCAGTTTAAACAGCTCTATTTGTAACTCCCATGCTCGAGTGCTAGGTTCATCTAGTAGCTCGGCGTGCTTTGCAGGAGTTGGTTCACAACGCCGACGAGTCAACGTCTGCTGCAATGTTGAACAACACGCTCGTCCCCTCTCCCCCCTCAGCAGTGCGAGCGAGCGGGTTGCATCACCCAGACCAGTATAGCCAGAGGCTCAGATTCGGGACAGGGCATCGAAAAATGCAACCAAACGAGTTAGGTCTGTGACAAGACCAGTCATGCACTACAGGGGCCATGGACCCACAGGGGACACGAACTGGCAGAGCCTCGCTTTGTAACCTTTCCCGTCCGAAAAAAAAAATGGCACGCAATCGAGAGTGGCAGGGCACCATGCACACCAACCTCAAAACCACAAACGCAGCGTGTTGTGGCATGAGGTTGGGGTGGGGTGGGGAGGGTGGGTCCATCCGCTGCAGCGCTCCTGCATGGCTGGCATCTACAACTGCACCAACATTCATGGCAATGCTGCCACTCGTGGGGGAAGCTGCAACGGTCGCACCCTGCTAGCCCATCCCGCGTCATGCTTTCTCCGGCCCAACATGCACACGCAGCACATGCGTTCCTGCATACTGCGCGCCAAAATGCGTACATCAAAAATCACACACATCCCAGCACACACACACCAACACGAGTCGCAATCGGTTACCCAAAAGCTGATTGGGGCTGTTAGCATACATACACTGCCTTGCGTGCATGCAAGGCCCGTACCTCATTTTACTGCATGCTGCTGTACCATACAACACAGTACGGTGTTGTACGGAACAGCACACTATTACTCAGCACACACACACACACACACACTGTGCATTCACTGTATTGCGCTGAAATTTGTGATTCTGCACTGCGCTGGTCCACAGACAGGCGGACGTGGCAGTAGCAAGCTGCACAAATGCTTCCTACGTTGCCGTGTTGCCGCTTGGTGTGTGAATACGAGCAGGTGGGGATAAACAGAGGGAAAAGGGCAGGCATGGCCGTGGAGGTATCGCCAGGCCCACCATATACTGGCGTGGACAGCAGCAATGCCCAGCCCCTTGCACCTTCCATGCATCACGCAGCATATGATCGCACCCAAGCAACACAATATCGAGCATCCTAGTCCAATTTCCGAGGTGCAGGGCACCTCTCTAACCACACCAAGGGTACGGAATGGGCGTCAGTAAGAGTGCGTGCCCATATCGGAATCCATTCAGGAAGAACCAACGACCGCGCCTGCAAGTGAGCTAAGAAGGCGGGGTTTGCGGTTGCTTGCAGGGGTCACCGGAGCTGCGTGCGCCCCGGCGCTTAGCTTGCTTATGCAGCATGTGAGCAGCCATACACGCGAGGCTTTAGGGAATGCCATCGCAACAGTGCAGCCAAGACAGCCAAGGCAGGCAACGCGTCCCACACAGCAGTACGCATTGCGCTCATGCATTAGGCTAATCAGGCGCATGTGGTAGGTGGCGTCCCATGTCAAACCTCACGCTGGCCGCGCAGGTGACAGCTGCTCTGGCAGCCAGAGGCAATGCCGAGGGTGTGGATGCATCACGGTATGGACCTCATCAGTCAGTCACATGAGCGCTGTTGGTGTCATGAGCCATGACCGCAGCCTTCCGCACAGGGCATGATCAATGTGCAGCCGCATGCGATCATTGGAATGCTACGCGGGCTAACCTACTGCAAGCAAGGCTGGCGGTAAGGTGGGTATGATGTCTGCGCTACGCCGGCTTGTAGCAGTGCACATGCACGCACACCGGCACACGCAGCGGGCCTACCGGGCTGAGTAGGATCTGCACTACCCGCTACGACGGGAAATATTCGGGGTGTCAAATGGCGAAGCGAGGTGCCAGCCCTACCTGGTACGGGAGGGGTGAAGGACAACCGCTTTCCGAAACGTACACACAGCGCCGAAGCTTATATGAATGTTACCAGCCCTAACCACCTAACAGCTAAAGTAAACAGTCTTGGGATTTAGAGCTTACGCAGCTTCCGTATGCTGCAAGGACCATAAGAGGCCCAACCTGTAGGCGTGCGCATTGTGTATCGCCACGTTGCGTGAGACCGCACTGACAAGGCCAAGCATGTCTGCGGAGGGTGAATGGATGCGGTGCGGTACAACCGTGTGGGGCTTGTAGGAGGCCTTATGGGGGATCAACAGGAGACGAGTGTATTATGGGCATCAAACGCGTAAGATGTAATGAAGAGCCTTGCTGGTTTGCTACGGTTCTGCGTTGACACGCTGCACGGCAGTGCCATGCCAAACCCTGAGGCATCCTGGCAGCGCCAAGCATGCACACGCTAGGGTGGTTGATAACTCCGCACGGCCGCGCCGCATCCATTCAACCCCCTTGGACCTTCGCCATCGGGGATGCCAGGCTGCATGGCTGTGCGTAAGGCAACGCGCTGTGCAGGTGGGCGTGTGGACTCCACACAGGGTGATGCTTGATGCCGGTGGTGCACGCATTGCGCACTGGTTTGCATGAAGTCAAAGCGAACCAAGCCTAATAATCAAGCCCAACTCCAAGCAAAACAAACTCGACCATGCTGTGATTGGCACCGACATCTGTTGCAAGCCCGTGCAACCAAGATGTGAAAATGCTGCCGGCTCTGGCAAGAGCCAAAACACCACCTGGCCCCGGATCAGATCAACACCGCCGTCAGGGTGGCTGCCCGAAGCGCTGACAGCATCCTACTGGGCAGCTTGCACACCGGCGCCGCCACTGCACACGGCCTTGTGGCCCCCCTTCCAGTGCGCCTTCTGGCAGGCGGGGCTGCAGTAACGCACACGCTCGCAACCGGCGCACAAGCGCAGCTTGACGCCAGGATGGGCCACAGCACCGCACTGCTCGCAGGCACGAGCGCCAGCAGCGGCTGAGCCAGCACCCGCAGCAACTGCAGCTCCAGCACCTGTGCTGCTGCTGGGTGAGCTGACTGCACTTGCGCTGGCAGCGGAGCTGCTGGTGCTGGCATGTGACGTTCCGGCCGATTGGTCCGTCGCTTCTGCAGCGTCACAGACCGCAGCGTTATCGCCGGCAGCGCTGCCAATGACAACACCTACACAAGATGCGGGTGCGGGTTGACGGGCGGCTGACCTGGCAGCGCTGCTGCTGGGGCCTGATGCTGCCGTCACTGCCTCCGCCTGCTGCTGCTGCTTCTGTTGTGGCAGCGAAAGAAGCGGTGGCGCAGGTGGCGGCAGCAGAGGTGATGGCGGTGAAGGCTCAGTGCGCCGGGGCGCGCTGGGGGCTGTCGCATCCAGCATCTCCTGCGCGCAAGCACTCATAGGGCAAATCGGTTTGGGCTTGCGTTGGGCCAAGCAAGAGCCAAGATCATGGCAAACGCAGTGCTTGCAACGCATCCTGCATCATGCGCTCATGACCATATGCTGATTACAGTGCATGTGCACGACTGACCAATGAACCGTTTCACGCAACCCGGCATGATGCTGGTGTGCTGCGCTGAGCCCTTGTGGCCCCCTAGCTTGCCATGCGCACAGCGTGGTGAACCTCTCCTGCTCGTCTGGTGCCCATCTGGGGGAGCATGGGCCGTATGGCCGACACTCTCGTGATGTGACACAACATAACATGACTGACCTGGACAGCGCGTTGTGTTGGCTGCACCACTGCCGCTGCCACCACAATGCGTATGTGCGTTCCCAATCGTTCATGGGCAGCAATGAGCAGCTGCTCTTGGCTTGAGAGTGGCTTCACGGCCTCAACCAGCACCTCATACAGCGACGACCGCCGCTGCTGCTGCTGCTGCTGCTGGCTTGTGTCACACCCGCTCGTTCCGCTTGCGCTCTCCGGGCTGCTTGCACGCTGGCGCAGCAGCTTGATGTGGTCGGCGGCGATCGCAGCGCGCATCCCAGGATAGACTTGGAAGAGCAACGGAAGCATGCTGAACGCGTCCATAACGTAGCCAGCTACACCGCTGCTGACCAGCGCTGCCAGGGCCGATAACAGCCCAGCTCGGACCATAACGCGAATGTCCGCTGTCCGCAAGTCCATGCTGAACACGAGCCTGAATGCTACGTGTCCAATTCTGTGATGGACCGCTAGCTTGTCCCTTTGCAGCGGTGTCAAGTTGTGTGCGGCTGGAGGTGTGAGGCACATAGGCAGCCGCTCTAAGACTTGCTGGCGCAGCATGTCCACGGCTGCTGGCGGTGGCGTAGAGCTTGCCCGGACCAGAAACAGGCTTGAGAGCTGCAGCAAGGCAGCGCGTGCTTGTCCCAGGCTCGCACAGTCGTCAAAGGATGCTCCCGCTTGCCCCTGCTGCGCCTGTACCGCTGCTTCTGCGGCGTCCACCTCAGCCACCACCTGCTGCGCCGCACCAAGCAGCACGCTGTGAGCACCTTCCGCCGCCAAGCGCTCAAAGAAGGGCCGCGCATACTGGGTCATCCAGGATGCTGGCCCATATTCCTCCGGACTGTCGGGCACCGCGAAGCTTGACAGCGCCAGCAGCATGTCCAAAGCAACGCGCTCCACAACCATATGCTCGGGCGCGGACTGCGCGTTCAGCCTTTGCGCAAGCCTCAGGGCTGCTGTGTCAAGCTGGATGTCCAGCAGGCAGCGCACAAAGCAGCGGACGGTGTAGGGATTCGCCGATGAACTGTTTTCCAAGTCATACATGTGCCTTGGTGCACGGTCAACAAGCTGTAGCAGCACTCCTGGGTTGTCCAGCTCCAGTACCTGCAACACGCAGCAGCCAAACCACAGAAGCATGACACACAGAAGCATGGCAGCACTGAGCACTCATGATCACAATCAAGCTGAGTGCGGTATACGGATTGGCATGCATGGAGTGCTGGGCTCAGGCGAAGTCTCTTGGCTCTCCCTTGGCACGGACGGCCATGCAGTCATGTCCCCACGCAGCTTCATGTCCACTGACGCCATCCATGAATGGCCTGATCGGCCATGTGATGTGAAGTCAATCAATCATGCAGTCATGCGGTCACTTACCGTTTGCATAAGCTCGCGAGCGGCCCCCAGCGAAACACGTGCGGTGGTGCCGCCAAAGCACGCATCCATCAGCGTCAGCACCAGCCCCCGCAGCACGGTGTCCTCCTGGGCTGCAGGTCCATTGGAGCTGAGCCGGTTCCGCGCGTATCGCACGAGACGATCAAAGAGCGTGCCCCCAGGGCGCGGCCTGTCCGGGCTTTTCGAGTATAGAGGCTCATAGGTCGTGCCAGGGAGATGATGTGAATCAGCTGCAAGCATATCGAAGAGATTGTAGATTGCTGCGTCCTGTGGAGTTGCGGTGACCGCTGGGTCGCGCCACGTGCCCTGCACTCGGGCCTCAGCAGGCCAGCCCTCCTCAAGGATGGCTTCAGCCAGCAACACAACCAGCTGAGGCGTTGCATTGGCAAGAGCATCCATGCTGAGTTTGGTACTGATGTGCATCTCTGACCAGCGTTGACCCAAAAGGCTGTCGCTGAATACGTCGTTGTCAGACGGGCCCGGCGACAGCGACAGGAGCTGCGTCAGACTGTCCACCCTGCACTGCAAGGGCTGCTGCTTGCTGAGCCCGCGCAGCACTGCCTCCAGCAGCACGTCGTCGGCGTTGGACTGCGCCATTGGCCGCGCAGGTAGGGCCGCGGTGATGAGTGTGTGCTTGCTCACTGTGCGCTAGCTCAAGTCACAAGGCACAGAGGACTGGGAAGTCACACAAGAGAGGCTGTGTGAACACCCATCAATGATGACTTCAGGGTTGGCAAAGCAGGTCGAATGGCACTGGCGTTACGACGCAGGATAAGATGCGGCGGCTCAGCAGGCAGCATGCAAGTAAGCCAGTAGGCCACCATACGGGGGAGGGGAAACTGCCGGGCAGGATGCAGGCAGATGTGGGAGTGTACGGCAGCGGTGCAGCCAGCCAGGGCCGTGCAGGTATATGAACTGCTGCTGTACTGTCTACAAGTCCAGAGTCAACTGGGGTAGGGCATGACACCATAAACGCTCAGCATGTCTTTGTCCGCGTGTTCCCCTCATCAGAGCAGTGATGTAGCTCATGAAGGCGCTGCTGCCGCCCACCAGCAGCGGGCTTGAGCACATGCCTGCACGCAACACCGCTTCGGGCAACGCATTCAGTTGGAGCGAGGGGGCGATCCGTGGTGCGTGTGTTGGCAGACAGATCATGCAAAGGACAGGAGGGGCCGTGCCATGCAAAAGCAAGCAGGGATGGCGGGCAGCGGCAGGCGTGCAGGTGTGCAACAGTGTGCGCCATGACGAGTGGGCAGGTATTGTAGGCCGTGCATTCAATACGCACCCTAGACGGCGCCAGCGCCCCTGATGGCCAGCACGCCCCGCGAGGCGGACCCAGCAGCTGCGTGCCTCCCTCTCATACGGTGGTAACATTACACGAAGACGGGTGCGGGGGCAGCCAAAGCAAGGCATTCATCGCAGCAACACCCAAGCTCAGCCAGGCAGAAGAAGGAGCACTGCATGAGCCGACACACGTGTTGCGATGATGAGGGGGCGCGCGGCGCATGTACCCAAATAGGAATACATTCATTCATGCAACGGGGCAGGCGCTTTGCAGCTGGGTAGCTGCTGTGCTCCTGCCCCTATTGGCATCCCTCGCATACAACGTGAACCAAGGCTAGCAATGTGCATGACAGCGCACCACACTGATGCTCAAAGGCGTGCGTGTGGTAGCCGCATGGTAGGTCGTGTCAAAGCTCAGGGCCGTTTCCAGCCAGGGATTGCACAGACTTGCTTGGACCTGCTGGCATACATACATACGCTGCTGTGAGCCATGCACTAATCAACCGAGGCGGGGCAGGTGTTTGGGTGTGGCAGCAAGCATGTAGGTTGGTACCATTAATAGGCGATCTTGTTTGGTCCTGACATGAGGCCTGGACCCCTCACGGTCCGTGCACCTGTGAGCAGTTGAACTAGTTGAACGAAACCTGGCGAAACCGACTGTCCCTGACCTGAGTCACGGTTCTATGTTGCCGCAGCATCCTGATGCACTACGCTTCCACATACAGGCTCCCACCAAGGCAGTTGTTTCCATTTACTCCTGCCCGTCTCCTGCCTGGCATCCTTAGCTGCCTGGCGGCGCGACGCCCCCACAAATCTGACATACATGCCCTCCCCCCCCAATAACCTGTACGTCCCGCTGTGATGCAGCAGGATGATATGCATAGGCACGTATTCGAATTCGAGCCTGTTTGGGCTAGTCTTAACCAACAGTGTCCGGTCTAGCACTGCTGGCTGTTTTGCGTGACCTTGACGCTGTGCCCGGCAGCAGACCCCGGGGCAGAAGCGCTTGACCATGGCTCAGTATAGCATGCCCCTTGACGGCTTGTCAGGTTCTGGTTAATTTGAGGATGGCAGACCAGCGCAAGCGGCCATTGGACAACGCAGAGCCCCAGCCAAGCCCAGCCAAGCGTCCACGCAGGGCAGCGGCTGTGGCGGCAGCTGCAGCAATTGCTGGGCGGGGGAGCAACAAAAAGAAGCCTCGACACTATACACGCAAAGCTGATAAGCGGGCAAGGCGCTCGCATCATGACGACACTGACGTTGGGGACCACGACAGCGGTGACAGAGACTTCGTTGTTGACCCTTCCAATCAAGTCACCGACTCTGGCGAGGTACTTGCCGCACAGCCCCAACAACAGGGTCAACAGGCAGTAGAGCAAGGTACGAATCTGCTTGTATTATGTAAAATGTACACAGCGTTGCTTGCCATGCTCCCTGCCTTGTGGCTTATCGCAATGGCGCTCTGTTGCCCCTCTGTTGCCGCAAGGTGACGCTGGGTCCCCATACACAACAGCAAGCAGGGAAAACGTTGGCGGCGTGCTGTCAGATAACGCTCGGCCGCAGCAGGAACCAGCACCAGCTTTGACTGAGTTGGTCAAGGCAACACTGCAGCAGGCGTCACCGAAGCAGCCTGAGCACAACAAGCAGGCACTGGGCAAATTCCAGCACCGTCCTGAGGTGTCTTTACCTGATGTGTTGAGCTTTGCCCTGCCCTCGAAGGCAGCACTTGCCACGTACTACCAAAGGCTGTGCACTGCTTCGCTTGGCCGTCAGACTACGAGGGAGACCAGAAAGCTGGTGAGTCATGAGTACTATATTAGTGTCGGTGTGTTCACAGTGCAAGTTTGTGTCCCAGGCCTGGCGCGCGTTCGTGGCCGCGTTGATAGTTTTGAGCCTGGTACAGTATACACGGCGAAGACCAGCTTGAACTGACTGGCTGGCTGGTGCCAGCAAGCACACCCTATTTTACTTTACGTCAGTGTGGCGTGACTGAAAGTGTTGCTTTTGTGCACACATGTCGTAGGTTGAGCTGGTAGGGCGCTGCCCCGTCGGCCTGCTGCAGTGCTTGGTACTCAGCGACAAACAAACACCCTTGGTGAGTCCCCACGCTGCCATGACGTCCTGTAACGTAGTGTACAGCGGCGACACAGGGCGCACAGTGAACATATCGTAGCGCCTTTGCAGTTCATGTGGCGTCACCTCTGGCTTCGACTACCCAGCTTCGTCTTTGAATCGACATCACTGCGCGTGTATGCCTTTTACACCGGTATTGAGCATCTGCACTGCAGCATGGAAGGCAATTCCTGTTTGTATGTCGCTTGCTGCTTACGCCCGCTCTGTCCTTGAGCGTGCGCTGGCACATGGCCTCGCTCACACGCTGTGCACGCGTCTGCATGACCTGCAGGATGCGCTCACGCTTGCTCAGCAGACTCAGGCGCAGCAGCCCAGCCTAGGCACGGTGCCAACTCTCAGCCGCTACTGTCAATGGCACCCCAACAACACTGGCGCCAGGCGCGCGTGGCTAGCATGCCTGCCTAGCTTTGTGTTTGCTGGCGGGGACCCCCGCTGGTCCGCCCCCGTGGTGCTTGCCTCCACCCAGACGCCTGTAGACGCCGCGCATGTGGTGGACCTGGCGCTGCTGGCGCTGCGCGGCGCCGCCTGCACGCCACTCAACCTGCCGGAGGGCGAGCGGCAGGTGCGCAAGCAGCAGGCGAGCGGTGCTCAGCAGCAGCAGAAGCAGAAGCAGCAGCAGCAGCAGCAGCAGCAGCAGGCGTTAGTGTATCCTCAGGAGCTGATGCATGAGCGCAGAGGTGAGGGTGAGGGCGGCAGCAGTGCAGCAGGGCAGTACGGTAGTGGCCGAATGTTTTGCTGTGTTACATCAGGGGCATGTCGGCCAGAGGCTCACCAGCCTAGTCACAGGGCGTGCTACAAGGCCTAAGGGGCGCAGTGCAGCACATCAACGTCCTGCATAGTGGCGTGACACAGTTCATTGATGTCTTGGCAACTGTACCCACCGCGTGATTCAGCATCTTTTGCATCGCATTTGCGGCATCATCGCGCTCGCTGTCAAGCGTGACATTGGGAACGATGTCATGGTACTTATCCCATAAGTCAGAAGCTAGTTGCGCGGGGGCATGGGCCTGCTATGGTGAGGCGCGCACATGCGCACTGGTGTTGCTTTGCGCGTCCAGGGGAGGAGCTGCGCACCTTCCTGGCCGCTCTGCATCACGGCGTCTTCACCCCGCAGCCCTGGGCGGAGGGACCCCGCCTGGGCTGCGGGCGCTGCCCTGCGTGCACTGACGCTTGGTCGTGGCGTCGGCCCTGCATGCGCCGCCTGGCAGCGCCCACGCCGGCGCAGCTGCGCAACCTCAGCCAGCTGGTGGTAAGCAGGGCTATGGCTGTAGGACTAGGGCTATAGGACTTGTCGCTGTAAGGCTAGGTCCAACAGGGCTAGGGCTGGCAGTCCAGGCAGGGAGGGAGCATCACAGCGGTGAATTTATAGGCAGTGCAGAACGCGTTGCGCTTGCATACTGCTGTGGCTGCTGGGCTGTGTATGGTTTCTGCTAACGTCGTTCATGCGCCACATCTCACCATGGGGTTGGCATTCGCAAGACGCTTGGTGGGATGTGTGTGTTGTGGGTGGGTGGGCGGGGGAAAGGGGGGCAGCACAGGTCAAGGCATGATGGCTGTATTGTATGAGGGCTGCGCACACACAGAGCGGCTCTCATGGCCCCCGCTGAGGTTGCCATGTCTGCGCTGTGCCGTGTTGCTGTCCTGCTGCTGCTGCGCTGGTGGTGGTGCATCAGGGCGTGGACCTGTCTGACGACCTCGCCAACCAGTGGCTCCCCTCAGCACTCACCACACACACACCCAGCGCATACAAGTGAGCCCGGGCGGCGGACAGGCAGCGCGCATTCGCGCCCGCAGTAATCAACTGTGTGTGTGGCTTGTGTATGGCTGGGCTGTACGCTTGCTGTTTTGCGCATACCAACACATGGCCGTGATCATGGCTGTGATCCCACACGTGCTGTAGTCCTTTCTACGTGCGATTTGTGGCGGTGTAAGCCAGCATGCGAATGTCGCATGAGGATCGGGAGCCCAGGGACTTGAGATGCAAGGCCAGGTTTGTCACGCTGTGGTTGAATACATGACGGATGACTGATGAGGCGTCTTGACAGCTACCTGCCACATAGCCATCATGCGCTCTGGCTTTCTTTCGTCCATGCGTGCACGGCTTACGCGCGGATCTGTGCGTTGTGTTTGTGTGCTGCTGTCATGTGTGTGCTGCTGTGCCCCGTAATTGTGTGTCAAGTGCCCGCCGGCTGCTGCGTCACGAAGCGCTGACCCGGGTCACGCTCATGGGGCGGGCCCCCTGCGTCAACCCCTTTGGCCTGACGTCCGCAGTGCCGCCGCGGAACCTTATTGAGGCGTCGGACAGCATGGCGGTGTCGACCTCTGTGGTGCGCCAGGCGCAGGGGCAGCAGGTGTACATGGCTGTCGATAAGCAGCCGCAACACGCCGCAGGCGCCGCGCTGGTAGCACACACTGCCGGTGAGCTCAGCAGCGCCTTGCTGCTCTGGTGCATAGGATGCAGCACCGCCATCACATGATGCCACCAGCTGCTGCTGCTGCACCGTTTGGCTGCGAATGGTGTGCAGGTGAATCGCTGTCCGCACCGTACGTCCTTCGTGGTCGGCGGCCACCACAAGCTGCCGCTGTGTTGCTTGCTGACACGGCCTGTGCTCCGCACTGCCATTGTCAGGTGATGCAATCGCGGTCATATGGTAAACAATATCGTTGTATCAGAGTACCGGTATCTTTGATGTCCGCATGCCTGACGTTGCGGCTGGAATTGTGGTTGTGGTGGACATGCAGGTGAGGAGTACGCTGCTGTGCGGCAGCCGCTCACGCAGCGCTGCGGCTGGTGTGCGGGCCTGCATGCGCGGTCCGCCTGCCCGCTGCTGCGCCTGTGCCTGCCTGCACCGCTCAGCGCCGGCCAAGAAGGTCTTGCCACCGCACATTTCACTACCTTGGTTCGCCAGGATGCGGGATATACGCCGCCGGCAGACGTGGTGGATCTCAATCCTGTCAGGCTGAGCGCGGCAGCCAAGGCGCCCAAGCAAGGCGCGGCCCAAGCGCCCAAGCAGGGCGTGGACGCACTCGACCGCGCGGCGGTGCTGCTGCTGCAGCACGGCAGGCGCAAGGTGCCCAAGCTTGCGTCGTCCCTGGACGCCTGTGATGCAGCTAACGGGCCGACGCAGGGCGGCACCACGGATGGCAGTACTGCTGCAGCCGCTGCGGATGCGGCCACGGCGGCGGCAAGTGGGGGCCCGAGCGCCTCCCGGGAGGGGGCTGGAAAGGAGCAGCAGGGAGCGTCCTTTTCGCTGTATGGTGCGCTGACCACCGCGCTGGAGTCGCTGGGCGTATCGGTACGGTCAGGACCCAAGAAGCGACGGCTGCTGCGGCCGCGGCGCAAGGAGCGTGAAGCCGCCAAGGTGCGGGAGCGCGCGCTGCAGCATGCGCGCGAGCGCGTGCGTGCGCTTGCCGCCAAGGTGCTCAAGGCGGCCGGCGCGGGCCGCACCCCCGAGCAGCGCTTTGCGCGGCTGGAGCGCCGGCAGCGCGCGGCTGTGGCGCGCAGCGCAGTGGAGATATTGGAGGACCGGGAGGCAACGGCTGCGGCGTTGGTCGTTGCGCCAAGGCAGCCGGTCGGGAAGCTGCCCGCCGTGGCGGCGCAGAACTTGGGTGCGCGACCTTGGTTGGCGGCGGAGCAGGGCGCCTTCGCTTTCGGGTATGGGCACGGCGTGTTGGAGGAAGCGGCGGCGCTGCGGGAGGTCCGCGCAGGTGAGGGGGAGGGTGAGGGTGAGCGCATGCAGCCGCCACCGCCAGCCTTTGCTAGAGCCAGGAGCCTTCAATCCCATTGCATCATGCCCCTGAAGTTCTGGCCCTGGACGCAACAGCCGCCTGCACAGTCTGACATGCGCTGCAAGCTGACATACGCTGTCAACCATCGCTTCGCTGTTGCGATGGCTGCAAGCGCAATGTTCGGGATTGCTGTGAATGTTTGTGTCACGCCTGTGCGCATCAAGCTTTGGATTCCCCCCCCCTTGACCCCCACCGGCGTCCCGGCCCCCCGGCTGCTGCATGCGCCCAGGTCTTCCGCGCTGGTCATCCTCCCTGGACGCCGACACGCTGCGCCTCATGGCGGCAGTGGCGGCGGCGCAGCCGCATGCCAATGGGCTCAGACCGGCGCTCAGCCTCAGGCTCAGGGCCAAGCGGCCATCGGGTGCCGCTGACAGTGATGCTGGTGCTGATGCTACTGGCGACCAGCGCAACCCGCTCCAGCCTGGACCGCGTCAATCCGTCACGTTGTCAACGTGAGCCATGCATGCACCTCACCTCGCGGAGCATCACCGTGCTTACGCTGTATACCGGTACCAAAATACATACAATTCCCTGCCAAGGCATACTATGAGGTGAAACAACAGAAACTCACATCAAGGTATCGCCCGAATCATCTTGCGTTCACATGCTGCAATGTAGCGGCTGCCGAGGGCACTGCGTGCATGCATGCCTGGTGTATGGGGCTATGCAATGGGGTTGCTGGGCATGTTATTGCATGCTGCCCCCCACCACCCACCATCCCCCCCCACCCACGCACCCACGCACCTGCGGTCACGCCTCCTAGGGTGAGGTAGGGGCCTGCATTGGCTCGCGCTCCTGCACCTGCACCTGCGCACATCAGCAACATGGTGGTCAAACACCATTCCCTGCACAGTGGCCTCACCCACCACACCATCGCCTCCTGGCGCTCATTTGAGTGTCACTTTCCCGGCAGGGGTCATATGTGCTGGCCACTGACATTGGCTGGTGCGCGAATGCACTGAGTGGCTTACCACAGTCAGGCCTGCTCGGATTGCTGTCTTGTCGTGTCAAGATGTGTTGTGCGGTGGTGCGGTGTGGTGGTGCTGTGCGCTGGTGCTGCGTGATGGCCTGCAGGGAGTTCCCGGCCCCGCTGGCGCCGGATGTGCTGCTGGCGCTCGCGCTGCTGGCCCAGGTGCGCATGTGGCATGTCAGGGTGACTGCTTATCGTGGGCCTACTAGCTCTTTTCAGGCCCCCTCCACGCCCCTGCAGGCCCTCCCTGCGGGGGGAGGGGCGTAATAGCCAATGCCAATCGTCGGCTTTAGGCAGCGTCAACAAGGGTGGCGATGGACGCTGTGCAGTGCTATTGCGGCGGTCACGTCGCTGGCTTTTGTTGATAATGGTTCTCTAATTTTCTTGTACTTGGCCTGACTCAGCACGGCGGGCACCTTTCACCGGCGTCACCACAGGGCCCAGGTTCCGGGTGCACTCGCGCTCACCAATCACCTAGCAGCATCAGCACTGCTGACCTGACGCTGATGCTGATGCTGATGCACTCAGCATGACTGGATGGCAGCAACGTCTTGCTGACCTGCTGCCCCACTGGGCTGTCAGTTTGCCCCGCTGACACCCACGTCATGCCCAGAGATCTGCAAGCTGCGCTGGACAGTCTGGGCAGCAACTGGCATTCCTACATGCTCCTTAGCTTCACACGGTCCCGCCGTCACGTGTAACGTTATGCTGCTCTTGGTGTGTGTATGTGCGTGTGTGTTGCTGCAGGAGGTGGCCCAAGAGGCGCTCGCCCGCACACCGGCAGAAGCCATGGCCGCATCCGCTGGCGCCGTCACCTAGCCGCCTAGCGCCTGCAGCCAGCCCAGAAATGTGCGCCGTACAGCGTGCTTGGCGCTGTACAGCGTGCTTGGGGTTGATGGAGCTCTGGGCAGCTGTGCAGGTGCACGTGGTGTTCTGGTGGGCAACAGTGCTGTGCTGTGGTCGTACGGATGGGACAGCCTGCGCTCTGCTTGTTATAAAGCTTTCAGGCACACGTATATCATAATGCAGTTGAGAGAGCCTCACAGCTAGCAGGTGCACTGGGCGAGGCATTGCAGTGCAGGCGGGAGGCAAGGTGTGTGTGGGGGGGAAGCGCACGACGGCACATCCGACGAGTCTGATGCATGATGCATGATAGGTACTTGCATGCACACGGACAGGAAACTAGGTAGGTGTGGCGGCATGCACAGCATGGTGTGTTCAAATGTTACTGGTAGCATGCACCATGACTGCATTGGCTCGCAGCGTCAACCAACACGCGCCACCAGGGGTGCACAGGCGAGTGAAGAGGTGACGAGGATGAACGGCACCCACGGTAATTTCATCCAAGCATTTCATGCCTGATCATCAATACGACATTGATTTGGTGGGCACCGTAGATCATGCTCTCTCATATCATCCTGAATGGACAAAGAGCTAGCATGGCAGTCTTCGTCTCTGCTTTTCACTTCTGGGTACCGTTGATCGTGGGAGGGATCCATGATGTCATGTCATCGATGCGTGCCAGCAGTTGTTGCGTGTTCAAGCAAACCTTAGGCAACATGGTAGCATTGTCGGTGAATGTATTGGCAGGTCAGTGGCACATTAGGCAGGGGTGGCGTTTACGCCGCCGAGCCGCGGCGCCACGTGTGTCTGTGGCTGTGTGTGGCGTTGCCTGGTGCGGGCGCCGAGTAGAGGGCTGAGCACGCTGCGCACGCCTGCCAACCTGCGCCTGCTGCCGCTGCTGAGTCCTGACCGTGACGTCCTGAGTGAGAGTGTGTGTATGAACGAGCATGTGCCAGGGGTTGCAGGGATGGCACACGCGGCGGTTTGGGGGACATACGCACCCACCGCTGGGTGTGTCATGCGATGCAAAATCGGCATGCATACACACAGCCAGCAGCAGCCAAACAGGGCTTCAGCTCCGCCATTCCGTACGTACATAGTCGTGACTGGTACATGGTCAAGGGCGGTGGGGGTACCGCATTGGCAATGAAATGGTATTGCCTGGGTTTCTAGGTGCAAGAAAAGGGTTGCAGGGCAGCATGTGCATGAATTGCCGGTAGCGTGCATGGCGCGGGGCAGGCCCTGCACAGCGGCAGCTGGCAAAGCAGGTCTAACCAGTTGTACAGGTGCACACACGTGCGTGCAGTTGTGTACAGCACGTGGTCATGCGGCGCACCGGCGCCTGTGCGAGTTTGCATGATATGGCAAGCGTAAGCGAGGGAGTCAGCCGGCAATGTGCACGCATACACATTTGCAACACCAGCACTGCCGGTATATTTATGCGCTACAAGTATGCGAGCAAAGTATGCAAGGGAAGTGCTGATATGGAAAACGCTCATACCCAGGAACATACGGTATTTGTGTAATGTGCTCTTGTGGTGAGGCGAGAGAGCACCTGGTGCACCACAATGGGGCACACCAGGTAGCGAGGGAGTGAGAGAGGGTGCAGTCGCACAATTGTGAGCAATGCACAGAAGAAAGGAGGAAAGGGCTGGTGCAGTAAGGTACCGTAAATGAATGCGCATGCGCTGTGCTTGTGGTCATCAGGCGGGGAGGTAGGTGGCGCACAGGTGGGGCAGCAGAAAGAGCAGGAGTCCCCACAAGGTGGCCAGCCGTTCAGCTTATGCAAGAAGTAAGGAATTGCAATGTGCAGGATCAGTGGATTTCTGACAGGCGAGGCGCACCAGCGCGCGCATGTGCCAGTGACAGGTAACCCCACAGCGCTGCGTCATGCGGAGGCACCAACAGCGCTGTGGGTAACATCAACAGGCTGCCTCGATGCCTCCTACAAGCGCATTTATGTAAGCACACAGCCTTAAAAATGAAGCCCAATCCTGGCAACAATGTAACATTACACCATGCTGCCACAAGGACGACGCTGATGACACCAACACACGTCCTTCTGCCGCTGCGCTGGTGGTGGGTCGAGCGAGCAGTCGGATCCAGCCAGTGAGAGCAACATGACGCCCTCATTGCCATGCAAACACGGGGTTGGTCACGCGGCTGGGCGCCTGCGTTGGCTGCACGAGTGACGCCGTGCGGCCCGGGGAGGGCTTCATGGCATCATACGCCATGCCATGGATCGCAACGCCCTTCACGTCTATGCTGGGCTTCCCCGCGCCATCCCTACCACCACCACAGCACAGACCATCAGCAGGGACCACCACCACCGCACCGCCTGCAATCAGTCCTTTGATCGCCGCTGCCTCCGCTGTGGCGCCCAGCGTGGCATCCTCCGGGACGCTGGTCAGCACTGACGCCACGTCAAAATGCGAGACGGCGCAGCCCTCCGTGCCGACTGGTGCGCCGCCGGAAGCGCTGCTGGTGGCGCTGCCGGCAGAGGCGGCGATAGCGGCGAACGACGCGCAGGACGAGGAGGCGGAGACGCATGAGCTGCGCGTGCCGGCGCTGTCGCAGCTGCTGGTGATGCCGCACATGCTGCTGGAGACGCTGCTGCTGGTCCAGCGCGAGGCGGCCGGCAGCAGCGCCCTGAGGGAGGCCATAGGGTCCATCAGGCCCTGAAGCGGGGGCACCACCCCACCACCGCCAATGCTGCCCTCGCTCAGCCCCACATGCTGCTGCTGCGCTGGCTGGCTGAACGGAGACACGGAGGGAGAGGCCGCACCGGCCGCACCGCAGTCGCCAGAAGCATCCGCTGCCTGCTGCTGTGGCTGGTGGTCGGGGCTGGTGGTGTGTGCGCAGGCGGCAGCGTGGTCGTCGCTGCGGGCCTCCGCCAGCGCGTTGTGGAATCGCAGCCAGTGCGGCGCCGCGCAGGCGATAATGGTGGGGGTGGTGGGCAACACGCTCCCCGGCGCCGCCACCACAAACGGCTTCACCACCGCCTGGGCGATAGGCAGCGGCGGCGGCAGGGGCCGGCGTGGGTACTTGACCTGCTGCTTGGCGCTGACCCCGCCTGCGGCAGGTGAGGCAGCCTTGGCGTGCTTCAGCGCGCTGCAGGGCCGGCGGGGGAAAGCCGACAGCGGGCGGTCCGCCAGCGCCCCGGACGCGCCAGGCGCCCCTGCCCTGGTGGGCGACACACGCGCTGCACTGCTGTAGCCGCGCCCTGCTGCAACTCCCGCAGGTCCTGCAGCGCCAGCGGCCTGCCTGTGCCTGCTGCTGCCGTTGTTGAAGCCGCGGGAGCGCCCGCCAGCGCAAGGCGGGCAGCGCGCATGTGCAGCGCCGCTGAACGCGTAGAGTGGTGGAGGCGCCATTCCCACACCGGCACGCGCGGCGATGGGGCTGCCCTGCTGGCTGTTGCTGTGCTGCTGCTGGTGGCGCAAAATGTGACAAAGCTCCGGTGGAGGGCGCAGCGCGGCCCGGGCCCACGGCGGGATGGCGTCCTGCTCTTCAGCGCCGCTTGTACTGCCCGCCTGTACCGCTGCAGCACTGCCCTGATGGGCGCTCACGCTGGCGGGCGCGTTGGCTTCATTGGCCCGCTCAAGGACCTGGGCATGCAGCTTCGTGGAACCGGCCACAGGCATGGCTGCAGCCGCTGCAGCAGCGGCAGCAGCATACCCGGCAGCGCGCCGCAGCAATGCCGTGTGAGGGGGCATGCCTCCCCGTGCTGTGGTGGAGGGTCCCCCTGAGCTGCCCGGGCATGCGCCACTCGTACGCTTCCATGTGCGCGTCGCTGCCAGCGCGGCTTGGTCTGCCCGCGCAGACGTGGACGCGACCGCTGCTGCAGACACGGACAGCATTGAACCATCCGCTGCCTCCATATCACCATCACGATCGCCTCTAACATCCCCGCCACAGTATTCTGCGATGAGCTCCTGGTGCAGGCGTGTCGGGCGGGCGAGCCGGGCGAAAGTGATGCTTGCAGCAGAGGCCGGCGAGGCGGAGGCCGACGAGTCGAGGCGGTAGCTGCTGGCGGTGTTGCCGCGCACCTTGCACACACCGCCGTGGGGGCTGGCGTTGCTCGGGCCTGCCGCCCCGGCCCTGCTGGCCGAGCGCGTTCCGTCTGCAGCAGCAGCGGGAGTGTTCTCACCGCTCCCTGCCTGCTGGATGCTGCTGGTGCCCTTGCAGCTGTCATTTGCACTGGTTGAGGGGGTGCAAGACTCAGGTGCAGTGGGGCACGGCTGAGGCATCAGCGCCGACACAGCATCGACTGTCACCGTCGTTTTGATGGGCGGGAGGCCGGAGTGGACCGAGGGCTGCGGGGCCAGCAGGGAGTCCAGGTTGTCACGAGAGGAACAGGAGCGGGCGCAGTTCCACGCTGGAGGCGGCAGCAGAGCCACAAGCGGGTCCTCTGGGGGCTCAGTGTTTCCACACGCCTCGGATGACGAAGAGCTGCTGGCGGTCCAGTTGTGTGTCAAGCGGTTGGAGCGCTCAAGCGTACGGGTGCGCATAGTGCCTCTATGTGACCTCTTGCTGTGGCCCAGCAGGCCCAGGCCCGAGGTGGCGGTGCGCTGCAGGCGCGAGACCCCCCCGCGGCGCAGCGTGCAACGCGGCGTCGCGACCAGGACCACGCTCGCCAGCGGCCTGACCTTGGTGGCCTGGGAGCAGAGTAGCGTGTACCGCCACAAAACAGTGTTTAAATTGCCCAGCATGGACTGCATGTTCTGCAGGTCCAGGCGCCAGCTTCCATGGCAGGCACTGCGCTTTGCGTGAGTGCATATTTAAACCATTTTGGCAGGGCACTTACCAGCTTCCAACGAACAAGGCGCCTCAGCCACCACACAATGTTCAACTTCGACTGTGTGTGCTCTGGCGTTGGGGTTTTCGGACGCTTCAGCGTCTGCAAACAGAAGGCAGCGAGGCGGGAACAAGAAACTGGCGGTTGAAAGACGAAATTTGCAGCGGACGAATGAGCACCCGGTTAGCTCACATCAGGCTCTGTAAGTGCAAAGTGTGCAGGTCGAGCCACGCTGCACCAAGCTCAGTGCCATGTTGTGGCCTGCGGCAAGACTCACAGCTACCCCTACCTGCAAGCACTCTAGAAGAGGTACAGGCACTGAACACATACTAGGAACACAAACTCACCCGTCGTAATAGGAGCTTCATAGTTTAGAGTGCTACAAATGGACTCGGTGACGGCTTTGCTGGAGTAAGCCTTGGCGAAACAGTAGTAGGTGCTGGCAAGAGTGCCAGAAACGGTTGAGTGCAAGGAGCTATAATCCAGCGCGAACGAAGACGTCTGCACACAGCGGCGCGATCTCTAGCAGGTGCGGCTCCGTCAAGCGTATGCATACCGCCGAGTTGAGTCTGCAGGCCGAGAGGAGCCGGTCTGAGAGGAGCCAGACTCAATTCTACGGCATGTTCCTGGGGAAGTTTCCCAAGAGCTGGTCCATTCAATCCAAGCCAAGTTCAGTCATTAAGTCGAAGTCACAATGCAAGAAATGGTATTTTGTGAACAATTGCAGTTCCTGGTTGCTTTGCCAAGTGCGGCTGCTTGCCTATGTAATTGCCTATGTTATCGGCTTCACAAGTGCCCGACGCTCCTGTGCATCAAAGGCCTTCACGTAACACAACTTACTGCAGGAAACGATCTTCTTGTGAGTGAGTGAGTGCACGTTAATGGGCGTCGTATACCGTGTGCGGCTGTTCGACGACGTTGTTGGTTTCGAGAGTGGCCGCCGCTTTCGTGCATCGATACGCCACTGCCTTCCAAACTCAGATGTAAGACAGGTTGACGAAAGTGCATGCAGGTGTTCTTAACATCAGTGCACTGCTGCCAGTTTGTTGGGCAAGGACACACAGAGGCACATACAACAAGCTTGCAATCGGCGCATGCTTGCACGGTGTTGCATACACTCTGAACATAACCATATACATAATCGGACGTTCAGGCTCTTGAAGGGTTCCCAGCATCCGTGGTTGCACGGCTTGGCTTTGCAGTTCACTTCCGACAGGTCAGAACTGTGCTCACAACCTGGCGTGCTTATGTCACTGTCCTTATGTGCTGATGTCACTGTGCTTATGTCACTGTGCAGATGATGAACTAGATTACTACCTGACTCCTATGAATCCTGACGGCCAATGGTAGCAAACAGCCCGCCACTGCTAGTGGCTGAACAATAGTGTGAGCACTGGCGCGTGAAGCATCGAGACGCTCGGTAACCCTGAATGAGTAATTAACAAGGCCAAGAATGTCATGAACCCAGTGCATTTCTGTGAGAGGCCGCTCCTGCGTGTTCGGGGAAATGACTTCAGGGTCCGGTTCAGGGTCGCTGATCACGCTTCAGGTTCCCAAAGTGCAACACCCAAAGCATATGTGTTGCAAACACTGCTAAGAAGCAAACAAACCGAATTGGTGCACTGGAAGCCATTTCCTTGGAGCTGCAGCAACAGGGAACAAGAATCCTTGCCGAGACCGTAGCGCCTTGCTTGCTTTGGCAGCGCCCGCCCAGAGCAGCAAACACAGAGAAATTGAGAGTGGTTTAAGTTCTGGCATTCAAGCAGAGGGTGTTTGAGTGCGCGTATCACGGCTCAAGCACGGCCAAGGCTGTGTAGGTCGATGGGTAGCAGCAGGATTGGACACAGCAAAATGTGTTGAGCGCTTCAGGGAATCCGTATTCAAAACACGGTATGTAACCTTTCAAGTGCAGGCATGCCTGTTTCGGATTTTCCATGTGTGTTGCGGTTTTGCTGCTGCAAGAGCCACCTCATAACTGTCGTGCATGTCCATGTTTTTGAAAGACGGGGAGAATGATGAGCTGCCAGCGCACTTGGTGTTGCTGGTGCTGGTGCTGCTATCGGCCGCCAACAGGCCGTGGAATGACGGTGTGGCAGAGCGTATGGCGGTACAGGAACATACAGCGGTACATTTGGCGCTCGTGCGGCCAATGTGCGGCCAAACCAAATGACGCCCGCTTCTCAGAGGGCATAGCCATCCGCATTTTCCAGATGACACCTGGGAAATGCTGCGTCCCCTTCAGGAGGCCCATGCACACTAGCACTGCTTGCCCCCCTTGTAGGTGTCATGATATGCATACGTGCCGGCTCCAAGTAAGGCTTGCCGCACCAGCCGCACCGGTGCACGCGTGGGGACGTCGCCCCCGCGTCGCCCCGGCCGCGACCATTTGGCATCAGGCTGCCAAGGCCGCCTTTGCGTGGTGCTGCCGGCAGGCACAATTGACAGTGCCGCCGTGCCGCTGCCGCTGTTGTTAGCACTGGAATGCAGTGAATAAAATGCTGACAGGCGGATCCCATTGTCCGCCCAGGACCTGAACCCATGCGCATGAAGTAGGACGGTCCGCTCGCGCGTTACCGGGGTGCCCACAACCCCACAGCAGCTTCACCGGCTGTTGGAAGCGCAGGAAGGAACAGATGCAAGACAAGAAAAGCGACGCACCACAGGCTAAATGCGCAGCGCTACGACTCACCATACGTGCATATACAGGAACGCGACATGAACGCATGGCGTCCAGATGACTTTCATGACCGACGGCAGCAAACTTGTGCTCATGATGCTCCGACTTGGGCCCGCCTGCATGCTGCGACATGCTTGCAGCGTACATGCTTGCGGCGTATGCACACGACTACCACAAAACCTGTGCAGCACAACCCCGGCAGCAAGCTGCACTGTGCTTGTAGATAAGCATGTCACACCATGAAGACCTACCCATCAATGAGCCGTCACACTCGTAGCACTACGTTATGCTTGTGAAACTGCTGCATTTTCAGCAGTAGATGCACTGGTCAGTGCGATTATCACAGGTCACGTTGGTCACGACCCTCGCCAACTCCACCAACTCACCACGCAGGGCGCGTTATCACCCACCCAAGAGTGCAGCAGCGGCGTCGCAACCAGAGTAGGTCACATCGCTTCGGCACCCCTAGACCCTGGCCCCATGCGACAGGATGCTGCCTCGCTCTCATAAGCACTCCTTTTATGCTTGTACCATACCCATTTGGTGTCGCTGTCATTGCCCTCTTCATTCACCTGACCTCACTTGGGCGTGGTTGTGCAAGAACAGCTTCACTACATACGTATACACAGCCTCATATCAGTACACAAACCACACGTGCTGTACGGGCGTTGGTGTGTCGTTACTGCGCGGGCTGGTTGCGTGAGCCAGGCAGGCTTGCACCGTAAATGAGCGGTCGTCCGTCCGCTGACGCGTTGGCACTAGTCCTAGCCAAGCTCGGCAAGCAGCAGTCCTGGCAGTGCAGGTTGGACGGCCTGAAGCGGCTCGAGGAGCTGATCTTGCCAGTCGTGCACGCGCAGAGCTGCTGCGCATCAGGCTTGCCAGCAGGAACTGCGCACATCGCACCCGCCTGGCTCTCAGTGCAGCAGCTTCGCAGCTGACTGTGTTGCTGGTGGAGATCATCCTCGAGGATAGTTGGCCTGTTGAGGCCTCGGTGTGCACTTCGCTTCCATGCCCATCGGGTGCCAGTACCCCCCCGCAGGAGCGTGCCACTGTGTGCCTGAACAACCTGGGGCTGCTCAACACAACCGCAATCAGCGCAACCCTTTGGAGTGGCAGTGGCAGTGGCAGTGGCAGTGGCAGTTCGGGCCCCGACGGCACGCTCTTTGAACGCCTTGTGCTGTACGCCAGGCAGCGGCTCAGCGACCTGCCTGCAGCGCGCAAGGACGCTATCCTGGAGGCGCTACTAGTTACGCTTTTGGCAGCGTGCTGTGACAGCCTCAGCTCTCCTGCTCCGCTGGACGTCACTAGGGAGATCATGGAAATGGTACGTCATAGACCCGAGCGTTTCCCGCGTTGTGCACAGTTGACACAGCACAGCGCAGCACAGCCGGCAGCAAGCTGAGGGATCGCTTGATTGCCTGAGCCGAGCGGTTCAACTTGGGCCAGGCAACGCCACACGTGCCCGGGTTCAACGTTCATCATCCTGTTGCTACGCGCCCGTACCAACCCTCGCTGCACCGCATCAAGATTGCCCCAATGCGCTATGTGTTGCGTGCCACCTTGCTTCTTGACGCATGCTTTTGCAGGCGTTGAAGCTTGAGGATACAGCAGAGTTGGCGGTCCTCCTGGCACAGAAAGCCACGACACGTCTGCATGCGCTGCGCGACGCAGTGGAAACTCCATATACTGCCCGTGACTTCATCCGGTGCTTGCTGGACATCCAGCTCGACGCAGCAGCTGTGCGGGCGGCGCAGGAGCTGAACGCTCGTGAGCGCTTGACCGGGGGACGCATCGTCCTCGACCTGCTGCGGGCAATCGCCGATCAAGCAATGGCTTGTTGGCGACCAGGCGACGTTGCAGAGGCCTGGCTGGCGCCAGCCATGTGGCCGTTCCTGCTTCGCCTGCAGGCGTCAGGCGCGTTGGGCGTGCTGCATGATGCAGTGCAGTACGCGGTGGCCAAGGCGGACGCCGCAGAAGCAGCAGTACAGGCTCGGGCACAGGTGACGCGTGGTGAAGCCCTGGCGCTGCTAGATGCTCGCAGTGCCTTGGCAACCCTCGCAAGCCTGTTCCTGGTCCACGTTGCCGCTTCTGCACCGCCAGCGGCACCGGAAGTGGAGGCGCTTTGCGGGCAAGTTGTGGAGCGGCTGCCCAGGTGTCTCACGCCTTACCCCAGCGCAGTCATTGTGCACTGCTACGAGCCATTTGAGCTTTTTGGGACGAAGACCTTTGATTTCATGCAGTGCATGACAGCGTACATGCGGGTAGTTCCTACGCCTGGCGCACCGCAGTCTGCCTTCGCGGTGCTCACGGCACCGTACATGCGCATCGTGCTGCGGCACGGATTGCTGTCGAGCCTGGCAGCGCTGTACAGCAGCTTGATCGCGATGTACATCTCGACAGCTAGCAGCCTGCTGTTGTTCATCATACCCAGCGCAGTTCGTGCGTTGCCTGCTGCAATCGCCACCGACCATGTGCAGCTGCTGCGCCAGCGAGCAAGCCAGGTGGCGCCCGCAAGCAGCGCCGGGGGCGGCGACCAGCAGCAGCAGCAGCAGCAGCAGCAGCAGCAGCAGCAGCAGCAGCAGCGTTCGTTGTACGAGGTGCTGGTTGAGGCACTGCAGCCAGGCTCGTGCCAGGCGCAAGTGATGCTTCCAATTGTTGGCGACATTGGTTGGAGTGCTACGTGTCGAGCGCTGACTCAGTCGGTGGTGCAGCCGGCGCAGCGCTCTATCGAGGTCAGTCCCTCATGGTGTCACATCAAGGCACCACCCTGGTCAGCTGGGCGTACGGTGAAAATGTTCATGGAGGAGTACATGTGCAGTACTAGGCATGGTGGCCTGTACTGCGATGAGGTGTATTGGCGTGCGTTACCATGTACTGCTGTGGGGTATTGGGGTGTGCTGCGGTGACATGTATCACTCGGGGGTGTAGTTGAGTGCCGTGGTGTCGATAACGCTCAATGTTCCGTGCACTGGGTTACCGTTCTCCATACTCCCCCATCGCCACAAGCTGCTGGGCGAGGGTCGTACGCTTGGCTAGGTGTCTGACTGAAGGTGTTACGCAGTCACGTAGGCCACGCAGTGTGTGTGTGAGGGGTGTAGTCAAGCATGAGTGCACGTTGTGCGGCGTAAGAAGCATTACTCCGTGCCGAGCATAAGTACCGTAGCAAGCGACCAAGCCCACGTATGTCCATCTGAACTTGAGGTGGCCATTGTTTGCATGCAGACAATGCTGCGGGCCACAGCCGCAGCCGCGCCCCCACCCGCTGCGCCTCCGCCGCCATCATCACCGCTGCCGCCGTCTACGCCAACGCCGTTTGCGCCAACGCCGTCTGCGCCAACGCCGTCTGCGCAGGAGAAGGAAGCCGTGGCAACAGGCGCGAAAAACAACAACTGTTCCGCAACATCTACGCAGCAGTACTTACATGGCGGGGGCGCCATCAGTGCTGCTGCCGACGCTGGAGATGGCCCTCGCACTGCTGCACTGGTAGATGTTGGCACAGGCAGCACGCGACGCCTGGACCAAGCAGCAGGCAGCTCACAGGCCAGCAGCAACAGCAGCAGCAGCAGCAGCAGCAGCAGCAGCAGCAGCAGCGGCAGCAGCGGCAGCAGCGGCAGCAGCGGCAGCAGCAGCGGCAGCAGCGGCAGCAGCAGCGGCAGCGGCAGCGGCAGCGGCAACAACAACAAGAGCAACAGCAACGGTCCGGCGGCAGGCGCCAGCACAGCCGGCAGCAGCAGGGTGGTTGCCCCCGCCAATGCTGCTGGTGAGGGTGCATTGGGTGCTGGCTCAGCCGCTGCTGGCGCTCATGCCTGTGCCCAGTGCGGCGCTGCGGCCAGGAGTCCAGGCACCCGGCTGCGCCGCTGCGCTGGCTGCGAGCGCGTGCGCTACTGCAGCCCCGCCTGCCAGAAGGCACACTGGAAGGCAGGCCACAAGGTCGCGGGCAGTGGCAGTGCTGGCGGTGGTGCTGGTAGTGGCGATGGTGTGCACGCCCACCCGCAGGGTGCTGACAGCGCTGCTGGTGGCCCCCCCGAGGGCGATGCACCTCCAACCGCTGCCAGCGGTGGCGTTCAGGCGGATGCTGGCCGCTGAATTGATTGTACATTGTAGGCACTAACAACACGCATGCGTGCGTGTACACGTACATATCACGTGTGGCAATACTTTTCGCCCCTTTTCACGTGCCCCTGTGCCATGTCCATGCCGTGCCCGCCGCAAATCGTGTTGCCGGTTTGCTCCATTTTTGTTTCGGCCTCCCTACACGTGTCACCCCTGGCATGGCACGCACCAGCCGAAGCGCACCTGCAACCGCGCGGCAGCAAATATGTTGTTGCAATAATTGAGACGTGCTGCCGTGAAGTCAGTGCTGCCTTTCAAAGGAGTGGACTGTTGTTTGACGTGTTGCTTGGCGCGTACTTGTCGCTTTTGGTCATGCACGTTCTGGTCAAGGCCGGCATTCATTTCCCTATAGAAACCACTTTGCGCTCAACTTCTTGTACATGTTTACTTGACAGCAACTATGCCCTGCACTGGTCTGGTTTGACTTTGTGGGTGGATGTCTGCCTGTTTCCTCCTTGCATGTGGCGTTTGGGTCTGCGCGGTGCATGTCCATGTGTACACCGCAACATGGGCGCGTCGCAGGGCGTGGTGTCTTGGCGCGGACCGCAAAGCGTGTGGGTGGTCATGTGGAAGGCTGTTGAGGCCGTTCGGTTCCCGAGCACCGCTGCGTGCCTCCGCCGCGGTTCCCGTGCACCGCCCTAAACCCCTGTTGATAAACCCCGAACACCTAAATAAACAGGTATCTCTACCCTCCCCTGAGGGTCGGAGTGCTGGTATCACCACACTGCTGCCATTGGTACTATCCAATGTGTTATGTGAGAGTAGGCACCTAGGTGTCTTGTCTCGTTTCAGTGTCCCAGCATCGCTTTGAGGGGACTGTCAGTTTGTGTTGGTGCTGTCCTGCCTCATTATATGAATAAACATTCTTTGGCAGTTTTTGACGCCCGTTTGATTCCAACTGCACCAAAGGTCTGGCCTAGGGTCTAGCCTAGGATAGCAATCTGCCAACACATGCATGCTCGCATCACTGCGCCGCGCCCAATCAGGATAACGGCACTGACGGCAGCACACACGTGCGCTCAATGCTTTGATGCTTGCACTCGCGAAGTGTGATGCGTCCTGCGTGCATATATTGCAGCGGCCGCCTGCAAGCCCGCCATAATCCTTCTCTTCATAAACTGCCGGCCGCAATCTGCACCACAACATGCACTCTAATACCGTGTCGTGCATGCGCGCATCACGCTGCGGCAGTCCACACGCTTTCTTTTGCACAGCTGCTGCGCTTGCAGTGCGCCATCTGTGTCTGTAGCGCAAACTCGGCGTTGCTGCACAGTCAAAACAGCATGCCTGGCGGCCACATCACTCCAGGCAGGCAGAAAGGCATTGGAAGCGGCCAAGCACGCGCACACCTCACTCGCGCTGGCGTAAGCTTGCTGTCATGCACCTAGCCCACCACATGCACGCCACTTGTGGCGCCACTTGTGGCGTACAATATGTGCCGTTTCCGCCATGCAAGCCGACTGCGCGATCATTTCCACGCCCAGTGTGCCTCTGCACCAACACACACCGCTACACATACACAGGTCGCAACCTGGAGCGTCTATGCCTATGCGGCCTGCTGCTGCTGCGCTGCTGTATAGTTCGTGTGAGCTATGCGCCTGCTTGCCATGCACATGTACAATATCAACAACGCACTGTACGCAGTCACTCTCCGAGCAATACTTAGTCCGCAAGCTTCGAGGCGCTGGCACGCTAATCATGCTGCTTGGGCTCTGCATGCAAACAGACCGCCGTTGCTAGTCGTTGAGTGGCTGCTGAGGCACGGTGATGCTGGGTAACCCTGAGTAATCAACAGGACCTCATCAACCCAGTGTCTGTGAGCGGCTGTGCATGCGTAATTGGGGAAATGACTTCGGGGTCACTAATCAGGAGTCAGGTCCCCCAAGTGCAAACCCCAAAGCACATGTGTTTGCAAGCGCTGCTGAGAAGCCAACACATCGAAGGAGCGATTGCCTGGAGTCGTAGCATAGTGAACAAGATGTCCTCGCCTCGCTTTGGCAGCGCAGAGCATTCCAGATGTGGGCCGAGCATTCGTTCGGGTCTCACGGGTACACCAGCAGCCAGGGCTCGAGCATGGATGGCCAGGCTGTGTAGGTCAGCGGGTTGCAGCGAGTCGCAGCGTCTTTGCTGGGCAATCAAGCGACAAGCACTGCATGTGTGGCGCACTTGAGCTGCACTTGAGCGGTTGGTTGATGATGGCACACGATTGATGTCAAGACATGCAGAAGCATGTATAGCATATTAGCATTGGGTATACGGAACCTAGTTGAAATGCACCGAGCTCCCGTATGGCGAATGATGGAAGCACTCTCATAATCCTACCAAGCTAAAGTGCATGCCAAGCTGGGTATCAACACTGAAACCAACGACAAAGCGATGCTCGCATGCACAACCTCGACAGGCGAGAAAATCAAAACTGGGTTGGACATGGAGCAAGCAAGCAGCTGCAGGCAATGCAACACAGTGCGATTGGCAGTAGTAGTAGCTGCCCCGCGCAAGCTGGGAAAGCCAGGGAAGGCATTGTGCTGCGATGTGGAGTGCCCGATTAGCTGCCCAGCCCACCCACGACACGCATGCAGCATATCATGCACGTCACCGCAACCTAGGCGCTGAGCACCGCACAGGCAGCTGTATGCAGGGCAACCAGCGGAGGAGGTGTCAGGACTCCAGCCAGGCGCACCCGGCAGCGGAACGACGCAGCCAGCCGCAAAAGGCGCATGTCCATCTCCTCACTCAGCGCTGGAAGTGCGTGCTCCGCGCCCACCTACGCTCGCAGCGCCCCGTGTGCGCCGCCTTCCACCTGCGCCAGCGCCGCCTGTAGGGGGGCCACCTGCTCAAGGGCAGCAGCAGCAACGGGGATGGCACATACGCTCAGCTCATGGCGTGGTATCATGCCAGCGGTACAATGGTGCCATGCAGCCAAATGGCGGGTGGTAGCATGGCACAGTGGGTGGAGCGGGCCTCGCCACGCTGTGCATGCAGCCTGCTGCCCGGGACAGTGCCACTGTGACTGTGCGGCTGCCAGCTGCAATCTAGGAGCCCGCCGTCTGTCACGCCAGTTTCGGCTGGTGCGACCGAGTCAACGCCTGCGATGAGCCCGGCGACCCGCTGTTGCTCGCTGAAGAGCCCGCGCAGGCCTGATGGCTGGCTGCACATGCCTGAATGATGCGGGCATTCAAACAGCGCGCGCAGGCGCGCTGCAGCTTCGCCTCAGCCTCACCCCTCCACCTGTGAGGTGTGCATGTGAGCCGCCACCTCCTTCTCCGCGCCTGCCTGCCGCGCTGCCGTGTGGTCCACAAGCAGCTGTCGCAGGTGGCGCAAGTGCTATTATTGCGTCGTATTGTGTATCGTATTCTCTCAAAGTACCATAGACTTGTCCGTTTTCACCCAAATTTTCACCAGTTTACTCAGAATTAACTCCTGCTTATATCTGGCACATAAGATCTTGATCATGAGGTTGGTCTCGGAGCAACATCAAGCGCGCCATTTCTGCCATTCCGCGCAAGGTAAACCTGCCGCCCTTGGGGCACGTTGGTCTTCCTGGATGCGCAGGATGCCATGGACGCGTGGAGAGCTACACGTTTGGGTAGCTATAGCCAAGCCATACCCTTGTCAACCCTGTTGTTTAGTTTTGTTGGGAAGCTGTTCTTACAGCTTACCATTACTGGGCCGATGGCCAACCGTCTCTGATGAGCGCAGCAGGAGGTTTTGAGCACGGGAGCGAGAGCAGGGCGTGTATTGCGTCCCGCGTCTTTGTTGGGAGAATGCGGCTCTGGCGAGAGAGAACGAGCCCGCTCTCATCGGTGAAGAAAACAGAGAAGGGTTGACGTCAGTGGTTTCGGTGAAAGGCCAGGTCGTTTAGGGGCGAGAGCGGGGCCCAGAACGTGGAGGGCATGGTATGGGAGGTGAGGTAGTGCTATGGGTGGTGTTGGGTGGGGATGCGGGTACGGGCGCGCATATATGGAGGGTGGCAAGGAAAAGTGAGGAGGGTTGACAGGGATGATACCAGCGATGATGCCAGGTTATGCGCCTGGCCTTGAGAATTGTGGTAGACGGGCATGTATAGGCAGAGCTATATAGCGCAGTCCCAAGTCCCTGTCGCAAGTCCAATGCAAGTCCCAAGCCCCAGTCTCAAGTCGCAGTCCCAAGTCGCAGTCTCTAGCCACTGCCTGTGGTCTAAGCTTTGGAAATTGTGGTCGCGGAAACCTGGCACATGCCCACCCTGATCTGGCGCTGTTGAGACGTGGCCCTGGCCTGAGGTGTTCCTGTTCGGAAAGAGCAGCAGCGGCGTATCAGGCGTTCGCGAGTGCACAGGAAGGGGCGGCGTGGTGCACCAAGAGGGGTGCGTGTGGTGAAGGGCCCGGGCACTCGGTGACTTCAGTGTCCGGGCTGTGGCGCAAGGGCTTAGACGCCCCCATGTAGGCTTTAGACACATGTGCATATGGATATATGGAGTATGGAGAGCATGTAAATCCAATAAAAAAAAATTGTCTAACCGTGACTAAAGACTCAAGCCTCAGGAGGGGGTTTCCCGTATGAAAATGACTAAAGCATGTTTAGACGGGCCCAAATCGCATTTAGTCCAAGTTAGTCCATGCATTTTGCTGCCATGCGAATCCACGTCACGCGTCATTCGGCGAATTCGGCTAGTGTAGGACGAACTGTGCCCCAAGCGCCCTGCCCAACAGTACCAGCGCCCACACGTTGAGTTGCCAGGCCATCCGCGCTTATGCGCGCTGCCATGTGCATCTGGCAAGCAATCAGGCAGGCAACGGTCGTTGATACGGTGCTAAAGCGCTGAGCAGTCGTGCCACTCCGCTGGAGGCATGTATGCACGGCACCGCCTGCAACCCTCCCCATGGTAGTGCATGCGCCCATGCAATGAGGCACGCTGGGGCCTCTGATGCGCTGCCATCAGCGTTGGGCTTGAGGCATGCGTACGCGGCACCAGTGGCGGCACTAGTGGCAGCA
>BDDA01000050.1:140374-171073 GCA_001662385.1 Chlamydomonas asymmetrica
CCCACCCACCAGGTTGTGTGCCCTCGCGATGTCCCTGTCATCATCGCAATCGTCCTTCTCGTCCGCGTAAGAGAAACCGTTGTCGTCGGCCGCATCGTAGGCGTAGTTGATGACGACGGGCTTGGGCTTCAGGCCGCGTAGGTCATGGCGGCGGCGGTTCTTGGCGGCGGCGTTGTGGGTGGGCTTGGCGGGGCCCTCCAGCCCGGGGACGGTCGCCTTGAACCAGGCCGCAGCGGGATCCTTGGCATCCACGCCAGCAGCAACACCCAGCCTGCAGGAAACAGCAAGCAACAGAGCATGTGCGCATGCAGCAGGTGTGTATAATCTCAGACGCACTGCATGCTTTTGCATCCATGCGCAGCACGCACCAATGCGTGGTGCAGTAAAGGCCTAAGCAAGTACTGCATTGCTGCTGAGGCCCCAGTGCGCTAAGCGCAATTGTTCATGACCTCATGTGCACAGGCGGGTGGCAGGGCTGCACTACATGCTGCATGCATGCACCGCTTGCATGGCTGTTTGTAACAGCAGGACACGCGCTGGATGCTACTGCCAAGATGTAGGTCGCAGCAGGCGCAGTAGGTGCAACAATGATGCAATGATTGCATGATTGCATGGTTGCAGATTGCACCTACTGTACCCAGCCAGCCACGCACCTGGCCGCCGCGCCCTGTCCGGGAGGTGGCGCCGCCGTGATGAGGCCGGAGGGCTTACTGGGCCCATCTTCCGCTGTCAACTTCGGACGCCCTGCACTCCATGGGTTCGGTCGGGGTGGGGGAGGAGGCGGTACAGCAGGTTTCGGAGCCGCCGCTGCCTTGGGCTTCCTGCCGATCGCCACCCAGCCGTCTGCGTCGGTCGCCTGCCCTACTGGCCCTGCTGGGTCCATCTCGCTGCTACCGACATCATCACCATCACCACCGTTGCCATCGCCCTGCGCTGCTGCTGGCTGTACAGAGCCGGCTGCCGTGAGGGGGGTAATTGGGCGGCCCTGCTTCGGCAGGCTGGCCTGTTGCGCTGGCCTTGGCGGTGGCGGTGGCGGTGGCGGCGGCTCCCTGCACGAGGGGAAGAAGTCCAGCAGGTCGTCTTGAGGCGCCGGCTTGGCGCGTGGCTGCTTCGGATGCTGCTGCTGCAGCGCGCGCAGTTCGGCCTGGGTCTGCGCGAGCTTGTTAGCGGCTTCAAGGGCGGCTTGCCTGCGCTTCTCTGCCTTCTCTTGGTTCTTGGGCTGGTCCACGACCCGCATCCTCAGGATTTTGCCCTGCGGGGGTTGCACATGCATGCATGCACGCATGCATGCACGAAGCCATGGGGGCCACAGGCAACAAAACCATATGCACAACACCACTCAAGAACGTCAGTAAGGAACGTCGTTGGTCAGGAACGTCAGGGCCACCAATAATGTGGTACACACCACGAAGACGAGGCAGTTGTGGTCTGGTGCGCCTACGTATGGCGTGTCCCACGGCTTGGTTGCGACTTGTGAGGCAGATGCACAATAATCATACTGATCTGACCATCACCTTGCATTTTGTTCAGTCATCTTTGCCTGGAGTTTGAGAGCATGCGTTTGAGACCGTGGATGCGAAGCAAGGTTTGCAAAACCCATGCAAAACCCATGCGCTCACGCCTGGGATCGGTGAGGCTGTATGTTGCACACTGCAAAGCCCATGGTTGTTGTACACTGTTGTACACTGGGCACTCACCGCGCACTTGTCATCACTCTCCAGCTTTACACCCTGCGGTACAGTATGCGAGACACGTGTCATGAACTGCCACAGTGAGCACATAGCACATTGCTCCGCACATCAAGCCAATTGAAGCAGGGGTCAACAAAAGCGCACAGCTGCTGGCTGGGAACACACGCTCAAATGCAAGCAAGAGAGGGGTCAGGCTGGTTCCGGCGGGTCACCAGCGCGGCAAGGGGGTGCGTCCTCGAGTCACAAACCCCAGTGCAAGGACTGGCCAACAGCGCATGTACCTGCTCAGCGAATCGTCAGTCATTGACCTAACCAGCAGTAGCAGCGATCCAGCGTGCACCGAGTCAAAGTCACGCACCTGAGGACACTTGAAGCCAGCAATCGCGCGTCCCTGACCGTGCTGCGTTTTGAGCAAGATATGATGGTAGACTCAGCAACAGAGTCAGGGAGGTGTCAGGCCCAGAATACGATCACGCACGGCGCACGTGCGCCAGCAGGTCAGGAGCCACGTCAGCAGCACCCTGCCTTGGACTGCACTACTTGCCTGCTCGAGGCCAAGTCTGAAACCAAGTCATGCCCAGCAGCAAAACTCACGAAACACATGTGTCACTAGTGTGCATGCCTGCATGGGCACCACCTAGGCCCGCTATGCTGAGACGCGTGCACGCAGTCGAAGTCGAATGTGTCAATGGCGTCTGACACTCACTTTGTCACGGGCTGTGGTGTACGGCTTGTACCTTTCCAGACAAGCAACGTGACATAAGTTCCTGTTCGACATCGGCAAACAGGGCAACAGTCAGGTGCTGCAGAGACGGAGATCGATGTAGCGGGTCAGTCAGCAAGTTGGTTGGAGTGCTGCGCGAACCGGTGCTCAGTGAGCATATTCAGGCCACACCTCAAGTTTAAAGCACGTTCCAGTGACCTACAAGCCCCACACCCATGGCGCAGCAGGCACGCAGCAGCAGGCACGCACGCATAACCGCTGCATCAATGCAACACCCAAGGTAGGTTTTGAACCAGAGCCATACTCACTGGTGGTTGCGGTCACAGGTTAGCACGCCATAGAAGCCGTCTGAGAACTCCACTTGCTCCCCGCACAGCTTGCAAGGCTGGCCATCCGACGGTTCTTCAGGCTGTGGGTCAGCTGGGGCTGCACCCTTCAGCTCCTTCCCTCCATTCTTGTCCTCTGCTTCGAACAGGGGCAAGGGCAAGGTAAACACAGCCACGCTGTTACAGGGTGGACACCTTTGCCAAGGACGAGCTGCCAAGCAGGTAACACGTTACGGCGGGCTCCGGATGACGGGGGATGAAGGGGAACAGCTGTCCACTCAAAGAACGTCTCACTTTGGACCGTGCGCCCTTTCTCGTATACCATTCTCGTATATCTGGTATTGTGGCATAACTCCCAAGGCGTCTGGGGGCAGGTACTTATGCGGTCCATCACTTTGTTGGGTTGCGGTGGATGGGGATGCAACAGGGGATGCAACTTTCGAAACCGTGCTGTATCGTTGTGCGCACAACAGTGGCCTCCCCGACACCTCAAGCTGCCCAGCAGTGTTCACCTTATGCTTTGCGTAGTTCCTGTAAAACCGGTCTGGCTTTCTGCCCTGTTGCCTTTGCCAGCACGGTGGTGCTGAACGCGTGTCCTCCGTCACAAGGCATGCGGCTATAAGCACTTGATTGTGGCAGCAGCAGTTTTCTTGGCACACGTCCGTGCATAATGGTTTACGATAACAAGCTCACGAATCAGAGTGAGGTTTTGTTCCTGTTGCCGTAGTTGGCAGCTGTTGCTATGTTGTCCAAGCGCTGCACTCTGCGCTCTGTGCTCTGCGTGCCACCTCATACTGCTTAGACACTCTTTGGAGCGCTGCTGAAACTGTGTATTGTCTATGCGCCGTGTGCAGAGGACAAGGAGGATGAAAAGGGAAAATGCGTAGCACGGTTGGACTTGCAGAATGTGGAGCCCAGCCCCTGTATGCTCTGTGGCGACACCGTTGAGCCAGAGGAGGGCTTTTATTCTGCGCTCACCTGCCATATCTGTTCAATGTAAGTGCGGACCACCGGTTCAGGTCAGGCAGGGAGCATTGTTGGACGGGCGGACAGTGCTTGCTTGCCCAAGCTACTGCGTAATCTGCTGCCGCAGTCCACACTTATGCGAGGATATAGTTGCCTGCTAATCCTTCTTGTTTATGCTCAAGCAACTGCGGATCTGCACCGCTGGAGCGTGTGGTGGGGCCTCATTTGGCGCTGCACCATCTGCCCTTGTGTGTGCAGGAACCTCTACCACGAAGACTGTCTAGATGCATACTTGTCTCAAAAGGTTCACTTCCGCAACAAGGTCAGTCGTTACCTGTTAGCGTCGCGTGCAATTGGACAGTTCCAGCGTTCCTAGGGCGGGTGACCTCGTGCCTAGGCCACGCCGTTCCTTGCGCGCTTTGTGCTTCACTAGGAAGCACGCAACCATGTTTCAGTATGCCTCTGGCTGAGCAAGGGTTACTGGTTGCTTTTGGTTGTGGTGCTTTGTGTCGTGTCGTGCTGCGTCGCGTGCTTTGTGTTGACGTGTGCGTGTTCGTGTTGGTTGCCTTTCAGAACTACAAAAACGCTGAAGTTGGAGGTTTTCCTTGTCCAAGGGTGAGCACGCGGCGTGTTGGACCCTCCCCTGTTCACCGCTGGCCGAGCCTGGTCGTGCCTCTGAAACGAGCCCCCCATGGTGTATGCGCAGCGTTGACGAGGCCTGAGATGTGTCCTGGTACCTGGCTTAGTCTGCATAGAGCTGGCACAAAGGCTCTTCTGCGCGTTTTGGCCCGCCTTGCACGTGGGCAAGCGGTTTGCGTTTGTTCAGATTGCACCAACGCCAGAAAAACTGCCCAGAAGCTCTGGTGTGATTCAGCCCAACCAGACTCATAACCATGCCTCTTGCCCACCATCACGTGCATACAGTTAGACAGTTAACTTTTCGTGCAGCGGATCTTCTCGCAGGTTTATGGATCCCTGTGCTGTGCGTCCTGCTTGCGCTTGGGTGCTGTGCAGGGCCAGGGCAAGCTTGAAGTGCCCCCTTGCACCACGGTGAGCACAATAGTACTGTTGGCCCTGCACTACTTCTTTATGGCGCACCAAGATAGACACAGTGTCACTGGCTCCAGGTTCGCTTTCTGCACACCACGCCTGTTGTTTCATCTCTGCCCAACACAACGCTTGGTGTGCAGGGCAAAATTCGTTCAATGAAGCGTGTTCAAGCACCCAAGAATGCCGAGAAGCGAGAGAAGATGATTCAGGCTAGGATCACCGCCGCAGCTGCGTACGCTCACGCCAAGCCAACAGCTCCAGCCCCCGCTCCTGCCAAGCCGGCACACAAGCCACCCCCAGCGCCACCTCAACCTGCGGCTGTATTTGACGACGGCTGGCAGCCTGCCGGCAAGAAGGTGGCCCCGAAGCCGGCCCCAACCGCTGCCGCTGGGTGGGCGGCGATGGCAGCACGCGTCCCCGCCCCAGCACCGACTGTGCACCCCAAGCTCACCGTACCCGTTGCAGTCCCAGCTCCTGGTCAAGGCGCTGCTAACAGGTGAGCTTGCCTGATCTCCCACTGTGGATCATATGCTGCCATGCAAGATCCCACCTGCTGTTGTCATCATGCAAAGGCCTTCCATTCGTCACATGGTACACCACTGAAAGTCTGGCAAATGCAATATGGAATCGTCCCATATAATCTTTTATGCTGAAGTCTCACATGGTTGAGGCAACTGCAAATCAGGTCCCGAACGTGTGTGTCGCTTGACGTCCCTGCAACCAGCTTGCACGTGCGTACTGTTCAGATGCTACACGGCCCCTTCCCTCGCCCACCGCTGTCCTTCCCATCCTGTCCGCCCACCCACCGCCGCCGTATTGTGTGCCCCACAGGCTTGGCGTGAACGCAGCAGCCGGCAAGGCAGCGAAGCCCGACGCCAAGGGCAGTGGCGGCGACGATGGCGGCAGCGCCGACAACGACAGCGAGGTCGCGTGGGTCAAAGACGCGGTCATCCCCGGGCTGGAGGGCCTCGTGGGGGGCAAGGCCGCCGCCAAGAACCGCAAGCGCCGCACCAAGGCGGTGGCCACCAAGGCCGGCCCCGGCGGCGGCGCGGCAGGGCCCAGCGGTGAAGCCGGCGGCGCGACGGGCGCGGACGTCGCTGGCGCCGGCGCCTGGTCGGAGGACTGGGTCGGCGATGCCGCTGGCGGCGGCGCGGCGGTTGCAGGCAATGGCCAGGTAGGTTGCTCGATGGCGCAAGCTCCCTTTGACCCTTTCATCAATTCATGCATTCAACGCGGTCCGTCGCCGCCGGCCAGTACACATGTTGGTGTTCGTCTCATTGTCTGCATTACTGCACCGCCAGCTGCACCGTGCTATATGCTGGTAAATGGAAGGCTCACATGTGTAAGCATCCGTGTGTGGCACAGGCAGGTGTGATGGTACAAGCCCAACTTGGTTGTTGCTGCATTCATTGTGGATCGGCAGTGGCGCTACTTGCCAGTGCTCTGGGAATGGCGATCATAACCCATTAGGGCGGGAGCCATGGGTCTGTAGACCAGCTTCTCGATCAGGCCGCCCCGTGATCCCCCCCCCCTGGCCTGCTGCCGCAGGTGTTCTACGACAGCACAGACAGCAACAACGAAGACGGCTACGGCTACGAGGCCTATGACCACTACGAGCAGTTCACGGCGCGCGAGCGCAACACCAACGCCTGCACCGTCGTTGTGTACGACTGCGACGGCAACGCGCTGTACGAGGGCGAGGACCTGGCGTGGGGCATGCAGGACGAGCAGCTGTGGCAGGCGGACGCGGCAAACGGCAGCGGCGAGGACGCTCCGGACGCACTCAACGCGGCTGCGGCTGACGCTGTGCATGAACACGAGGGCTTGGCAACCATCCAGGCAAGCACTGGCTGCGGAGATGGCTTGCCTTGTGGCATGTTGTGGGAAGCGGGGAATACGGCGGCCTGTGTGCGTGCGTTACTGCATCGTTTCGCACCCGTGGATGCTGCAGTGCCCTTCACTTGTGCAAGCACTGATGCCGTTGCTGTATTGCCAGCGTTCACTTCCATGTTTACACTTAGGACTGGCATTCTGGCGCGCCCTTTCCTCTGTTGTGCTACTGCAGTACATACAATGCTGTTGTGCTGCACCAAGCCCTTGTGGCCCTCTAGCATGCCGTGCGCATAGCTTGGTGAACCTTTTCTGCTCGCCTGGTCCCCATCTGGGGGGAGGGAGCATAGGCCGTTTGGCCGACACGCTCCTGATAACATAACATAACATATACTTGCAGCATCAAGGAATTTCCCCACGTGACTGGCTGGCCACGCGTATGGCTGCGCTTGCTTGTACGCATGCAGGCTGAACAAGCGGCGCCCACCGCGGACGCAGGAGGCCCACCCGCCCTACCCACACTGGCCCCGGTTGCTGCGCTGGCGCCTGCTGCCCCTTCACTCATGGCACCCGCAGCCACCCTTCCCCTCCCAGCGCCCCTTGTCGGCGCCCCCCCCACACATACCCAGATGCCATTGACCCAGTTGGTGTCCGTGCAGAAGAGCCATGTGACCCAGATGCCCGCAACTCACGTAATGACCCACATGAACCCCGCACCTCCGATTGGTCAGTTGACCCAGTTGACCCTTGCCAACCACGGGGGCAACGCGCCTGCGCCCTCGGCCCTGGTGACTGCCAGGCTGCCCCCGGGCTTTCAGGCGTCAGTCGGACTGAACCAGGCAGCTGCCCCGCAGCCGCAGGTCGGCCTGAATGCACTGCACGCGCAGCAGCAGCAGCACGCGGCGGCCGCCTTCCAGCACCTGAAGCAGCAGGCGCAGCAGCAGCAGGTGCTGCAGCAGCAGCGCGATTTTCAGGTGCAGCAGCAGCAGCAGCAGCAACACGATTTGCAGATGCACCAGCAGCAGTTGATTATGCAGCAGCAGCAGCAGCAGCAGCAGACGCGTATCAACGCACCTCCACACTCAGGACTTGTTATGAACGGCGCTGGTGCAGCTGCTGGCAACGGCCACCACAACGCTGCGCTGGCGATGCTGTTCAAGGCAGGAATGATGGCAGGTATGCATCTGCACCATGTGCCGCTTTGCATACTGCATGGCCCACACTGCCGGACACCCACCGTTGCACCAACCAGTCCCTTGTGGGCCGCTGCGGATCGTTTGTGCTCATTGTCGCGATGATCTGATACTCATGCCACAATGAAAAGCGTCGCACGGCTGGCGTGTTGTCGAAGGCCTGCCCTGGCAGAGCTCATGACGGTTCCCTCACCAGAGGCGTTACTTGTCACGCGAAGGGAGTGGTTGTGTCGGCTAGAAAGCTCTGAGAGACAAGAGAACACGCCTGAACCTGATTGTGATACTGTACGTCATCTGACTCTTGGTTCATTTGCAGGCGGCGCCGGCGCCACAACCGACGCAAGGCACGTCCAGGCCGCTGCACAGGGCGCGGTCCTACAGCCCACCGCCGCCCCCACCACAGCCTCCCGTGTTGTGTACCCAGCGCACCTGCAGCCCCAGGCGGCGCCGCTGCAGGCGAACGGCATCAAGGGCCTGATCGCGCCGGTCTACGGCGCGCCGCAGGCGCAGCCCCCAGGGTTTGCCGGCCACTACACGACGGCTGCGTACGGTGGCGGCGCCGCTGCACCCAGCGCTGTGCCGGCGGCCATGGCGGCGGGCGGCCGCGCTGCGGAGGCGGCGGACGACGTTGAATTGGACGACCTGCTCCTGCTTTGCGGTGTGGGCGGAGGCTGATCCACGAGCGACTGAGGACCGATGCAATCGGGTCTGGTGACCGTTGTGTGTGATTGCCTGCCACACAGCGGCGCCCGTAAATGATTGGCTGGGAGTCCAGCTTCGAAGCCAGCTGGCGCAAGTGGATTGCGCGAGAGCGCATGAGTGCAGGCTCCAGATAGTCTGTGGCAGACAATGCTTGCTACTGTTGCTATGTTTGTCGCGAGGGGCGAAAGCAGTGCGGCGAGTGCATGGTTAAGGGTGGTCTGCGGCGGCCTGGCCTACTCTCAACTCGTAAGGCTGTGGTGCACCACGACCTTGTGAGGGATTTTGGAGGAGGAAGGGTATGTTGCGTCGGGGAATGCTGAGGCGCGTGGCTGCAGTGCTGAGCTCAACAGGCGAATGGCGAGTTTGGTCTGTATGTGAGGCTGAGCGAGGCGCACCCTGTGCAAATGCCACGGGTCAGCGTACGTGGTGCAGCAGTGCAATCCGCGATAGGACGGGCGAGCTGCTAGAATGCGGAGGTGGCAGCAGCATGCATGGTGTGGTTTGCAGTGCCGGTGATGGCGCGTGACAAACGCGGTTCGACGTCGTTTCGCTGCGCGCCCCGGGGTAATGTGCGCAGGAGGCGCCAGCGGCACCCCTGTTCGGTGCTTGCTTGGCTGCTTGATGGAGGCCTCATGGCTTTTGGGTCATGGCTGCGTTGCTGATGCCGATGGCCCGTGTATGTTTCTACGGTGATCGTGGCAAAATGCACGGTCTGAAGCCGCGTCTGAGCGGCCTTCAGGTGGTCTTACTGCCTGTGTCCTTTTGTATGGCTCCATTTGTATGTGTAACCCTTTGGTGCCTCTGATCGTCAGGCAGTAGACAATCTCATTGTCTGGAGAAAGGGCAGGGTTTGAGTGCGGGGGTGCTGGTTTGTGACAAGGTGGCCCAGCTCAGACAGCTGCGTTATAAACGCTGCGTGTCTACGTAAGTACATATCATGGGGTGGACCTGGCAGTGGTGTTGCGCAGTGGGTGGCGCTGGCGTGGCCATCCAAAGCTCTTGCATGCATTTGTTTGTTTCAGGTGTATGGTGGGAGTGGGGTTGCAGGTGTAAGAGCATTCTCACCATCGCACCGCCGCATCGCCCATGGATGAAACTGTCAAGGAATGTCTTTGAAAAAGGGAACTGGAAGGTAAAACAAAACGAGGATGGGCATGGGTGCATGAGATTGTCTACTGGGATGGCTTGTGCGAGCATCCCTTCCGCTTTGCCATGCGTGCGCATGCCAAGCCGGGCTGGTGGCAACATCCATTGGGTACGCTCGGGGGGTAACCTTAACGACATGGTCGGCAAACTGTACCGGCATAGCATGGTTTATCGCTGCCCCACCAGCCTATACCCCCTAGCTTGTTCACCCTTTTGACGGTGACGAACGCACCCACCACTTGCCTGTGCCACAACACAACCGCTTAATGACCACGCGGATAACTGTGACGGGGTTAAATCAACACCTTACATAAATTTTTGTGGGCGTCAGGCTATCCTGAGCCGTTGTAAGGAGTCCAGCAAGTGCAAGACTGCTGGGCAGTGCGGAAGCTGCAGGACATTCGGCCCTTGCAGGAAATGGAGGGCGACAATGCTGCAAACCGGTGCAAAGCAAGCGAGATGCTAGAGGTATGGCACCAGATAGGGTTGTTGTGTGCTGGGCTTCCAGCCCTTGGGATCCCAGATGAGAGCATCATGAGGTGCGCTGGACATGGCAATTTACTATTTAGTCACGGTGCCTCCCACAAGCTTATGGAGGATAACGAGGTGCCACTTAGTGCTCACATAAAGACTGTAATAGAGAGCCAGCAGTCTTACAAGGGGCCCTCGGTTGTCGTGACCGTGTTACCGCCCGCCGTTTGCCTATCCCTGATTCTTGAGTGGAGGTGCCCCAGATATCTGTACAGATAGGCCATTGACTTCACAGAGGGGTATGAGCTCACGAACTCCAGCATAGTTTGGACCACTCCTCTTGCACGCTTTGACAGCAGGGAACCATGTCGCCTTGCATTTTCGGTGGTCTTCCCGGTTTGCTTGCCAGTCAACATGACACAGCATCTTCCTCCGAAAGGGAGGATTGTATGTTGCCTAGGCGTTGCTGCTCACCCTGTCTGGTCTGGCTGAGAGCGTGTTCTCTTTGCGCACCTGCTTAACAGGATGGCGGAAGAAGCGCAGCGACGGCAGCGTGGTAAACAGCTGGTCCAAAATATGAGCATCACGGTCTGGCTCAGCCGCACAGCAGGCTGTGCATACTGTGGCGAGATGCCGTTCTTGCGTTGGGTCACACTTCACAGCCGCTCGCTGCCAGCGCGCGTGGTGCTGCTGGCGCTCATCGGGCAGCTGGTGTCACTCAGCTCCAGCCCGGGTGTCTTGGCAGACTGGCCCAACGACATAATCACTTTGAACAGCACGGGCCCTTCCAACATCGTCGCACTCGTGACCAGCACTGAAGGTCTTTACATCGCCCTTTCTGACCCTACCGTGTCCGAGGTGAGCCTGTGAATGCAATAGGTAATAGTTCGTCCACTGACATTGACCTGGCTCCCTCCTGCCCCCCCTTGAGCGCTCGACACACACCTGCTGGCCATACAGCGACGCGCCCAGCGTGCCCGCACACACCAGCGACGCATGTCCCCCTCCCCCCCAACTTACACCCCTGCAAGTACGAAACGCTTATGCGCACAGCACTGTGACTCTGTGCATGCACCCACATGCTTGAATCCACCCGAACGCGTACGGAGTCAGGATATGCATGGCTTTGGTAAAGCACTGTGCACGCAGGACGTTCGGTGCTCAGAACAATAAATAATGCTCTGTAATGCAACCTGAATGTGGTACACGAATCAGGTGGTGCTGGCCAGCAACCTCAGCTTGGCGGCCTGGTCCAGCTCAGAGCCCATCCTGTTGACACGCAGCGTGGTCATACGGGCGAGCGACGCGTTGTCAGCTCAACACATCACGCCCATCATGGACTGGGGCAAGATCGTGGGCAAGGCAAGTGAACAAAGTGATGCCGTTGCATGCACCACACGGTGGATTGGCGCGGGATGCTGTGCATGCTGGTGCAAACCCGGCTGGCGTAACAGGGGGAGGGCTATGGAGGGAGGCGGGTGCGCAGGGATGCCAGGGCGGCAGGCATGCAGCAGAGCCAGGGAGGGCACACCCCACAGGGGTCCAGGAGGGATGTTACCTGGATTACACCATGTTTTAGGACTGTGTTGTGTTCGCGATGCAAGCATGGGGACGGGAGGGTTCGCTGGGCTGGAGCAGGCCGCTAGCACGGTAACCAGTGTGAATCATCACCAGCTGCAATCTTGTCCTCGTTTGCTTGTGCGGTTGAGCACACGCCACACTCTACGCTCCCTCAGATCACGCGTGTAACACGCTGCTGATGGCCTGCGAAGCTGCCGGATGTGTTTGGCCTACGTGCATGACATGTGTAACCAGTGGGGGGAGCGGGGGAGGGGGCTTCACCGCGCAGGGTGCGACAGCTGTGCTGAACGCTGCAACGTGGAATCAGTGGGGCTCAGGCCAGGCCTCACTCGGGTAGAGCAAGAGGCTGAGAGCGCGACGGCTGCATGTAACATCCAGTGGTTAACCTCCTTCCCTCTATGCATGCTTGGCTGCCGATCTTGCCTGCCGTGCAGCTGCTCATACAGTGGCCTGCGACGCTGACGTTCAGGCGCTTGGCGCTCCAGAACTGGGTGAGTGCTTTTATAAGCAAGAGCACCCGTATGCCTGAGCAGCACACTCAGGTTTCAGAAAGTACCCTGCTCAAAGGAGAACGTGTTGTGACTTGGCATCATTCAAATACTACACAGCACAGCAAGTGATGTGTCAGCCCGTCATGGGCTAGGCCCGGCCGTCGCCCCACTTTTGGCAAGGGGTAATAGACTAATACTGTAATAGTTGAGGATTGAGCAGCGCACGGATGAGCCGTGGCCATCACGGTTGTTAGGTGGACGACAGGTCTATGCTGCTCCTGCTGGTGCAGCATGCTTTACATGCTCATGCATGCATGCAAACCGACACGCAAACTGCGCAAATTCGACTGAAGCATGCTGCTTGCATGTTGTACGGGAAGCGCTCAAGGCGCACCTCTTGCCTGTCGGTCGCACCGTCTGCGCGCTTGCTTGCTCACAGGAAGAGGCATCACGCTGTGCAGATTAACCCAGATGCATCATGCATGGCACCGCTGGGTTGCGGCTTCATGCTCTGCACGCAGGTGCAACCCGGGGACCTGGTTTTACTGTTTCCTACATACTCTGCTGGCGGCGGCGGCGGCAGCATTACGCTTGAGGTATGTACGTCCTGCAGCAACCGCCAGACAGGTCTGACAGCAGACGAGTGCGTTCCTTGCCATACCTTCCGAGCGTTATCATCGCGTGAGCTTTGCGTGGGAATGATGCTGGTCCGCTCTCCCCTTTCCCCTCTCCACCCTCATTGCTGGCTGCAGGAGTGTGTGTTGCAGCAGCGCGTGGCGATGCCAGCGCAGTGGACCATGGATCAGCTCATGGCGCTACCCCGCCCACCGCCGCCACCACCAGCAATCACCGCCCCAGAGCCCACCCTCGAACCAAACAGCACCGTGGCACCTTCCACACCCTCCCACCCATTCAGCGCCGCGCTTGCGGAAGCAACCGGCTGGCCGCTACAGGGGACGCTACAGGGGACGCAACAGCCGCAAGCGCCGCCGGGTCAAATCATGAAGCTCGTTCCCAGCGGGAGCTCCCCCTGGTACTCAATGGACACGTCAGCACAGTCAGCATCTGGGTACGGCAGCGGTACATACGTGTACTGCCCAGATCACTCATACTCCTCCCCCGGGGGCGGCGGCTACGCCTCCTTTTGCTTCAACTCGACCGCCCGCATGATCTGCTCGCTGATGGATTCGTTTCAGCTCGTCGACGTCGCGTTCGTGCTAGGCAACAACACAGCCTCAACGCGTGAGTATGGGTTGAATATGGTACGGCGGTACATACCTACCACATGCACGCATGCACCGCCTTGTAAGCAGATCCTTAAGGCCACCCGCACGAATTGGGTTGCAATTCCTAGAAGGATTGGTGCGGCAATCGCAATCCTTGCCGAACTGCCAAGCGCACGATCGGCTGAACCGAGTCAAAATGCGTTGAGCCTGTTTCTTTGCTCTGTGTGACTGTGCTGAGCCCACAGAGATGGCAATGATTTGATGGTCCTGCCTTGTTTCTTTGCTTTGTGCACCTATATGATGACTCTGTGCACAGAGGTGGCAACGAGCAACCGCAGCGTCGCACTCGGCGGGTACGCGCTGCTGATCCTGCGCAGCATCTGGATGGCGGACGAGGTGGTGAGCCTGGAGTGCGTCAGCCGCCACAGCCCCCTGGAGTGCATTGAGATGAAGATGATCGAGATCCAAAACGAGGAGCTCAGGAAGCAGGCCAGCTCGGGAAGCAACCTGCAGACGGTGAGTTGCGACCGCGGGGAGATGCCCCCGGAGGCCCCAGAATTCTGGCAGGTTTGCTTGTGGACTGTTTTACTGTAACAGTCCGGAAAGGCCATGCGTTGACAGCCATTGCTTGCTGCAGGGCGTGGGGAAAGGGGAAGGTTGATTGTGAGTATTTCGACCTATGCCCGATCAGCACGTTCAAGACACAACACGAATGGTGCTCAAGCTACCTTTTCACCGGACCACCGCTACTGCCCGCGTTCCTCAAAGGATCAGCGCTTACAAGTTTGCCACATGCCTCACATTGTGCCGTTACGCAGGGCTTGTGGGGTTCGCCACCAACAGGCAATCACATACTCGCATGCCTCCGCCTGCTGCTTTTGCCGCTTTTGTTGTCGTACGCCTTGCTCTGGTGCAGAAAGTGCTGCTGGCGGTGGTCATCCCGGTCGGCACGCTGGTGCTGGCGGGCCTGGGCGTGCTGGTGTTCCTGGTGACGCGGCGTCGCGGCCCGCACTACACCATGATGGGCGCGGTGGTGCCGCCCGGGCCCGGCCCCGAGACCACGCTCCTAGTCACAGGTGCGGCCGGAGCCATGCAGGCTGCATCTTTGCATGGACTCCATAAATCATACAGCTCTGACCTCAAACCACTGTGCATGGAAACGGATGGTTTGCCATCAATGCTGCTCTTCCTTTAATGTGCTGGTTGACTGCGTGATGGAAGGGACGTACCTGTACGCCTGGTGGCCACCACCTCTATGTGTGGATGCCTGCAAAGGGTCTGCATGCAGCTGGTCTTTTGCCCCAACTGCCTTGGCCTGATCCGGTGCCTTGCCTTCAAGGAGGACCGATGATAATGAACTAATGATGTTTCAATGTTGCCTGCAGATATCATGAACTCTACCCGCCTGTGGGAGGAGCTGCCTGGCCATGTGAGCGCTTGTCTGTAGTTGTCTGTAGCGTGCGGTTTGTGCAGTGGTGCTGACTGCATCGTGCTCAACGCACTTGTGACAACGTTATGTCAGTCCTCGCCAAGAGGGCCGTATCGACTGCGGCTGGAGCGTTTCAAGCAGTAGCGCAAGTAGAAACCGTGAACGCTTGGTGTGGCTGCAAAAGCAGTTGAGCATGTTTCAGCGCGATTGGCGATCTGCAGTGAATCGCACTGGCAGCAAGGGATTGACACTCCAGCTGTCCCTCACGACTGATCTGTGCCCTTTTTGTGCGCACGCCATGTTGATGCACTCTCTTTCGGATGCTGATCAGACGATGGACACGACGCTGCAACTCCACCACGGCCTCATGCGGCAGCTGCTCAAGCAGTACTGCGGCTATGAAAGCGCCACAGAGGGAGGTGAGCATGTGACTGGCAACCACATGACGGATTGAGCACGGGGCATGCATGCACGTGAGTGGGGGCCGGACATGCCAAATCCTGACTCGCTGCACTGCCATAGAGCACGTACCTTACGAGTCACCCAGGAGTCTGCATCGCAGAGCAACAATGGGACATGCAGCAGGGGCGGGGACCAAAAGCCAATGTGCCTCGAGGCGTGCATGAGGACGGAGCCCGCCCCTCGAACGCCTCAGTCGCAGCAAATGCTGTCTGTCCAGCTTAGGCAACAGCTGAACAGCGCAGTCCGCTGGTGTTTCAGTTCATCACCGGCCGACCACTTCGCAAGTCCAGGTAGCCCCAATTCGCAATCTCTGCCCTTTGCTTCCCTTCCTATTCACCTTTCTGTCGCCCGCGCAGACTCGTTCATATGCGCCTTCCACAGCGCACGTAACGGAGCGCTGCTCTCCATGGCGGTGCAGCTGCAGCTCATGGTGAGGGAGCATACGTTATGTCATGTTGCGTTGCGCTGCGTTGTGTTGTGTTACGTCAAAAGCGCGTCGGCCAAACGAGCTAGCATATGCCTGCAGGCCCATGCAGGCTCTCGCCCCACTGCGCACTGACGCATCGCACCCTCGACTGTGCCTTGCTAACTCTGTTCGATTCAGATCCCGTCAAGCACCACAGCATGCGTAACACAACCTGTCGCACGATCATTTGCCGTACTCACACATTGCGCCCGTGCAGATGCTGCCGTGGCCGGACGAGCTCCTGGCGCACCCGGATGGATGCGAGCTCTGGGTCAAACCCGCGCCCATCTTCACGGACAAGCAGCATGCGCTGCCCCTGCTCACGTACAACCCCTCACCCAGTAAGGGGGTGATGGCGGAAGGGGTCACGGCTAGCGGGAACCTCTCAGGCGCAGCGTCAATGGCGGCGGGAGCGGGCCTGGCGGTGGCCGGCGCCGGCGGAGCCGGGGGCGCCGCTACCGCCGGCAGCGGCCGCAACAGCAGCTCCCGCCAGGCCAGCAGCCGCGGCGCGGGCAGCAGCCGGCGCAGCAGCGGGCGGCTGAGCAGTGCGCGGCAGGCAGGAGGGGGCGGGAGCATCAAGGAGAGCCCCAGCCTGGCTCAGGTGAGGGGTGAGGGGTCAGGGAGGGGTGGGGTTGAGCAAGGACTACGGCACTGCCTGGCATCGATGTGATGTACAGGCGTGAAAGGCTGCTGCTACCTTCACATGCGTGGAAGCTTTGTTTCTGTACACATGTGAGCGTGCCTTGGCCGAGCGTGGGGTGCTGGCGTGGGCGTTTCGCCATCTGGGGGCTCTGCGCCATGGCAAAGCGCGTCAGCGGAGTGAATGGTGTCAGCGTAATTGGAAGCAGGACGGGCCAGCTCCTATCCTGCACGATGTAGGTATCCTAGTCCATACCGACTGGCATTTGTTGGATACTCTGATTGTACACGATGTGTGGAATGGTGTGCCTGATGGTGCATGTTGCAGGGTGTGGTGTTCTCCTCCGCACGCGCGTTCAGAGCGCTGGGCAGGCAGTCCACGGTGTGCTCTCAGGCTGTCAACGTCTTCCAACTGGCGGTAGAGCAGGTGAGAGGCGTGTTAGGATGTGAGACAAGCTTTAAGTGGGGCATCCAGGCAGGCGTTCAAACAAAAGGTGTACGTGTGTTCAAGGCTTTGACTTATGAGCTGCATGGCCCCATGCAAAATGCCTCCACAGACTATGGTACTGTGACGACTCTTGGTGGCACAAACGGTATCGTACCGTAGGTGGCCTTGCAAAACGATGCCAATGGTGCCAGCCATGGCACATCTGATTTATGATGAACACCTGATTCTTGATGATGCACCTCAGTTCACTTGGAATCATGATCTGGTAGATGGGCAATTTGGCATTTGCTACCGGTGGGTTCACAACAGAGTGCAACCATTCTCTGCCTTTAACACGCCATGTCGCTTTTGGCAATGAACAATGCTTGCTGCAGGTGATGAATGTCCATGCCGTCTACTTCACATCGTCACAGCAGCAGCAGCAGCAGCAGCAGCAGCAGGCAGGTGCACAGGAGTTACCGTCGCAGCTGCCACAGCCGCAGCTGCTGGCGAGCAAGACGCCCCCGCCGGCACGCCTGGCGGCAGCGGTTCAGGACCAGGACCCACGCAACGGCCTCGCGCACGGCCCGGATGCGGTTAATTCTTCAGCCCTGGTGCCGAATGGCCCTGCGGGCATCAATCATTCCACTCTATCAGCAGCCGTCAATGGCGCAGCGCCTGCCGGCACGTTGGACGCGTCTGCTGCGCGTCCATCGTCGAATGCGGCGGCTGCAATGGACCGGCCCCCGCTGCCGCCGCCGCAGCAGACCCTGACGCACCCTTCCGTCTCCCGGCTGCAGCCTTCGCCCTCACCGCCGCCCCCGGCGCTCTCCCCCACACTAAACCACAGCCCGGGGCAAGGCGGTACGGATTCAACAGGCCGCATGTGGCCTCATGGCAGTAGTGTGATCCCCGGCGATGCAGGCATGCCGAGCGTTTTCATGCAGGTGGCGGATTCGTCGGTGCTGCCGACCGCCTTTAGGAAGCCTGCAGAGGGAGGTAGCCTCACCGCTACATCCGTTAGCTCCTCTGGGCTCACCCACGCGCATGCGGTTTCGGATGGTTTCGGAGTACGGTCTCGGGCCGCCTCCACGCTCGGCGGAGACGTGAACATCGCCGTGAATGGGGACAGTATGTACAGCGCTACAGGTGACACAGGCGATGCAATGGATTCCGCGATTCGGCACATTGGGACCAGCGGCATCGACGGGCTGAGCGCAGCTGGCGATAATGCTCGTAGTCTTGCTTCTGATGCCGAGGGGGACGATGAGGGCAGCTGCAGCAGCGGCAGTGTCCAGCAGAGTGACGACGGCAACGAGGCAGGTCCGGGCGGTACAGCCCGACAACCAAAACGCGGCAAGGCAAGACCCTCCGCCAACCAAACAGCCGCGAACCCAACAGCTGCCTCTGCAGCCGGCGGGCTGGACGGCTTGGAGACCGGCGGCCTCCCGATCAGCTTGCCGGCAGGCTCGATCGTGCTAGGGGCATCTCGTCCGCGCCCTCTTCAGATTCCCAGCGAGCAGCAGCATCAGGGTGGTTTCGGCGTCGGCGCCAGCATGGTTCCGGAACCGCCGGGCGTCAGCCCCAGCCTGCTGCAGAGCGCCGCGAGCGCCACCGCGGTTGGGCTGTCCGTACTGAACAGCATCGTCAGTCCGCCCGGCGCCGCCGGTGCCGCGGTCGACGGCGGCAAGGCCGCGGGCGTAATCGACAACGGCGCCGTGGGGATGACGTGGAACGACGTGAGCACGACACGGGCGATCGTCGCACAAGCCGCGGCGCTGCTGTCTGGGACGCCAGGCACCGCCCGTGGCCACAGCTTCATCCTGCCTTACCAAGCCGGGATGATGGCGGGGCTCCGCCGCTCGCCCAACTCGCCCGCGATGCTACGGAGCATAGCGGGGGCAGCGGGGTCGATCTCGATCTCCGTACCGCAACCCAGGATCTCACCTTCATCGCTCTCGTTTGTGGGTGGGGCGGGGCTGGGCGCGCAGCAGCGGCTATCACCGGCGGGCGCCGCGGCCATGGCTGCTGCTGCGGCGGCGGCAGCGGCGGCAGCGCAGCAGCCGCAGCCCACGGCTACCACGTCCCGGGCGCAACTGCTGGACGCGTTGACGAAGCGGGTGGGCTTGGAAGTGAGCCTGCGGCCCTGCCCCTCTCGTAACTCACGCAAGTCACCAAACTCACGTTTCACGGATCTCTTTTCGCCCACGGACCGCGTCGAGAGGCTGCCGAGCGTCATCGGCCAGGGCATCCTTTCGCAGAGCCAGGCGCAGGGCGGGCAGGCGGCGGCGCAAGCGCAGCAGCAGCAGGTGCAGCAGGCGCTGCAGAAGCAGCGGGAGGAAAGGTCCTTCCGGGGCGGCAAGCGCAACCCGATCTTCCTTGCACACGGCTCGTTCCGCTATGGCAGCGCGAGCGGTACCGCCGCCGCCGGTGCCGCGGGGGGCAGTACCGGTACCGCCTCCCCATTCCCTTACCTCTCCACCGTTTCCTCACAGCAGGACAAGGCCTCGCGGTCTTCCTCAATGCAACGTGCGCCCGCCGCGGCGTCAGCAGCAGCAGCAGCAGCAGCAGCAGCAGCGTCTGCCGGCGGCCGCGGACCTGAGCTGGAACGTTGGCTCAACAACCATGCGGGGCGTACCGCTGTACCGCACACGATGTCAATGAACACTTCGTCGTTGGAGCGCAACACCGCGGCCGCTGCCGCAGCGCTGGCCGCCGCCGCCGGCGCTGCCGGTACCGCCAGCAGCAGCGGCGGCTCCGCCGGCGGCCTGCTGCCGCTGATGCGCTACGTTCCCTCCATGCGCCGTGCCGGCATGGCGGACGGCCGGGTGGTGTACAAGCACACCCACACCGCGGCGGGCGGGGCCCACCGCCCGCCGTCCATGTCGGGGGCGCATCCTTCCGCCATGCTCATGTCGTCCGGCCCCTCCCCGCCTGTTCCCGAGCACGTCACGATGGGCATTGCCGCGCTGCTAAACGGCCTCATGGCAAGGGCGGTGCCGGCTGCGACTGCCGCCTCCTGTGCATCGATTCCGGAGCTTCCCGACATCCCCATCGCCAGGCAGCTACCCGGCAGCTCCATCGTGCAGCGCCGCAGCGGCGGCGGCAGCATGCAGAGCGCAATCAACAGCACTCCGAGCGGAGACGGCGGGCCGTTTGCGGTGCCTTCTGTTCTGCGCGCCCAGGCCATGAGTGGCAGCGGTACGGAGTCGTACTACGCCTCAAGCATCTCGGCGCTGCCTGGGTTGCTGCTGTCCGTGTGGGCCGCGCTGCCGGAGTCCGAGAAACATGCGCTCATCGCGCCCCTGCACGCCGCGCTGCATGGTTCCGTTGGTTTCGGAGCGGGCGGCATCCGCCTGGCCATGCCGCAGCACGGTATGTTGCAGCAGCAGCAGCAGCTGCGCGCCGGCGCCGCGCTGCATGTTGCTGCTAACGGTGCCGCTCCTGGCGACAGCGGCGAGGAAGACGGCGCCGCCGGCCCCGGCGATGACGGCTGCGACGCCGCCGGCTTGCCTCATCGATCCGCCGCGGCCGCCCGATTCTCCGCGGGTAGCGGAGGAGGCATTGCGGAGGAGGGCGATGAGGAGGCGGCGGCGGCAGCAGGGGAGGAGGGCTGTTGTGGCGAGGTCGAGGCCGAGGCTGAGGAGGGTGCGGTGCTGGACTGTGGGGCGGCGCAGGCTGCGCAGGGTCAGGCGGAGAGCGACCTTGACGCTGCATTCCAGGGCATGTACGCGCTGGCGTGCTCCTGGCTGGACCACTGCAGGTGAGGCTTAATTGCTGGGGGTGGTAAATACTGGTAATCATGGTGATGGTACGAGGTATGATACCTTATCATCAGGGGAGACCGGGCATGCAGGGCCCATACCTGAGGCTGCCTTGGCTTGAGTGCAGAACACCACCTCTGCAGCCCGTTGTGTGCGCTCATTTACAGCGCTAACAGCGCCTTGCTGCACGTCTTGTGCGTTCTCGATTCATGCTGACATGCAGGCGCTGCTGGCCGGTGGTGGAGGGAGAGCAGCTGCCCCGTATCGCGGAGGAGGGCGAGGAGGACAATGAAAACGACCCCACCAATGCCAGCACCCCTGCCGGCGGCAGCAGCGCCAAGGACGTCTCCACGCGCGGCCAGTTTGCCGTGTTCCGCTGCACCGAAGACGGCACCTCTGCTCGCTCCTCTCCCAACAAACTGCCAGCAGGCGCCGGCGCGGGCGGCGCGTTTGGCGGCTCCGCGGCAGCCTCCCGGCAAGCTGCAAATCCCGCCAGCCGAGCCTTTGGTGGCTCCAGAACCAACAACCGTCCTGCAAGGGCAGCGTCATTGTTCTCTGGCTTTTTCGGCGGCGGCAGCCACGTCTTGACGGGCGGGAGCCGTACCGCAGCTGCAGGAGCCAGCCTGCTGAGCACTACAGGGTTCGCGGGGGCCGGTTTCGGGGGCACGTTCGGCGCCGCGGGTGCTAACAAGGGCGGCGGCTGGGGCGCTATCGGCAGCGCTGGTGGGCCCGGGGGGAATAACGGCAACAATGAGGACACCAAGCCGGTGCTGGCCATGAGGGGCTTGCGCGTGCGTATGGGGTTGTACAGCGGCATCCAGGACGTACGGGACTGCGGGATCAACACCACGACGGGGCGTACCGCGTACTACGGCCTGGCCATGAAGTGCGCCAAGCTCATCGGCGACGGCGCTGGCGGCGGCATGGTAGGCTGCATTAACTGTATGGGAGGAGGGCAAATGAGCTTTGTTGCCAGCTAAGGTCGAGTAACAACAGGCGCGTTGTGTTGCTTGTGTTCCAGAGAGAACGAGGAAGAGGTTACATCAATACAGCATCCAGACCAGCATATCCATAGGGCTCAGATCCGGGTCAGGGCATTGTGAGGAGTGAACGCGTGGTGCTCTGGTGTGTCGTGTCATGTTAGGTTGTGTTACAGTACGAGCGTGTCGGTCAAACGGCCCATGCTCCACCCAGATGGGGACCAGGCGAGCAGAAGAGGTGCTCTGGCATGTTAATCACGTGTGTCAATCCACTGCCCTGCATGCATGCAGGTGCTGCTGTCAGACACCACGTTTGAGCAGCTGCAGCCCGTCATGCACAAGCTGCTGCCCGACCACGACGGCGGCCCGGCGCGCGTGCTGTACTGCGGTACTGCGGAGGATGTGGGGGGGCGGCAGTGCGCGCTGTACATGCTGAGCAGCACCGCGCTCGTGCCGCGCATCAGCTACATGCCGCCGCTCAGGGGCCTCAACCTCACTGAGGTGGGTACCTGCGGTACCAGTAACTGTCACCTGCAGTACCGTACCACACAGCACTACCATACCAGTCTACCGCACTGCGATACACAGCACTGCGGGTCGCCGGATCCCCACTGCAATGCCACCCTGCCTCCTGTTCTCTGCAACTGCATTCTGCATGTTGCCGCGCTGCCGCAGCTCGGCAACAACGACGCGCCAGTGGGCAACATCGTGGCCGGCTTCTTCCACATCATGAACACTGGCGAGATGATCGCAGAGCTGGGCGGAGTGGCGCGCGAGGCGCTGAGGCAGGCCAGGGTGGGTGCTGGGTAGGGAGAGGCACATGACTGCAGGGAACATGACATGACATAACATGCTGGAGAGGGTCCCGCAAGGCATGTGTGGACATGCCACGCTCCAGGTGGTCCACCAGGGGGTCCAGGGGGCTCCAGGGGTCCAGGGGGTCCACCAGGGGGTCCACCAGTGATAGTGGGTACGTTGCGGGTTTGTGTGGAATGCGCATAAGGGCTGGATTGTGCATGGCGGATGTAGGGGGTACGAGGCGCACGACACACGCCTTGGGGGAGAGGGGGGGGCGACCGCAGCTGCATGTTGGTCACATTGAGGTAGCGTGCACGTTTGCGGGTTCATCATGCAAGCGGCGGCCCAAATGCATGCCAATTATATCGCATCACTGCGCTGCATGCATCCCCGCCTGCTGGCATGAGAGGTCACACATCACTCACACACGCCCTGCAGACAACATCACAGGGTTTACATCACCAACCCGGGTCCTAACAGCCTGTGTTGCCACTGGACCGCATGTTCGTGAAGCAAGCGCTTGCTTCACGAACGCAACATGCATTACACTGCACCCGTCTCGGCTAGCAAGCTCCCGACGCAACATGGACTACCAAGTCAAAAACCTTACTTTAGTCAAGCAAGGATTCATTTTCTGCCTGCGATGCGTTTTCCTCTGCTGCTGCCTGTGCTCCCTCCCTTCCCTCCCTCCCCCCCTGCAGCGCATCGTGGTGGCGGAGGCGTGCCGCTGTGGTGGCTACGTGCTGAGCGCCACAGACGGCCAGATCATCACCGCGTTCGCGTGCGCCGCCGCCGCGCTGGCCTGGGCGCTGCGCGCGCGCCACGCGCTGATGCACCACGCGTGGGATCCCCGGGTGAGCGGCTGAGCTGTGAGGTGCATGCAGAGCCCAGCCGTCAACCTGTTACCTTTGCTGCAGTGCAAACAGTTCTCTCTGGGCAATGGCTTATGATGAACGATGAATAAATAATAGGTCCTACACGTGCAAACCAAGTGTTGTTATTCAGCCTCAACTGTAGAGCGCCGATCATACATACAGCACAAATATTGTATGTACCACGACCAATATGTGCATGGTGATGTGGCTTTCTGTACTGCAAACCAATTTCTGAGCTACGCGGAATGCCTCCCGTCCCCCTAACTAACACCTGCCAGTAATCACTCTGGACCTTGTGATGTCCGCATACCGTGGTACTTCAATCCTGGATCAACACACACATCGCTGGAATCTTATCAAAACACAACAAACCATATATGTGCGCGGCCCATGGTTCACGCACAACCAACGTAGGTGCTTGAGAGCCATTACTTTGAGGAGGTGCGCCAGTGGCTGCCGCTCACCATGCCCATGACGCCCTCCGAGGTCACGCTGCAGCAGATGCACATCCAGCAGCAGGTCTGGCAGCAGCAGCAGGCAGCCCTACAGGAGGCCCAGCAGCAGCAGCAACAGCAGCAGCAGCAGGCGTTGCAGGATGCGGGTGCGCCGCCGTCGGTGCGCTCGCCGCTGCGGCCCCTGCCGGCGTCGCCCGAGCGCAAGCGCAGCAAGCAGCCACAGCAGCCGCAGCAGTCAGCGCTGCAGCAGCACGCTTCGCTCCAACTGCAGGCTTCGCAGCCCATGACGCCGTCAGCGGCATCTGGCACGCATCCGGCCGCTCGATTGCCGTCCCACCAACCACTCGGCTTCGGCGTGCCCGTCGACACACACCCGGACAGGTGTATTGAAGAAGGTGACGATGAGAGCGACGCGGCGATGCCTTGCGCTCAGCAGGGCTCAGCTGCTGGGCCTCTTGGAGAGGCGGTGGAACGCGAGGGGGCTCACGACGCAGAGCCGGCAGCAGCAGCCGCTGCGCCTGGCGCTGTTGCGCGCGCTGCCGCCGCCAACGGCAGCACGGAAGCAGCTGCCGTCACTGCCGGCGCGGGGCAGGCGCGGCAGGTGCAGGCGTTCAGCCACCACGAGGCTGATTGCACGAGCAACGGCACCACCGACGCCGCTGCCGAAAGTTGCGGGAGCCCGCCGCTTGGCGCGTGGGAGGGCGCGCTCGGGCCCACGGCCTCACCTCGTAACGTTAACGAGCCAGCCTCCAGTCCCAGTCCGAGGGGCAGCCGTAAGCACATAGATGGCTTGCATGGCGCTCCGTTGTCGCCTGGCGTGCCAATGATCAGGCTGCATGCGCCTCCGTCGGCGCAGATGCAGCTGCTGGTGGAGACGCCGCTAGCGGCCGCGCCGATGCAGTCGTCGCCCAGATCTCCGGGTGCGGTACGATCTCCCGTGGCGAGATCTCCGCTGTCATACTCGTCCCGCACGGCCCCCCACTACTCAGTGTCGTGGGGACCGCAAGCGCCGCCCCCGCACGCGCCGCTGGCGCTGCCGCCAGCCAACAGCACCTCAACCGCAAGCGGCAGCGTCACCGTCCCGCGGTCGGCCACGGGACTGCCGCAGCTGAGCGAGACGTCGTCGCAAGCGCCCCCCGCGGTGCAGCCGACAACCGGCCCTGCGGGCAGCTCACCGCCCCGGCCGCCGGCGCCGCCGCCCGTGCTGCGGCGGCAGCTCGCGCGCTCGGCGCACTCGACCGATCGTTCGGGGCGCTCGCCCTCTTTGCAGTCGGCGGCGTCGATGTCGTCCCACAGCGCGGCAACAGCAACGGCCACGGCGGCAGCGGCGGCGGCGGCGGTTGCGTCTCTGCGGCGTCACATGGTGATGGATGATCAGAAGGGCGGCTGCAGCGATACGTGGAGCGCGGGCGTGGAGGTGCTGGTGTCCCGTGGCCCGCACATCAGGTAGGGAAATAAAACATGATGGCTCTTGCTCTTGGTCTTGAATCCATTCACTTCCTTCACTGCATTTTACACGACGTGATTTTGGTGATCATTACCGGTAAACATGCGCAACGCTCGACACGCGCTGCACGTGCAGGTGCGGGCTGTCGTATGGGCCCGTCAGCGCGTTTGTGAACGAGCCCACCGGCCGCATCGACTACCGCGGCAAGGTCATGAACCGCGCGGCGCGCATCTCCATGGCGGCGGTGGACGGACAGGTGCGAGCGGACTGTGCAGACTATGCAGGCTGTGCAGGCTGACTGTGAGGCTGTGCACGCTAGGCGGCTGACTATGATCTCCTGGCTTGTGCATGTGTTTGTGTGTTTAGAATTGGTTGGTTCCCGTGGGGCCATGCAGTGTGTTTTCCATGGGGCCGTGCAGTGTGGTTATGTTATGCGTGTTTGTGTGTGTGTGTGTGGTGGGGTGGAGTTGGGGGGCGGCGCGTGCATGCGTGCACGAGTTGCGTACAGGAGTCCTGCGTGTGTCCTTGTCGCTTTATTCACAATTAGTAGTGAATAATAGTGATTACCGTATTGCTGCAGTACGTGGGGATAAGTGGTGATGGTGAAATATTGATAATCCCACCCGTGTTGCTGCAGGTGCTGTGCTCTGCTGAGGTATGGGATCACGCGCAGATCGTGATGGCGATGCACGAGACCACCGTCGCGCAGCAGCAGTACGATCAGGAGCTGCAGGAAGCTGCCGCCCTGCAGCTGCAGGTGCCCTCACAGCACCACGGCGCCCAGCCGCAAAATGCACGGGTGCAGGCAGGGCCTCTGCAAGACCAGCCGCAAGCGCAGGCATCAGCCGCTGACACCTTCAATACGGCCCAGCAGCAGCAGTGTTGCTCCCCACGCCCGCACCACACCTCAGCGACATCCGTGTCCGTCTCAGGGCCCCTCAGCGAGATTACACTCGGGCCTGCGGACGGCGCCGGGTATGCGCGCCGATCAAATATTTCAACTGGGAGCACGTTCGCTGGCGGCGGCGGCGGCAGTGATGCGGAGGGTGGTCGCGGTAGCCTCCACAGTGGGCAGCCCCATTCCAGTGGCGGCCATTTCATCGCCACGTCAGCAGCGGGGTCCGCGGGTTCAGCCAGCGGCTCGAACCGGGTGAACAGCCAGGGTTTCAAAGCTAGTTTTGGTGGTTTTGGCGGTTTCGGGGGCTCCCGTCGAGGCGCCTCCAGGCCGGGGCCCATGGCTGCGCACTCCAAGTTGTCTACTGTGGAATCTACCTCCATTACGACGACTGGTCGTGAAAATAGCGGCAGCAGTGGGAGCGGCGGACCGCTGGCCGGTGAAGTCACGCTTAGCACCGGCGCTGTGGAGGGAAGGATGATGACTGTGGCTGCGGCGGGGAGCGGCAACACGGCACCAGCCGCCCGCAGCGCGATGCCCGGGAGCCGCCGCCTCACGCAGACGCTATCCACCACGGTCGGCCCCTCCGGGGTGCAGGCGCGGCAGGCCGCGGCGGCGGCGGCCGGCGCCGCAAAGGCGGCCGCCAACCAAACCGCCACCGGCGTCGCCGCCACGGCCGGCCGAACCTACGGCAACGCTGCTTTCGGCACCTCGCTTAAGCCGGCGAAGCCTTCCGGCGTGCTGCCGGCGGCGGTGCTTCCGCCCCCGGGTCAGGTGATGGCGGGCGTGTACACGGGCTCCATCTGCCTCAAGGGCATCGCTGAGCCAGTGGAGCTGTTTGAGGTCAACTGGAGCGACGAGAGCCTTCTTCTGAGCGCTGAAGAGGCGGCGGCGGCGGACGCGCTGCCGAGCGACGCGCTGCCGATGGAGGTGCATCGCGCGATCTCCGGTCTCGGTCTCGAGCCGAACGAGATCCAGGGCGAGATCCAGTACCGCGGGGATGCAAATGAGGACCCGCCTGCCCATGCGGATGGCGATGGTGTGATGGGTTATGGGTACGGCGACGGGACGTTCCACTCAGACGTATCCGAGGGGCCTGAGGGAGGCATTGGTCTCTGATGTGCGCAAGTGTAGCTGCCACCCACACGAGCGGCATTTGCGCTGCGGTTCCGGAGCCATGCCGTGCGCTACAGGCAACAGCTGAGCTGCTGCGACCAAGACAGTGCATTCATCCGATGCTGGGCGTACTGGCAGCAGGCGTTTAGCAATGCGACGACACATGGCAATAGCTCAGCGTGTTGCCAGGTCCTTTACTGCTTGCCGCTGCTCAGCGTCATGCGATTGACCGGGTACGAGCGCACCTGTGCCTTCCGTATCCACTGCCACCATGCAGCCCCGCTGCAAAGCGTGTGGTTGATTGATGTGTTGATCTTACATCCGTGGCCACAGCATTGCATTCAGTGGATGGGTTGGTGGCGGTGTCTGCAACAGCGTGTGTGTGTCAAGAGCGTGTCAAGAGCGTGTCAAGAGCGTGTCAAGAGCGTGTTAAGAGCGTGTGTGTGTCAAGAGCGTGTCAAGAGCGTGTCAAGAGCGTGTGTGTGTCAAGAGCGTGTGTGTGTCAAGAGCGTGTGTGTGTGGCATCAATCACTCCTGAGACACACAAGAGGCGTGTTGTTGACCCAAACCCGGGCACGAGAGGGAGAGAGCGAGAGAGAGAAAGACGACAATCACCCAGACCATGTTAAAGCCCTGGTTACCGTAAGGCCATATGGCTCACATCCGGACAGCGCATCACGAGTTCAGGGCCTAAGCTCTGGGATTTAGGGATCACATCTGGGACCAGTTTAAGGCCATTTGGCTCACATCTGGGAGCCACACCACCATCTGGGAGCCGTATCTGGGACAGCGCATCACAAGGAGCGGCCGCAGGAGGCTGCCTCAGTGAACCATTCACATGGCATGCCCTGCTCATTTTCATTATCCTTGGCGAGCTGGATATTGTCACACTGTCCCAACTCCCCAAAATCGACCCTGTGATTCATGTTTTCATGCCCTCTGCCATTTTGAGTGTTGGTGCTTGCCAAAGCTGGCATGCAATCAATGGAGAGCCAAGCCGTAGGTTCGACAAACATTGAATCTTATTGCTACTGCTACTGCTAGCATGCCTGTCCCGGACCAATCCTGCTACTATGCCATGCATTGTCGCATTCCGCAGCGCACCGCATGTGCATTCGTAGCACCTCAGGAGGTTTTGGCCACCACCGATGGGACTAAGCAGCACTGAATGAGTGCACGGGACTGTAGTGTGGTATGGCTTGCTGTGTGCTGTGATGCCTGCTGTGCGCTAAATGCCTGCTGTGGCATTCACTGGACGGATGCTTGATGATGATCCGGAAGGGAGCCCCACTGCAACCAGGCCTGAGGGAGGTGTGGATGCGCGATCTGCCTGCATGCATGTGCAGTTGTGCATGCATGTCATGATTCAGAGTACACCCCACACCAAGCACACAAGCATCACCGGCTCGTCTGCTGTGCGTTGCCATGCTGATCTCAGTGCAGTGGTTTGTTGAAGGAATGTCTGTGACCTTAAAGGGCTTCATTACGCCCTGCACCGTCTAATCCGCGCCCTCACACAGGACCCCCATCCGAATCCGTCCACGTGCTGCACTCCTGCTCCTCCAACAACCACCACTACCGCATATCATACGGCCGAGCCCCTGGCTATACCCCTGTAATCGTTGTTGGTGTTTACACTCGGCCGGCTAGCCAGAGGACCAGGGCCGCCCTCGAGAATTAGTCTTCTAGCTGTTCCATGCCTCCGCCTTCCGAGTGCATGAGCGCTACCTGACTGTGTTGTCGTGGCAGCTTCGACTCTTCATACCGATTGTGGATGTTGATTCTGAATCCACAATACCACATCCACAATCATCCCAGATGTACCCAAGATGGTGCACCGCACCATGCAAGTCTTGCACCTGCCCCGACGTACCGCAGATATTAGAACACTGCACGGTCGCCAGCAGCATCACCCATCCGCTGGCTGCGATGAAGGTGCCGTTGCTTTGACGCCTCACAGCTCTGATACATGCATCACAGATTCACAGGTAATCATGCACACTCTGCGCATTGAACAGCGCTGCCTGCCGACTGCTGGAACTACCATAACGCCGCAAGTGGCGAGCGTGGCGATAGCCACAGCGGGGTTGCTCCCCACCTCCGATCCCCGCACCCCACACCGGGACATCCGTGATCACCCACCCACCAAACCTCTCACCAGCCCTTGACCGCTGTAACCCCAATACCCCATCCACCTAGCCAGCCAGGCACCCAGTCATGAGTACGCCACACAGTTCCATCAGAGAGCCCAGTATGCACACACACACCGCCCAAACGTGCGTTCATCTGACACATCGCACCCCCCCCTCCCAGTCCCAAACGACCTGGTCAGGAGGTGAGGTTACTGCCATACACATGTGCAATTGTGAATCTGCTTTGTCACACTGGAAATCAACATAACACTCATGTGTGCATGCTTTGGCACAATGAGGCTCATCGAATCAAAATCAGGTAGCAAGCGGATGGTTGGTTTGGTTTTGGGGGGGGGAGGGCAGGCCTGCAGCAGTATGTACAACGGATTATTGCAGTAGTGGCGGTTAATGCCGCAACGTCACACGCGCCACTGAGAGTCGAGTACCGTAGCATGGCTTGTGGGCTGGCCATCGCCGCAGCAACTGGCCGTGCACATGAAGGATGTGCAGCTATCAACATACACACAGGGTGCAGTCAAGAGATGTCGTCATAAATGCCCGCTGCCCGCATGTGCAGTGGCGCCATGCACACTTGTGACATGGTTGCCGAAGACATAGGCGCGCATCAAGTGTATGAGCGCGCCGCACACTATTGCAGCGGACGAGCTTCAATTGGTAGGAAAAGCAGCAACGAGCTGATCATCCGCAACTCAACAAATGAACTGACACTGCAGCAAGAGCTTCGCTTGAAAGTGAGCTGATGCAGCGAGAGCTTCGCTTGGCCAACGGCCCAGCCAACAGTAAAAAGGGACCACCTGGCTTAGCTCAGCCGTGCGCATTTGTGCCTGCAGGATGCAGCTATGCAGGCATGCCTGCAATCTTGTGGAATTGGGAAAGAGCGACGCACCTATCCTGCAGCGACGGACATATCCTGCAAGCACGGGAAGCTTAATCCGCATCCAACGTCCTACCCAACGCCTTTTGCCGGCCAGATCAACTGCCTTATCCATCGCTCGCTTCCCTTCAAAAACACTGGACACGCAAGGACCTGAAAAGGCAGCAAGAGTGCTGTGTGCGCCACAGTGCCTGTGCATTCAGTGAATGCAAAATAAGAATACGGCAACAAAGCAACAAAGCAAAGAAGAAAAGCAGCAGCATTTGCGCAGCACCCGCGGAGTGTCCTGCAATGTTCTCCCGAGCCAGGAATTCAGACAAGCGTGTTGCGAAAGGCTGCGCTACAGGTGTGATCACCAAGATGGGGTTTGGTCATCGGCTCATCGCTGAGAGGACTCACGTGTACACTATACACACAACTCGCATGTGCATTTGGCACCTTGGCTAGTGGGGCCTGATTAGCCCCGAAGGCCTCATGAACTGCAGCAGGTGGAGGCCAGGGGGGGGGGGGGGGGGGGGGGCT
>BDDA01000050.1:172052-205234 GCA_001662385.1 Chlamydomonas asymmetrica
GCCAAGCGCCATGTTGGCTGCCATGCTTGTGTGTACTGCAGGACAGCCGAAAAAAATACTCTACACGTCGCTAGTGAAAACACTTGAGGGCATGGCTCAAGCGGAGCCGCTCATGCCCCATTGCCAGCCCCAAAAGCAAGCCAACAAAATTGTTGGTAAGCTGGACAAAAGAGGCAGAGCCTCAGCAGTGCATGCACATGCATGTAATTATGCGTGCGCACGAGGTTCGCCTACGAATGTGTGCCAAGGGCACTAGCAGCACACACCACACAATACACTCAGCACGTGGCACACAAAACACACGCCACCCAGTCCAACCGTTCATGCCGCCAACCGGGTGCTGCTGCAGCAGCCGCGCTTAGGCGTTTGCATTGACTGGTGGCGCCCAGTGCCCAACTCCCTAGCTGGCCTTCCACCTATCTGCTGGGACTCTCGATCTCCACAAAGGAAGCCGCCAGTAGCTCAACAAACTATACCATATTCAGTTTCTGCACTGGCATGCGGCGATGGTGCAGGGGTCGCAGGGATGTGACGCCCGCTCATTGCGCCACCACAAACCAACTAGGGAGGAGGATGTGCGCCAGCCAAGCACGCAGCTGCAAAGTCCCCATGCATGCAGCTCGACGTACAACATACCCTAAACCCTAAACCCTAAAGCGTATTCAGTGGCCATGCATGCAGCTCAGCCAAGGAAGGAACGCCAAGAAGGCTCGCGAGCTGTGCACGCAAGGCTAATCAGTGGCATGTGTGGCTGTCTTGCCTTACGCTGTACAGCGGGCCTTGAGCCGTATGCTGTACAACACACTGGCATGTATGCACGGCATGTCGTGGGTGCATTTGGGTCTACGAAGAGGACGAGCGCCAGTTGACATTCCGCTGGCGCAACGGCCGTCATCGAATGAGCCCGCCGCGGCCTGGCAGCTATCCACCGTCCTTATTCCGCTGACGCAGCGCAACAAGGATGGATGCATCAGAGGTCGAGTGCATACCACGTTGCATACAAAGCACACGCTGCGGGCGTACAGTATACCTGCAGAGAATATCAACCGTGTATTCTACAGTATCTACGATATATCTACAGTTCTACACCCAAAGCGGCAGGAGCTGGATGTCATTGCGAGAGCGATGAGCTTGACCGTGGTGATCACGCGGGGGCAGCTGCAGGGGCGCTGCGTGCTCTGCACCACTGTAAGCCTCCCCAGCGGGCACACCTGGGCGGCCCTGGAGGGTCCTTGCGCCCCCCGCAACGTGCTCCTGCTTGCCGCTCCCGCTCTCCTGCTGCTGTGCCACGCCAGTGGTAACGATGCGCTGCTGCGGTGGGGAGCCACGGGCCAACAGGCGCGGCAGCGCCGCAGCCAAGCCTGCTGCCTGGTGGGCGGCGTGCGGCGTGGCCAGCACGGCCGCCGCTGCAGCAGCAGCCACACCCGCCAGGCGCAGGAGCTTCACCCCCCAACGGCGCCGCGTAGGCACGTTAACGTCGCGCACGGCGACGTCATCATCAGTGATGACGACGGTCTCGTGCGAGGCCACATCGCCTGAATCTGGCCCAGCGAGGCCTGAATCTGGCCCAGCGAGGTCGTCGTCTTCTGGCAAGGGGAACGAGGAGGGGGCGTTGAGGGTGCGTGCCAGGATCATGCAGGGGGACGCGTCCACTGCAACGGCTGTAGCGTCGTCTGCCGGGGGAGGCGCGTTAGGCGCGTCGCCATCAGGCTCGCGTTCTCGGGCAGCAGGCGCTGCAGGTTGGAGCGGTGGGGTTGGCGGTGCCACTGGGGACGGGTGTGGTGTGAAACCAGCTGCAGTGTCGCTGTTGCCGTCGTCGCTGTCCTGGACGCTGCCAAAGTCGACTACCTCGATTGCGGCAGCTTCACGCGGAAGGTGCTTGCAAGCAGCAGGAGGATCCTGCACAGACAAGATGGTTCAGAGAGCGAAAAGATGGCACTCTCAGTAATGCCAAGGGCTCGAGGGTTTGCTGTGCTGGCTCCCATCCAAGTGGTTTCGGTCAGACCAGCAAGATTGGAGCCGGAGGTGCGGTGGTCGTGCGGCCGCAGCAGCCGAGAGCAGGGAGTGTGCAGCACAACCCCCATGCTCATGCTGCAAAGCACTGTAATCCTAAGGCCTTGTTGCTGTTGAAGTGGAGCGTGAAGGAGGTCAAAGCGCAAGCGACTGGGACAAACAGTGCCAACAGTACTAACAATGACAAACAGTGCCAAACAGTGCTAACAGTGCATAAGGCAGAAACCTAGCACATAAAGTTGTCTACTCCCTCCTGTGCCCATGACTAAGCAATGCTGCCGTACGTCGCCGTACAGACCTGTGACGCAGGCGACTCCAGCACCTGCTCCTCATGATCAGCTATGCCCCTAGATTGAGATTCAGGAACGTATCCTGCTTTGTCGCTCTGTACAGCTGCCAACGTGCCCTCCTTTCGTACATAAGGCGCGTCATGCTGCACCTGAGGCATTGCAAGGCATCCACTGAAAGAAGTGCGAAGCCACGAGCAACCCCTGATTTCGTCCTGCACAATGGTCCCAGGCTCCAGCTCAGCGTCCATCTTCGCTGAGCGTGCTCTCGTTTGAGATGCCTCTCTCGCGCTTGCCGCTTTCTTGAGCGTGAGCCACATCGAACGCAGCTTGCTGCGCTTGCTGTCCATTCCTGACCTCAGTTGCACAAATATCCTGCAGCCAGGCAATATTATGATAGGTGTGCTTGAGGCCCGTCCGTTAAGCCATATCCGTTAAGGCATGTCTTATCGTACATGCCTTGCACAGACTGCCAAAACACACTTGTGCACACATATATCTCACTGAGCAGCCAAAGCTTCGGGCACAAGCATAGAAGCTCACCAGATGCAGCCCTACTAGCGCGTGTGAGGGAGTGGTAGCTTCAGTAGTAGTCAAATCTGTATGTGCACTGGAGGCCAACCGCCACGCGCGCAGTTTCCACAAGCGCTCACAATGCTCCCAGGGCTGGCTGACGCTGTGATTAATTCAAGGTTGGCGCAGAAACCAGGCCACTTCAAATAGAAGTGGCACACTTGGTCGTCGCCTTGTGGTGCGGCGGAAAGCGCAAGCCGCCTTGTCTGAGCAGTAATGGACCAGGGCCTACTTGCTATCACTGTGGCCGTCTTGTTGTCACTGTGGTAACCCAAGAGCTGGTTGGACCCACACCTTGCCCTTTGCTGTCAGGCGTTTGGATGTGCGGATCAGCGGATTGCTCAACACGGGGGCGACATTGATCTTGGCACGCATCGCCCCTTTGGCAGTCACCCCCCGCAGGTGACCCAAATCATGCTGGCCTGCACCACGCTCATGAGTGACCCACATCGTTCTGGCTGAGCTGCACACGCGAGTGACCCACAGCGGGCAGACTCGTGTAAATGTTACAAACCACGGCGTGGATCATGCAGACAGGATGTGTGCATCCGCACACTCCTCTGTCCGCATCAGCCCTCACTGCAGTAGCACTAGGATGTGTGCGAAATGTGCCCACAACACACGCTTGCAGGGACGGCGTATGCGCATGTGGTGGTGTGCAAGGTCTGAGTTTCGACCGTTTGTTCCGGCCAACCCTTGCACACCACAGGTGCAGTTTGTTCAGCTGCATGCGCCAGCGTGACCTGACCCACCAGCCGTGGGTCCTTCGGTACGCCCGCATTGCGAGTTGCGGCCGTGTTGCGTTCTCCCACAGCACAGGCCATACAGGCCTACATGGCTACCGTATATAGGCAGATCTGTACACACTCGAAAAAATTATGAGCTGACGCGCTGGTTTACGCAGGTGCGGGCCTGGTCTGAGGGAGCCGCCGTTGCAAGGTAGCTGCGCCAAAGGGGCGCTGTGCAGATTACGGCAACCTAACGCAACGCGGCACAGGACGTCTCTACCCGAGCAAACAGCGTCCGGATACATGCACGGGCATAAGTGCGTAAGGCACGACCGCGACAAGTCAAGCTTCCTGTACCGCCGCACCCGGCGTCCCACACAGGCCACCCACCGGGATGCACATGCACACAGTGGCGCCTGTAACGGGCGCTGTAGCATGGGGTTGTGTACAATGGGGCTTGCGGCACGCCTGGTGGGCGTGCGTGTGCAAACCTCACTGCGTAGTACTGCAAGGCGTTGCGTATGCCAGAGGTGACGGGCGGGGCATGTACACCACCAGCCGATCACGTACTAGCAACATGCATAAGTACGCATCAGTACACGTACTGCTGACCTGTACCGCGACAGCGCTCCCAAACCACCCACATGATCTCATCCAACGGCCGACATGGACGGGGAGACAAACACGACAACCTAAACAAAACACAAAACAAAACATGGTCGACGGCGTGCAAGCACGCAGCACAGAACGAACGGCACGAGAGGGGGCGCAGGAACGACACGGAAACGCGACTGAAAACGCACGCGTTGCGGGGTTGCGTGCTCACAGATTAAAAAGGTATTTGCTACGGGGAAAGCAAAACTCACACTCTGGAACGCGCTCGCCAATGGCATCGCAGCCAGAACACGAGCGCGCAGTACATTACGAAGTACCGCAGGTGCCACCCGCACCTCCACCGAAAGGAGGTAACGGCATAGTAACGCTTCTCAGGGGTCGGGGTCTTGGCAAACGGGCGGGAAGCGGGGGTGCCTCGGCCGCTGCCTAACACAGGTATGGACTGCCGCTCGACAAGCGGCTCTCGTCCCCTGTTGTGGTGGGTTCTGCCCGTTTCCTTTCCCGCACGGCTCAGCCAGGTGTGTGCACCCAAACCAGTGCACCGCAGGATGCTGCCTGCAGCCCAGGTTCTGACAGGGTTCAGGGATTGCAAGCGCAACGCGGACGACAATGCTGACGCCCTGAACACACCAGCATGAAAACGAACGGAGGGGTACTTCAGATAGTGCGATGACCGTTGTAGGCTTTCATGGCGGTCCCATTGCAGCCAAGCTGCCAGGGGGAAAGGGAGGGGTGACTGCAGTATGCAGGCCCGACCATGCCCTCGCCGGCAGGTGATTGCTATGTCTGCCGAGGAGCATGTGTAGGGAGGGCCGGGCGGGGGCGTGCACATCAGGCGAAACGGGTATTCGGTACAGTTGCTACACGTAGTAGTGTATTACCATGCTCCGGATGGTGTTGCAAAGGTGCCAGTCGCTGTGCCCGTCCGCGGCCATAATTGCATGCGGGACTATTACCGTGTGTGCAAAGTAATTAAGCGTGAGGCGGCGCGACAAACTCACATACACTCGCACACGACACACACACACACACACACTGCAAATGTCGTTATTGGATGGTAGTGCAATAGGGATCCATGGCGCCATTGCACCGTCATAGCAACACTGTACCCAGGCCTCCGCATCAAGCCAGGCCGGAAATCTCACAAACTATGTACAGTGCTAGACGCTAAGCGCAGAGGACGACCATGCAGAAACCGCCCATAAGGCGCGAGCGCACGGCGCACCCGGCCCCGGCCGCATTGATGAGCTCCATGCGGGCCGTGCCGTTGATTCACATGCCTCTACACGCATGCCTCAAACGCCATGGTGGCATCGCTTTGTGGCGCCACCTCACACCGCTCAGTCGCTGCGTCGAGCGTCACCGGAACCCCGGCCGGAGGCGGCACAGCCGCACAAGCGCCAACGACGCCTGCGGTGGCGCACCCTACAGTGGCGGATCCTACTCGCGCTGCCAGCACCTCCGCTGGTGTAGCACAAAGCTCCTCCTCCTCGTAATCAACAATGCCGCCAGTGTCAGTGCCGTTGACATTAACGTCATCGCCGTGGCCGCTGCGGTGGTGCACAACCGCCGCCTTGCCGTTGTTAACATCCTCGTCGTCCGCGGCAGGCGAGATCGGAAGCTCTCCGGCGGGGGCCGCCGCCGCCTGCTCGCCGGACCAGGGGTGCGGGTCAGAGGGCGGCGGCTGTACCGCACCATACGCGGCATCAGCGCTTGCGCCCGCATGCGTGAGCGCGTGTGCGGTGCTCATGCCGTCCGGCTGAATCGCGAGCGCGTGGTCAGCCGCACAGTCAACGGCGGCGGCCGCGTTGGCAGCGGCATCCGGGGCACGCGCATCGCACTCCATGGCTGCCATGCCGGCGCAGAGAGGCGTCGGCGCTGTCGCGGCGTCGCCGGCGGCGCACCGCTGCAGGTCCTCGCGCGCATGCGTCAGCAGCTGCTGGCGCAGCCGCTGCCGGGCGGCCAGCAGCTCTCCCAGCGTGGAGCCGTTGATGCTGTTGCCGCTGCTGCCGAACGGCGCGGCCTTTGCCGGCGCGGCGTGCGCTGCGCCGCTGCCGCCGTCGCCGCCGCCGCCGCCGCCGCGGCCCACGATGTGGTCCACAAAGCTGGCATACACCTTGTCAATGTCATCCATGCCGTGGTCTTGGCAGGCATGCTCGCCAGCCATCGCTTCATCGTCGCCGTCCGCACGCGCACCTGTCGCCGAAACGTCGACGTCGTTGTCTTTCTGCTCGCGCTGCCTCCGGCTGGAGTACAGGCCGATGCCGCCGTCGCACAGCCTGCCCGGCCCGCCACTGACCCGGGTCTGCAGGTCAGCAGAAGCGGCCTTCCGCTGCTGTGTCGTGTCTGCCGCTGCTGCTGCTGGAGTGCTCGCTGCCGCAGCGGCTGGGGCGTGCTCGCCCGCACAGCGACCGCTGGCTGCCTGCGCCGCATGCACGGGCCGTGCATGCACGGCCGCCGCCCGCGCCGCCGCCGCCGCTGCTGCCGCCGCCGCCGCGGCGGCCGCAGCGGTCACACGCTGCGGCGGCTGCGCCCATTGCAGGTCGCCGACGGCGTCGCAGGCGCCGCCGCCCGCCGCCGCCGTTGCATTGTCCCGCAGCAGTCCCGCTGCCGCCATATATCCCTGAAGGTCCACCACAACGGCTGAGACGTTGTCGGTGGAGCCGCGCTGCAGCGAGCGCTGCACCAGCGCGCGTGCCAGCAGCGAGGGGCTGACGCCGGGCCCGGCCTCGCGCACGACCTGCTGCACAAAGCGCGCCACCTCGGCGACCGGCCAGCGCTCCGTGAGCCCGTCGGAGCCAAGCACCTGCCAGGACACACACACGCGGGTGGGGAGGCGCGTAAGTCCAGTTAAGCGACAACCGCAAACAGCCAAGGTGCAGATACTGATATCATATTCCTCCTCCGCAGCGTGGTCACAAGCAGTGCATTCATTGACGCCCAGACCCAAACCCCTGGACCCTAAGCTGGTCCACTATGGTGGTTATGAGCTGCTGAAGCGGCCATCAACACTTCTTGACCGCACCCCCGCAGGCTAGCAAAAGGGGGGCAGGGGGGCGAATGGCAGGAAGAGACACATTTCCCGGCTCATCGTTCCAGGCAACACCACACCGCTGGCAGTGCTTGAGCGCATACGGTGCAGGTGTACTCGCACACTTGCGCGCATTGACGCATGCCCGAATCCTGAAGCGGCAGGTGTTGGGAGCATTGCTCACCATGTAGCGAGCGTCGCGGACGTCCAGGGCGCACACAAAGGGCTCGCAGACGACGGCGGGGTAGATGAAGTCGCCGAACGCGCGGCTCATGTTGAGCCAGCGCGTGCCGTCCGCGGTGCCCATGTAGGTCGGCCCCGCCGCGTTGTGCAGGATGGGCACGCCGTAGCTGCTCACGCGCGCAAGCTCCTGCAACCAGGCGGTGGTGGTGGTAGGCGTAAGGCAAGGTTCATTTGGGTTCTGACAGGTCGTGAACTTGTCATAATGATGCAGTTTTGCAGTCAGGTTTGCTACGGTATGCATGTCCGATTCCTCTTGCAGGTATTTTTGTACACTTCATCCTTGTATGCTTTCTAGCCCGAGCGATTCCTAGCCAGAGGGAATCCTAGCCAAGGCCGACACTGCCCTGAAAACCACGTAGCAGCTCACCAGGCCCTCAATCTTGTGCTCCTGGAACGTGCAGTACACGTGGCCCCCATTGGTGAGCACAAACGCGGGCGAGTCGCCGACGTTGGCAGCCACCAGCTGCGTGCCGTGCAGCACCACCGTGGTGGCGGTGGAGCCCTGGATGCTGCCGGTGGAGCGGAACGACTCGTTGGTCTCCGTGTACGCCTGCGCCAGCGCGTGTGCGACATCCACGCCGGGCGCAAGCCTGTGCAATGCGCACGCACCCCCACAAGCAAGCGTGACACGACATGTCAGTCTGGATTGACTACACCAGCATGGTCACCATGCGCTGGTGCTCTTCTGTGCTTTTGGGTCACCCGTCAATTGTACAACGGTACGAGCGCCCGTGTTCCACTCACGGCGCTGAGCACACGAAGCATAAGGGCCTTGCTGTAGCGTGCAGGCACGCCGTCTGCATGGCCGCTGTGAGACAGCACGTGCTGCAAGGTGCTTTATGTGGTGCGTGGGCACGCAGCATGGACAGCAAATCTTGCAGGTGTGTGTGTGTGTGGTGGTGGGTGCGTTGAGCCGTTGACCCATATAGGGCTTACCCCGCTTCGACACATTTCGGGACGGTGCATGCATGCATGTGTGCCGCCACAAACCAATCACTTTCTGTAGGAGCCTCCGCACAGCAGCACGCCGCACGAAGCAGAGTGCACTGCTTGGTGCTGCTTGGCCACCACCCAGAGGTTGGGGTGCAGCTTCGCGTGACTTCTGCACCGCGCCGTTCACACATCGCACCTGCTGCGGATGTTGGGAATCAGGTGCCGCTGCAGGTATGTGGAGGCGTCACAGCCACCGTGACCGTCGTACACCCCTACGTAGCAAACTCCATCCACTTCGGTCACGGCAGTCCGGTCCTGTGAGCGAGAACAAGCACGCAGGGACAACAACAAGGGTCTTGTCACGACTGAGCAAACACAAAGGCGTTTCATTACAACCTCCCAGGGTTCCTGCCTGCTGGTCTTTCTGTAAACAGAGGGTCTGACCAGCACAAGGCAAGCCAGCGCATGACCACCACCGTGCAAGGCGGGAATCCTGACTCAGCAATTATGAATTGCGGCCTGCAAAGTGCTGAGAAATCGAGGTGCGAGGCTGGCAGGCAACCCTTGCTTACCTCCATATAGTTGCGGTGGCCAGCGTTGGCCTCCTCCGCAACAGCAACGTACGCCGGCGAGATGTGCGTGCCGCTCAAAACACGCACCGCCGCTGGCGGCTGCACAATTGCGGCCACGCCATCTGCCGCAGGGCTGAACACCCTTGCTGCTGTCCTGGCGCTGCCGCCTGTGCCAGGCTCGGCAGCAGGTGCGCTGCCCGCGTGCGCTTGGACTGTGTGTGTGTGTGCTGCGCGGCCCGTTGCACAGGCTTCCACTCCTTGCAGCTTTTGCGTCTGGCTGTCCGCTTGAGCTATGGGTGTGACATCTGAGTCCGTTACTGCTCCAGACGCGGCCCTTCGCTCACTGCAGACGCTGACGTCTGACGCATCAGACAACGAGCGTCCCGCAACATGAAGAAAATTGCTGCTGTCCACGGCTGCTGCTGGGTTGCCTGAGATACATTCCTCTAGAGGTACCCCATGAAGTACTGCGACAGGGGAGCAGTAAGGAGTCGCGCCCTGCTCTGCAAGCAGCTCTGCGGACCCGTCGGTGATTCCGGTTAGGCCATCAGAGGTGGTTGGAGTGGCTGCGATGCATGAGGGACTGAGGTAGACCTCGCCGTCTTGCTGGTCCGGCAGGCTGACACACAGCCTCTGAGGAGAAGGCGTGCTGCGCTCAGGGGTGGCTGCTCCGCAGGCGCCTGCGCTGAGCTGCGGGGCCCTGTGCTCCGCGCGCTGCCCGGTGAACGTTTCGTTGCCACCAGAGCTACGCTTACGGGGCGTCTGCTGATGCTCCACACTTTGCTTTTGCTGTTGCATAGTGTCAGTCCCTGCACGTTTGGCCTCCTTGCGACATAGAGGAAAGCGACGCGTGATGAAAAGGCTGCCAGGCTGCAGCCCAGAGACGTTCCACACCCATGGCGCAGGCTGCTCCAGCCCCTGCAAGCATGCAAGCGAACTAGTGAGTTCCAGGTGCTGCAGTCCACAGTCCACCTCCATGCGCCCACAGCAAGCCAAGGCCCTTCAGTACAGGACCGCACAGCATGACCCAACCCCAAAGCGCCGAAGTCGACCAGACAGGCTGCTCTCAGCACTCTGACAAGAGCTATGATAGGATGCAGCTTTCTGAGGCTGCTCAGGAAGTGAAGCCTCGCTTACCAAAGGGCTGGGGTTTTGGTCCTCCTCCGCCAGGTCGTCCTCCTCGTCACTGGACGAAAGCTGCTCCACAAACGATTGTATGCTCATTCTGGGGCGTTTCCCTGCTCTGAGTATACAATTGGCCTGCAGGGAGGGCAAACGCACATTTCAGGATAAGTGCAGGCTCTAACCTCAGCCAGGCAAGCACGGTTTCGTCCACCCTGGACGCGCTGACGTGCAACAACTGTGCACTTTGTGATTCCACAAAATAAATAGCCGCAATAAACCCAGTGGTGGCATGCCAGGTTCAAAACAAGCTCTTGAAAGTGAGGACAGAGGAGCTGTTGGTCACTGGCTGGTAGCCACAACCCCAGCGACACGGGCTGTTTAAGTCAAAATGCGCCAAAGGTGGCGGGATGCCCGCCTGTCGCACCATATCTTTGAGCCGAAGCTCTTCCGAGTCCAAGTCCTGGTCTGGCGCCACATGGCTCTGGTGTGTGAAGAGCGCACTCACAAGCTTCAGCGCAGCGCTCATGTTGACGAACTGTATTAACAACCAGCCATGGGGAACCACCACTCCGTCTTAAGTGCTGCTCCTCGCTACTCTGGTAGCACAGCGCTGGAGACGACGCAAAGCGCAAAAGCAGTTGGCGCAGTCCCAGCTCGCCTCGCTCCTACAAAGCACAAGGCCCTAAGCCCAGCAGGTCCCACAAAGAAGGTGTCCCTTACCTTACAGGCCTCGCTGCCCAGCGATGCCCCGTGCTGCGCTTGACGAACACACGCAGAGCCTTTTTCACTTCTTTGCTACTTCGCTGTTTCACAAAGACAAGAGGTGAGTCATGTGTGCTATTGAACTGGGCTGAGGCAGTCACGAAGACGCTACCAACCTATGCACATGTACGTTGGTATGGAAGCATGAGAGGACACAGTGACAATTACAAGATGTGGGCCGTTGACTGCCTCAAGCACGGAATTGGGGGCGAGAGCAACCAAGAGCACCCCTGTCATCGCATTCAACGATCAGCATTGCGTGTCATATGGTCCCCAGGCTTGAGGTCGCTCCAGGCCTGCTGATATACCCATCAAGAAACGCTTCATGACCTGTGTGTGCCTGCATGCCTGGCCCCTGCCGCTTACATCCCGACAATCGATGCCGCACGTCAGCCGTCCACGCTGACACATACTCCGCATCATCACTCCAAAAGCCCCTATCTGCCTTTCTCCGCCACCAGCACGCCCATGAGGTTGAAGCCTATCTCATAGTGTATCGCCTTCACAAAGCCAGCCTTCCGCGCCAGTGCCTCCTGTTCTCTGCCTGCGCAAGCACAGAATCAACACGAGACTCTTGCGGCGCGTTCCCCACTGAAGGCTGTACAGCAGGCAGACCGTGGCGTTCAGAGAAGGTATCCTATTTGCCAGCTGGTTGTAGCAGCAATCCAAAGCGGCAGCCTCGTGGAAGTTTCCTAGCGACACTTGAGTTGGCTCCCCACCTGTTGGGAAGCCCTTGATAGACGGCCTCAGGTACTCGTACTCTGCCTCCAGACCATACGAGCGCGCAGCAGGCACCACTAATTGCTCCAGAAAGAAGCCCTGCACCAGCATCGCACCCGCACGTGTGGCTCAGGGGAATGCTCAGGCCTGCATGCTGGCAATATGTGGACACATGCACGAGCATCCTGCAGCTCAGCCTATGTTTGACCTTTGCCAATGCTCTCACGTTCTGACGCTGCAAGTGAGAGCATTGGCAAAGTTCAAACGCCTCAGTTGACAGTGTCAGGTTGACAGCGGAAGTGCAGCAGGCAATGACCGCTTTACGTGGTGCCGACAGCGGAAGCTGCGCACCTGCATGGTGTCAACCACTGGATCCTGCGAGTTGTTGAAGTCCAGGACAGCCGCCTTGCCCCCTGCACCAGAAGAGCACAGACGGGCGTGAGTCCTGCCAAAAGCGCGCTGCTGCTACAGTTTTGGCAGGTTACGACAAGCCGCACGCATGTAAACTGTTCCTGTATCACTGTTAAGGTGCTTCAGCACACACAGGCCATCTTGGTTCCACACATGGTTGAAGCATTTTTGTGCACGCACGTACACGCGCACATGCGCGCACCCCCCCACACACACACTCATCTGAGCACAGGTGCTTAGTGCTGACACTGTGTGATGCATATTGCGCTGCACACGGCACACCCAACTCCTCACGGGTGCCCACACACGCAGCAGGCCATATCCTGATACGGTATCCCAGCTGATATCCCTGCATTCACACATTTCAGGAAATGCAGGCTGCTGTGAGCCGGATGCAGCAGCAGACTGCAGGTATTCCGAAGCCGGGCTATCAACAGTGCATGGCCCAGGGTCGAAAGGGGGCGCAGCTACACACGCATTCCTCTCTCCGGCATCGTGCGCTGAGGGGAGTAAACAACTCCCATGGTGAAAATTGATCTGGCCACAATTAAATGCCGGTCAGCGCCCCCTTGCCAATAATTCCCCTTCAATCCGTGGTTCGCATGTCGCGCGGCAGTCGTCATGCTGCCATTCTTCCCCGCCTATATGCGCGTCGGTCGGGGAGTGCGTTTTGCACACGTGACTGGACGCCCAAGCACCTTTGACACGCACCTGGCTTGAGCACCCGATGAAGCTCCTGAAGCGCCTTGGGGCGGTCCGACACGTTGCGCAGGCCGTACCCCATCGTCACTGCGTCGAATGAGCCAGACGCAAACGGCAGGTCCATGGCGTCGCCTTGAACCCACCTGCAGGGTGCAGAGGATATGCATGCGCACACCGGTGCGTGGTGTTTGCGCTCTGTGCACGCTGACCCTCCACGCCATCCAGAGAGTGCGCTTCACAGCACGCTGCACGCAAAAGCAGTCTTGGGACCACCTGGTGCAGCCAGGCAGGACTTACGAGATGCTCGCAACCTGCTCCCCGTCAGCCTGCCGCTGCCTCTGGCGCCTGGCTGCGTCATCAAGCATTTCCGCGGCAAAGTCCAGGCCCGTTACCTGAAGTGCAGCAAGCGTCGTGTGGCAGTTACGGTTATGTACATGCGAATACCGAATTCCTCAAGCTGCCTTTCAGGCAGACAGGCTTTGATGTGCCACCATATGTCTGACATACCTCGCCTTTGGCGCCGACCGCACGCGCTGCCAGGAACGCAATGTCACCGCTCCCACAGCACACGTCAAGCACCTTGGCACCGGGCTTGGCGCCGCTCCACTTCACAGTCATCTGCTTCCAAACCCAGTGCTGCCCAAAGCTCAGCTTATTGTTCAGCTGCAAGGCAAGCAAAGGCAGCGAATGCAAGTCAAAGACCACACAGAACAACACAACTGCAGGGGCTTGACGTGCATGACAGGGAGCAAACCAAACATTCTCGCACCTCATCATATACAGGTGCAATCCTGTTAAACAGCTTCTGCCGTGCCTGCCCTTCCTGTCCTGGCTCAAAAAACTCGCCGTCGCTCGTCCGCTGTGGCGCGACTGCGTGCACCTTGCGCCCTGTGCGCGCGCCCAGCCGCTGTGCGCGCTCAGATGAGCTGGCATACAGTGTAGCAGCATAGCTGCAAGAGCAGTTGCAGCTAGTCCTAGCTGTGAGTGGCGCTGCTGTGGTTGGGGTTGGCCTTTGGGTCAATACCGCAGAGCCAAGCGTGCGGGCGGTCAGCGAACCACCTGCTAGGGCCATGTGGCCTTTGTTTCAGCACTAAGGAGCGAAAAGGCAGGGCAGAACGTAAGCCAACTATACGATAGTTGATTCAAATCGTCTTGCTCTGCGACGCTTTCCGTCTCAAAAGGTGTCGGATCTGCAGGCGAGATCTGACATCAGTGATGGATTAGCCAGTGCCCAAGGACAGCTCAATCACCAAAAATGATATCCTTGGTGCCTGAACTTGGTGCCTGAACTTGGTGCCTGAACTTGGCATTATGATAACGCATGCATGCATGCATGCATGCACTCAAGTGCGGGTACTTGGCATGCCTGTGCATGCGGGTTAGAACGAGCGGCTGCCAAGGCCATGGGGGGACAGACATTCACAGTTGGTGGACAGTGTAGCCCCAGATGCAGCCCTGCCTCTGCGTGGATGTCATCGCATGGACTTGCACAGGCTCATACATTGGTGCACGCCAGAGCCCAGGCTGTGTGATGTGTGTCTGCGCAAGCGAACCAGTGTGTGTACCGTACGCCATGCACGCTACATGTTTTACAGTCTCTCATCAGTGCCGCGCGCGTGCATGCGCGGTCGTGCAGCAACCCGACATGCACGCGCGGCAACACAGGCGAGCTGCATCATGGCAGAAAGCTACAGCCCGGCTGCATGATTGATCGGTCTGGCTTCTGTGCGTGTGCGGCGAAGCAAAGACGGGAGCAGAGCTAGGTGTGCATGCATGGACGCATTAAAGCAGTTTCAATTGGTGCACGGATTTGCGCATGCACCTGCCCAGACCTGCACAACTGGCGCCGTATTCACCCCAGAGGCCCAACCAGAGGCCAACAGTGTGTCCACTGTGTCAATCAGCATGCATGAGCACTCAAACCTGCTTTCGAACATGCGCAGCGCTAAGCTGATATGAGTGGCTTCCACGCATACGCTCCGACCATCGCCGTTGCGTTGCGTTGTGTTCCTTGCGCACGCCAGTCAGCGTACCTGCGCAGCCTTACTTGCCTGCATCTGGACTTGTTGGACATGTTCTGCAGACCTGGCGACCCTCTTCATGCTGCGTGGTCAGCCCTGCTGGCGTCCTCCAACACACACCTGGCGAGCCTGCGCACGCTGAAATATTCGTCCGACAGAATCGACCTCAATGATGACTGGGAGCATTCCACGACGGACAATGACATACACTGACAGTGAGAATCACCATGGCATGGACTACGGCAGCGACTATGATGACAGCGATGACATTGGTTATCAGCACTGGTCCGGTCTGTGGGACCTTTGTTGCACACACACGCGCGGCACCCGTTCTGCAGAGTGCGTTACGCGGCTGGTGGAAACGCTGCGTGACGCCCTGCATCTACGCCTGACCAAGCTGCGCCTGCAGGCTGTGACAGAGGACGCGCCTTGGCTGGCCACGCGTGTGGCGGGGATGCTGCGGCACGCCTCGCACCCGCACGGCTTGACGGAGTTAAGTCGGCTTCCAGCGCGACTCCAGCGCTCCGGAACCGTCACATCCGCCGCTCTGACTGTGCTGGCGGCCACACCCGGCCTCAACGGGCTGCGCACTTTGGATTTGGACGAGAGAACCGCATCACTGCGCCGTTGGCAGCAACGCTGACATCGTCACTGGCAGCCCGGCCCATGTGCCACGTACAGTGTTTGCTGCTGCAAGGTTGTCGTTTGGACGATGGCGCTGCTTCCCGGCTGAATGAGCTGTTGGGTGACACATCACACACCAGCCTGCGCTTTCTGCAGCACGCTGAGATAGGGTATATGCCAAACGATGAGGCCAGGGGCTCAATGATATTCCGTGTGGCATGCGCAATCATCTCCAACCCTGCGTTGTGTGGTCTGACACGGCTGCCAGTACTGCCAGTGCTTTGATTTGAATGGGGATGGCATGCAGCAGGTCGGTGTGCATGCTGTTGTCCACCGCCCTGCACCTCTCTTGCCTGATCAACCTCAGCTTTGAGTGAAGCAGCTCTGTTGCTGCACCAGCATGTCTGCTGTGGGCAACGTGCTGCGGTCCAGCTCGGCGCTGCCATCCCTCCAGGTGTTGACGCTGCCATACAACTGCATTGTGAGCAAGGACGCCCACCTGCTGCCGCAGCCGCTGCGCGACTCACTGCAACGTGCCGGGCTGCGCCGCTGGTGCGTGTGCTGTGCGTACTACATCAGCTGTTACGTGCCCGCCCCATCAGTGCATGCTGATGGCCTGGGTTGCCTACCTGCCTTCTGCCTGCCATCAGGCTGCAGGCCCCCTTGCGGCCAGTGAACGTCCTGCAGGCCGGCACAGCGCCAAGCGCCAAGGCGTATACCTCCACCAGTGAAAAACGAGTGCCAGGTACATTAACTAAAACGGCTAGCAGCGTCCACATGCGTGCACAGCATGGACGCCTGGTAGGCATCTGCCTATCTGCATGAGGAGGGCCGTCTCCGGCATGCATGTGATGGTTCGCAGATGGATGCTTGCGCATGCGCCCCGGTTGTACTGCACCCCCCCCCCCCTCCACCAGCTGGCACACATGCCATGCCTGGGTCACGGTGGCTTGCTTCAACCAGCGGCTGTCCATTAGTGTGTTTCATTGTCATTATAGCCACATTATGCGGATGCGGTGGCGTATTGTGTTACTGCTGCAGCACCTCACGACTAGTCACGAGCATATACACTGCTGAGCACTGCACTCCACAAGTAATTGCCCACACACACCCCACACAACTTTCAGAATGACAGCGCTGCAAAGCAAATCACGAGCCCGGTTGTGCACACGCTATGCCTGTGAGCTTGCACACTTGGATGGACCTGCCTGGCGTCCATGCTGGCAGACTTACTCATTGCTCGAGAGAAGGTAGGAATTGCAGCAGGGTATCCTGTGGTTGGGAACACTGACGGTGACGTTGGCAAAGTTGCTGGTGTTGCTCGCCTTGTCAGCCGCATTGTTCTTGGCCCACACCACGATGGAGTAGCGTGATCCCGGCTTCAAGCCCGTGATGGTGATTGGGCTGCTGACGTCCGTCTGTGAGGGCACCACGTCGCTTCCGGGGAGGTTGTTTGCGTCCCGCAGCTCCGTAACCAGTAGGTCGTACTTCCCGGTCAGCTCGTAGTGCTTCACACTATTGTCGGCCTTATCGCGGTACGCTCCTGTGTATTCCGGTGGTGTGACCGTGAAGACCGCGCTGGTCTTGGTGTCGTTGAAGGTGTAGCCCTGAGGGGCGGCAGGGAGGACCGGGGGCTCCGGGTTGGGCTGCAGCGGCAGTGCGGCGAACAGCTTGGCGCGCTGACGATCCACCCACAGCTGCGCCGGGTTAGGGGGCGGCTTGTTCAGGGTGAAGAGCATCACCAGGCCTATGATGATGCCGGCAAGGATGAGCACGGCGCCGAGGCAGGAGAGGGCGCTGACCGTCAGGGCGAGGAAGGGAGTGAGCTCCGCACCGGTGACCATCAAGCCTACGTCGATCGCCATGATGCCCACCTGCATGCATCACGCACGCATGCATGCGACACACACCATTTGTTTGGCATCATGTTTTGTGCATGACAATGCGCCAATTGTGGCTGGGATATACTGCTCATACATAGTGTGTATTGGAGTGTGTATTGGCAAGGGGCATGACCAAGTCTGAAGGGCCCGGTGCAAATAGCCCACCCACCCACCCAACCGGCCAAACTACGTTCATGGGCTGAGAGAACTTCCGGTTGGCTCCGTTAAACCAAACCAAAGCCACGATGCGTTCTTCACATATAGCCACACAGGCTGCAAACAGGAAAATGTTCAACCGTGGCGAAGTGGTAAGATTGCTGCGCCCGGCCACCCGCCCACCTCTGTTGCAAGCAGCAAGCTCTGCACCGTCAGCGCCAGCACGTCCAGCGTGTACTTGGCGGTGCCGGGCTTGTCTGACGCCACATCCAGGGCCGTGAACACCACCCCCGCGGCGATGAACAGGATGTTGATGCCGCGCAGGGCCGCCAGGCTGATACGGAACCTGCATGCAACACGATCACGCCCATAGGTTTCCAGGACGGTCAGCAACAAAGATAGGAAGGTCACAGACCTTGTACAGTGTGCATTTCACATATGCTGGCATAGACGGAGTACGCCAGTGACGGACTATAACGTATGCGGTATACGGTATGAACTACGATCTGAATCAGGGACTGACGCCGGACACGCGTGTTCCAACTTAGTGCACACAGCAAGCGGAAAGTTCCAGCCAAGATCATAGTTCCGGCGTTCACAGCTTGTTAGGCTGGGGACCACCGAACGCCATGCCGTCATTCGCCAAGCAAACTATTCATGCTAATCATTTTTCCCAAAGGAGCAAGCTCAGGATGGTGGCCAAATGCCCCAACCAAATGTTTTCAATGCACTGGCAGTAGGCGCATGATCCATCCAGTCACCTGGTGACTCCAAGCGTCATGCCTGACTTGCCGGCGTTGATGGCCACCCCTGCAGGGCCCGCTGCTTCACCCTCCTGCGGCATGAATGCAGGATTATCGGCACAAACTGGGTTTCAGAGCGGTGAGCAGGTGGGTGGATTGAAAGGCTTGCATCCTGACTCAACATGCATGGCCCTGCATGCGGGAATGCACGCACATGCGCGGCCGCACCGTTGGCCGCCACAACAGCTCCAGCAAGCGGTGCATTGCAAGGCCGTAGCGGCGTACGTAATGTGCTTGCTACGTACGGCCTTGCATGCAGGCATGCATGCTGCCGCCGAGATTGCCTTCAGGGGGAACGTATGGACGCCCTACCGCAGACACGAGGTTCTCTGCGATCGGTGTGAGGTTGGCGGTGTTGCGTGCACTCAAGCTGATCTTGAAGCTCGCCCGCACGATGTCCGCCGCCTTCATCTCCGCCGGCCAGAACGCCTCGGCCACCGTCTCCCCGATTGAGCGGGCTGTGCTCCATGCCAGCTGCGCGGCGTTGGTGGCGAGGCGGCCCTGCATGGCAGGGTCGAGCTTGTCGTAGTTGGAGAATCCGGCGGCGGTGCCCCAGAACGCCAACGCCAGGGTCAGCGCCTGTGCATGCGAGGGCGGGTGACGATGAGACTGACTCATAACGAAGTTGGGTTGTAAGGCACTGCAGCAAGCTGACAAGATGACGAGGTGATATCATGCCATGAGCCATGAACAGCTGGCGCATCATTGGGTTTTCCAAAGTTGCTGCTGCTGTTCGTGATTGATTGAGAGCTTGAATTTTCACCACGTGTCTCAATCAAGCTATTCACGGATGCTGGTGCTGAAATGCCCATGTCTGTTGAGCACATGGAAGCCTGACGGACCTCCGCATTGCGCCATCCAGCATCCATTGCATAATACCGCATGCACTGGGCACAACCGGGGACCCCGTGCGCCACTGCCTCCTCCTCACCGACGTAATCATTGTTGCGCCTCGGATGAAGCGGCCGCTCCACTTCTGGAACTCGGGGTTTGCCGTCGCACAGCCCCACCACTCCTTGAGCGGGGCGTACCAGGGCGCCTGCGCCTCCTCCTCAGGCGTCATCACCACCAGGGAGGGCGAGGCGGGGTTGGAGCCAAAGGCACTGCACGCACACGCATAGCAGCATCAGGCTTACAGCATCGCCTAGACGCTAGAGGCAATACGACACGGATCCCCAGTCAGTCGCTTGACATGTTGTGTGCAATGATGCTGGGCGAGCAATCTGCATACTGTATGCAAGCATGCTCCCGTCATGCAAAGGGTCTATTCTAGGGATTGAGGCTTGGGCTTATGGTGTACCACATGCAAATTCAAAGAAGTACGAGGGCCACTGCACCCAGTGTAGCACCCAGTGTAGTGGGGGCAGTGGAAGAGGGGGGAGAGGGGGAGGCAGTGGGGACAGAGGCGGCATAGGGTATGAGGCATTGCACAGCGTTGCACGGTGATTGAGGCATGTGCCAAAGCGATCCGAAAGACCTGCCGTACTGGTGCACTCACGTGGTCCAGAAGTTCTTCACGAGGATTAGCACCGACCCCTTGAAGCTGGGCATGAACAACATCAACGAGGCCACGAGGCCCGTGATCTTCTTCGTTAGCTCCTGTGCGCACAGAGTGGATGCAAGGGGTGAGGAACATGTCAAGCAGGATTAAAGCATACGCCCAGCTCAACGTTTCCAGCTTGTAATCTTGCTCTCCCTTTCCCAGCTCCACCTCCCACCGTCGCTCAGCCTCAGCAGGGCACCACGCACAGTGCGTTCGAGCACCTATTGTGGCTCGCATCCCATTCAAGTATTCTGCAGATGCTGCCGTGAGCGTGCATCCCAGTGGGCAGCCTCAACAGTGTGCCCGCTGCATCAGTGCAAGCCCTTCCGCCGTACTCAGTGTCAGCTGGCTGCTTTGCACCTCTGCATGAGGGCCGATCTAGAGGTCCTGGACTTCTAGCCGGCAGGCCAAGCAGTGTAATCAACCAGAGCAAGGACACCAGCAGCAGCACCCGCAGCAGCCCAGGCACTGAGTGGTTGGCTAGCTGTTACTTGATCGCACCTACCGCGGGTGCCTTAAGGCCGTACGCCGCCATCATGTCCTGGATGCCCTTAGCGATGTGGCTGGCATAGGTGCCGTTACCCGTGGTAGTGGGCTTGCCGTCGGTAGACCCTGCAGGCGTATCGGATGGGAGCGGTGTGTTGGGGTCCCACTCCACACCTGCCATGGCCTGCGTAGGATAGGCACATGCAACACACAGGGACGTTACAACACGGCAGCCACTTGCATGAGGGGGAGGGATACGGGGTGGGGAGGGCGGTGTGCAAGCTGTGGCTGGGAAGGGGGCGTAACATGCCAATGCCCACATCGTGCCGACGTTGCTACTGGCGCCCAGACAAGTCTGCATAGCGGCAGGCACGCGAATGCTTACACCCAGCATGCACCCACCATCGTGCACCCAGCATGCACCTCCCTGGCCAAGCACGAGTTGCATGTGTGGCCACTGCCTTTCGCACCGACACTTGTGGGGCATTCATGCGGCCTCCTGACAAAACACCCTCGCAACATGGTGCATCGTTTTGTGACTTTGTGTCATTCTATATGTGTGCATGGCTCCCACATGCACATGCGTGCAGGTGCTGAACTATGTTCCTCGCCTTCCGGATCAGCTCGGCGAGGATGTCCTCAGCGGCATGCGCGTCCTCGGGGCTGAGGCTGACGTCCGACAGGCTGAGGCCCAGCTGCTTCCTCATCACCAGCTCCGCCAGCTGCTGAGAGTAGGTGGTGTTGCCCGGGTCCAGCGCGTTGAGGATGAGGCTGTAGTGGTGCATGATCTTCTGGCCTTCACCCAAGGTCATCAGGTCGGCCAAATCCTGCAAGTCATCATGTACCAAAGCATGTGCACAGGAAGACTTCTCATTTCTCATGGGTTGTTTGTATTGCTTGGCCTGGCATGGAAACAACACACCCACACGTTTTGTGTTTACACCGTGTTTGAGCCTACCCCACAGCTGCATGTTGTTAACACAATGGCAGCAGTGAATACCAGGAAGCAACACAAAGCCCGATTCAGCAGGCAAGGAAATGAGAATTTGCAGGTGGAGGCATACACATACACACGCTCATACACGCACCTCCAGTGAGCCGTGGTCGGGGTCGTCAGTGCCCACCAGGTTGTCATAGAAGTCCTTGGCCCATTGTTTGGGTCCGCGCTTGTCGGCGCGGAAGCGCTGGAGGATCTCAAAGTGCTTGCAGTACGTGATAGCGCTGCGGGTAGCATGCATGAGCGCCCATGCCAACACGGCAGCGCACAATCGATCATCACGGCATGCGTCCAATCCCAGAAACAATGGCGGTCTCCGTGCATGCCAGTGTGAAAGCCCCGGCAGCGGCGTCTTGGTTGCTCAGGGCTGTGTGTTCGTGGTTTTTGCATGCAAAACACACGACGAGCGGATGCATGAGCTAAGAGCTGCTGGCAGATACACCTCAGCTGGTTCACAGGGTCTAGAATTTCCAATCAGCACCGGCGCACAAAATCACCAGGTGATGTTGTTGATGTTGGTGTACTCCTTTTCATGCGCCAGCGTGTTGTCTCCCGCGCCGCTCAGGTAGTAGTTGAGCGTCTGAGGCATCAGGGCAGCGGGGCAGCGTGCGCGACAAACAAGCAGGAACATGGTCATCAAAGCAGCAAGGGCCGAAGAAAAGCTCTCAACAAGGCCCGTCTGCCATTGGAAGCATGCCATTCTCGTGGCAGCATACCAGTACCAATTTCTTCTGGTGATAGGGAAGTTTGGGGACGTGAAAAGCCCCATGCACCCTCCAGATGGAAACCCTCACCAAGGAAGCGGCAAGAAAGACAGAAGATTACACCGTGCACTCCAAAATTGCATTCTCGGTTGCAAAGCACCCACCGTCTTCTCTAAGGGGGTGAGCAGTTTTGCGGTCTCGGCGTCCCCGCTGTGCCCAAGCGCCTGGCCCAGATACGCCTGCCCGAACTTGTCCACCAACACCACCTTCTGCGCCTCAGTCAGCTGCGTCAGGTCCAGATCTCCGCACTGCAGCAGCCGGGCATCTGGCTTGGTGATGTCAAAGCCGCCCTCCTTGGCGGTGGTCTCGGGGTCGCGCTCGTTCATGTGGTAGTCGACCGCGCGGCGCATGAGCGTCATGTTGGCCTGCTGGATCAGATTCATGTCTGCATGCGCAGGAGGAGGCACAGGGGTGGTGAGGCAGTGTGGGGCAGCCGCGATTGGCGTGGCATGCAGTGCACAGGCTGGAGGTGGTTGGTGAGTTGACATACAAATCCATACGAATCTATTTTCCTGCACACATGAGATGACCGACCGCTTACCCGGAGCAGGCAGGGAGCGAAGGTCTGCAATGTTCAGCGGAGCGTTCGCCATGAACATGGCCGTGCGGGGGTGAGGAGCTGGCCGCGTCGCAAACGCCAGCGGAGCTGCACCCACCGCAACAAGCCCTGTATTGCAGGTGCATGCATGCAACATGCTTACATGCATGCAATGAACCCGTTGGCAATATTGTTACTCCAGTCAATTTGGGCGGGGTGCAGGAGGTAACGCCAGGCTGGATGTCGCCAGCTAAGCCAAGCGCCCTAACTTTCTTGCCAGCAACAGCCTTTCAGGAGGGCGGCCGACCTGCACATGTACAGATGGGCCTTTGATACGCGCACAGTCTAGGGCAGGCAACGTGGCAGAAATGTCAACCCACACCCCACACCCTCACCCTCACCCCCACGCCCACCCCAACCGTCACCCGTACCCGCAACCCCAGCCACACCCCCACACAGCCCTGCCTGATGCCCATGAAGCTTCTTGGGTGCGCACCTGCACGTTCAAACACGTGTACTGCGGGCCCCACAGGCACCGCTGGCGCCTCATGTACCGCCGTGCCAAACCACTCGTACCGCTCGCCCAGGTCGTCCGGCTTGGTGTTGTCGTACTTCCACATGCAGCCGGAAAGGTGCTTCAGGTCGGGCGTGAACGCGCACTCGTACTTGCGGAAGCGGTGGTGCTCAGGCAGCAAATCCTCCGCCAGCAAGAAATCGCGTTCCACCACGATGCTCAGGCGGATCGTCTTGTCGCTGACGGTGTGCCAGCAGGTGTACCCCACATATTGGTCCTGCGCGGTTAACATTTCAGATCTGGGCTTGGAATGTGTTTTTACACTTGGAGCTGTTGACCCAGAAGACCCGCGTGTGCGCGTAGGCAGGTTCAACAAGAGGTAATTTGTTCCGTTCATTGTTGCATGTCACAGCGACCATGCTCGTGGCTGACTTCTTGTGGCCAACTCCTCCACTTCCACCCCCGCTCGGGCCCCACCCTCCTTATCCTTACCCCGTCGCCCAACCAGCGCCTCCTTCCGTTTTCGTTACCTCACTTCGACACCAACACTGCACACGTGCATTCCACACCCACACATGCACATGCAAACCCGCACATGCAGACTCCCGCCCACGCTTACGTTCAACTCGGGGATGTCCAGGTAAGCCGTCACGCGGTCCTTCCCGCTGCCATCCACGCAAAGAACTATGTCAGGGCAGGCCGCCCAGCACGCACCGCCTTCTGAGGGGCTGGCAGGAGGCGGCAGGCCGTCGCCCGCTGCGCCGCCCGCAGCGGCGTCTGGTGCGGGTGCAGCGCAGCACTTGGTGGCAAAGCGCAGGGAGGTCTGCGCAGTGAGCCACCGGGGCGTGTGCGTGTCGGGGCCGGCCAGGCCCTGCGTGTAGAAGACGCCGCAGCGGCCCTTGAGCCTGCATGCGGTCACATCAACGCACACAGTGTATCATGAATCAACATAACATGCACAGAGTGGCGCACAAGTGTACTGGTGTCTGCGTGATTTAGGACACATGGCTTCTAGTCACCATACAGCGTTATGAGCCCCGCACGGTGGCATTCTGGCTCTGACGCACACACGATGCTGTACAGTAAGCCATCGCTGCTCAACACCTCGTTCCGCGATCCGCACCTGTGTGCGGCGTTGAGCTTCACCACGCCATTCTCCCACACGTGCACCTCGTCGCGCGGCATGGCCCCGGGGGCATCCACCAAGTCATTGCCGTGCTCGTCGCCAGGCTGCGCTGGCGCCTTGACGTCAAGCTGGCGGCTCCAGTGCAGCTCATGGTCCGTGATGCGCTGGTGGGGCGGCGGCACGCCGTCCACCTGCATGCACTTGCAAGACCACACAGTATTGATCCATGGACGTGCACAGAGCCAAGCAGTGCCATACACATGCCGCTCTTGAACAACTGATGAATGCGGGCTAGCAGGGTGGACATCTTACCTGTACCCCTGTGTACCCTGCATCTTTTCTGCATTTCAGATCTTGCCTGCAACCCTAGACCCTGATAATCGACATCCCAGCACACCCACCATGATGCGCCCATGTGCAAGCGTCACGCTTGCTGGCGGTGGCGGCATACCGTCCTCCTCCTGCCCTCCTGCGCCCGCTGCCAAGCCAGTCCCCTCTGTGGCTACGTGCGGGCGCAGGTCGTAGCGCGCATACCGCATGGCATGCAGCGGCACCGAGTGCTGCTTGCCGTGCTTCCTTTGGTGCTCGTGATGGCTGCCAACGTCGTGCTGGGGGGCGGTGTCATCGGCGTTGTCATCATCATACGCGCCGTCCCCATCGTCCTCCCGGTGGGAGCTCAGGGTTGTTTTTTCCCCGTTGTTGCGGTCGCCACCGTCATCGTGGCCTGCCAAGATTGCGCTCAGCTGCATTCCCATGGTCTGCGCACAACCATGAAGTGCATTGATCGTTGCAATCCGGCCGCAATCCTTTGTCAGTTCCTTGGCGATTGAGCGCGATATCCTGTCGTGTTTCTAAAACGGGATGCGGTCCAATGGCGTTGCTTCCCAGCAGTATTGCACCAGTTACATCTCAATGCTATGCATGTGTATGCCTGCTGTATGTGTGTGCCTGCTGTATGTGCCACTGATCGAGGTACAGCAATTGATGCTACGTGCGCTATTACCGTATGTGCTAGGCGCTTGAGCTCGGGCCAGCTACTGCGTGCATCTGCAATCTCCCGTCCTGACCTTGTCCAGCAGCGGTTCCATCTCCTTGAGCGCAGCCCTCAGCTTGTTCCTCTCCGCAGGGCTCAGGTTGGCGGTGACGCCATGGCGCAGGCGGTCCATTGTAAGCTCAGGGTAGTTGAGCGCGACCTGCATGTGCATGCATAGGCAGGAAGGCAGCCCCACTCACGCGCCTGGACGCGCTGACGCTGTGGCCGCTGACGGCTGTGAGAAAAGCCCTACTCGTTGCCGCCTTGATTGTGCTGCTTTGTTGCCTTGTCCAGGGAGGGTGGGGGTCATTGCGTTGCATGGTGAGCTTGTGCGTGTGCATTGCACGCACCCTTGGCTAACACCCTTTACGTATGCGAATGTGGAGTTATCAGTGTAGCCTATATAGCCAGTGCAGCACATCACATATCCGCAGCAGCCCTGCAGCCCGTAGCTGAATGCGATGTGCCTGCAAGCTGCAAGCAGATCAGACGCATGCATACTGCATGCATACCTTGAATCCGTTGGCGTGGTACGACCTCAGACCGTCCCTGAGGTGCAGGCCATACACGCTGCCGGTGTGGGTGGCGAACGTCAGCGTCGTGATGCGCACCTCGCTATAGGACTTGCCATCAGCGGTGTGCAACACCACGTCACCCACACGCAGCGGGGCCACCTGCAGCAGCAAAGCAAAAGCACCCCAGCCAAGCGCATGCACGTCGACAGCAGAACCATCCTTGACATCATCAAAGCGGTACCTTGGCAGTCGTGCACGTTGGTCAAATACCCATTTTGTGTACAACATACCAGGTTGACCGCATAAACTCGACGTACAGTGCATCACGTCCCTAGTGCAATCCGTTGAAATGCTCCTCGGGGCAGGGTGTGCACCAACACGCCATGCATGGCACACTCACGGACCCAGCGCGATTCGAATGCCGGCTGTCCAAACGTGCAAGGCATTCACGCAAGCGCCTCGCACCTTGAGCCACTGATTCTCCGACTGGGCTCTGTATGGGTCAACCGCACGCAGGCCGGTGGTAGTGTAGAAAACGTGCTCCGGCGTGAAGAAGGGCTCCACATCATTGAAGCCTGTGTGTGCCGTGCGGCGGGACACAGGAAGCACAAGCCCATGCAGGAACAGCATGTCGGATAGGAAGCAATAGACACGCGAGACTTGAAGCCTGTTATTGATTGGCAGCACAGTAGGACCCGATTGTCATGAGCCCCCCCAGGCAGGCACAGATCGTCCCGAGGATACAGACATACATTGGGCCGCAACAAGCACTGGCTTGCCGGACGCTTGCTGGTTGGCTTTGTGCACTTCATTCGATCCGTTTATGCTCCCAGCGTGCACAAAAGTTGAGGCGGGTGGTACAAAGGTGATGAAACAGCGATTGAGGAAGAAATGAGCTGCAGAAGGCCTGCCCTTCACTCACCCACAATGGTGATGGGGCCCTGCAGCACGAGCCTCACGCGCTCGTCGGAGGCGACGCCCACCGCCCGGCCCACAGTGGCCGGGGCGCCGCTGCTCAGGCCGTTGTGTGGCGCCGCGTTGCACAGCACCTGGTCCCCGCCAGTGACCTGAGGGAGTGATGAGGCACACGCACACCAGCACGCATACATTGACGTACAGCTGATGTACGAGCGACGGCAGCCACATGCGTGCAGCAGTGGCAGTTCCAAGAAGCAGCAACAGAATGGCAGATGGCACAGTTTGTGTGTGGGAGCAAAGAGGCGTTGGTCGATCGTATTTTGCGACACAACATGCACTTGATATGGATTGTGCATCCGTTGCTTGTTTATTACGCCTGTTGTGAAGCAGGACGCTGAAGGTCATGCATGGCAGTGTGAGCGAGCAGTGATGCGTACATATTTGATGGGTTTGGATAAGCCATCCGCCAGAAGCACACGCGTGCGTGGCACGAAGCAGCTGGGTTGCGGCTGAAATTCCTTGGTGGTTTGCTTGCGACCATGGTTGTTCGGCGCGCTGCCTGCGGCCGTGGTGTGAGCAAACCCGGGCAGCGGGTGTTATTGCACTTGCCTTCGCTCCATGCATGCCCTGCTGTCACAGCATTGAGTGCGGAAGGTCATGCTTTGTGGTGATGGCGCAATCCCAAGGCTGTGGCAGATTGCAGAATCCGTGTGCTCGTGGAAGGCAATGGGCAGGAACAATTGTTCCCCAACACTTTTTAACAAAGCCAAACGCGTGGCTCAAGCAGTGCATGGCATGTATGCAAATACTGGTATGTCGCGACTGGCTAGCAGCATGTTTGTTCCAAAGTGCATGCGTTTAGCACCCGCCTGTTGTGAGGCCTGGGAGGTCAGGTGCTGCCGGTCCAGAGCTGTTCTTCAGCCAAGCCTCCACCGCAGAGCCCTGGGGTGGACATTCGCCAGAGTTTCATTCATGCCATGTCATCACCGTTGCACTACAGGTTGTACTGCATAAGGTCACACATACGTCACAGAGTGTGCTCTGCACTAAAACCGCCAAGCAAGCAGGCCACTGGTGCGTACAATGTATGCACTGCCACTGCTTGACCCGGCTGAATGTGCAAAGGGTGCCAGCATTAGCACGCATGCACCATGCATGGCCATGCGAGGCTCTTGCCTCTTGGTCCTAGCACGTAGGCACCTCACGCCATGCACCAGGCGAGACCAAAGCAGACCAGGCACACCACTCACCCAAGTGTAGTCTTCATTATACACGTCAAACATATGTTGAGTTCTGCAGCATTGGAAGCATCACACGGCGTGAACCTCACCATAAACGACTGAAACACCGCAACTCCCACGAGCATTGCAGTTTTGCTTCACATCAACATGCACTTTAAGACGTGGTCGGCTCAGAAACACACTCATACATACATGCACGGTGCATACCACCGTTTTGCTCCAGGCCGTTGCTACGTCACCAAGCCAAACACCCAAACACACAACACACAAGGAGGTGCTGTAAATGAGCAAGGTTGTCTGCGTTTAGGGGTCCTTGCTTGCACTGCGGTTGTGACCCCACTACCCCCCACCCCCCCTGAGTCCCTCTAGGGGTCAGGACACCAGCAAGAATGCCTAACAGCTATTGGGGGTTCAAGATGGATGGCATACACGAGCGATCAACAGTCCAACGCGTGTGATGGCGCCGTTTTACCACACATGCGTCTTCTGGTCCCGGTCTGGGGGCCGACATGAGCGCGCGTTGTGATGTGATATAGTGATGCAATATAAGTCAGGGTAGTACACACATTACTGCATGCTTTGGCTCTCACCCTCCACAGCCCGCCTGTTATGCATGCTGCATGCATCGCTGCTCTACCCCCCCTCTGATCCATTCTCGAGGGCGACCCTAGCCACTCTAGGCCTTTCACCGCAGGCCAAGCGCAATTCAAAAGACAACACAACAAGTACGTAACGAACACTTTATGTACACACACTTACCCCCACATGGACCCAGTGCTGCCGCTGAACGTGCTCGTCATCTCCTGCGCGTCGCACGCGGAGTTCACAGCGTCCTTGTACGGCTGCGTGAGGCTCAGCTTGACGCGCAGCGCGCCCACCAGGGTCGTGCCGCTGATCAGCCCGTCGAACAGGTTGGACGCCACCGCCAGGCCCTGTGCAGCAGCAGCAGGTTGAAAGCAAGCATGCAATGCAGACGGCCACAGATGGGAACAGGCAAATGTGTCGCCAGACAGGCATGAGTCTTTTGGTTTCCCTCCATGGCATGGCATGCAGTATTGGGACACATGGGTAAAGTTTGAGCCTTGAATGGCAACGGCGAGCGCATGCTATGGGACTTGGAAGGCCCGGCGCTCGGCGGCGGAGCAGCTCAACTTTGTTGAGGGGGCTGCTATTTGGACGGCGCAGCCCGCCTGTGGTATGGCGCCTTCTGCCAGGAGTGTGGTGCGTGGTCGATGCATTCCCCGGACCCTGCTCCTGCATGTAATGGTGTCACTCAGCAACGCAAGCATGCAAAGCCTGCATTGTGCGCTTGCCAACCCAACCATCGTATTGCTGTACAATGGGTCCATCAACGTGTGCAGCGAGCCCGTGTTTTGAGGTAACACGGAAGGTGGCTTAACGATGCACACATACGCACGCCTCACCCCAAGGTCTTTGATGGTGGTCCTCCACGCCTGGCACACTTCCGAGTACGCAGCCTTGTCCAGCTTGTAAGCCACGTACAGCGCAGCCTACAGGGTACAGGTATTGCAAAGGTGAAATCCTCAACTGCATGATGTGACTGAACACAAACTACATAAGCATGCGAGGCAAGGGCATGGGTGCAATCGCATGCTTCGTGAAGCTGATAGATGCGCCACGACACTGGATGCTGATCAACCTGCACAAAGCATTTCTGCAGGGCGCCGGGGCCGTGGTGCTAGTGGTGCATGCACCCGCACAGCACTGCAGCAGCTCAGGGCTGCACTGCCGGTAGCAATACATTCTGCCTTATGATTTGCCCTATCCATGTGGCATTTCGGAAGCATGCGTCGCACGCGTATGCGGTAAGCCTGAGCTTTGGATGATCCGCATGACTCAAGCGGGCCAGACCATTGCACCAAGCACAACAGGTGCGGTGCCCGTGCGCCATCACGTTGCACCGCGCCGCTCTGCTTGCTGGCTGCACTAGCTGCACGCACCTGCAGCTTATACTCGTGCGTGTACAGCCAGTTGCCGAGCGTCATCATGATGAACGTGGGGTCGCATATGACCTCCTTGTAGCGCTGCATGAAGCTCGCGTCCTGCCTCAGCACCTCCCAGCTGAGGCCGGGCCTGATGCCCTGCAGCACTGCGTCCATGTGCATGTCGAACAGCGCAACGGCCACGTACTGGCCGTAGCTCGAGGCCACCTCCAGGGGGGCGGGGCTTACGTCCATTCCGCCATCAACGACGGCCGCATCGGCGCGCGCAAAGACTGTCGGTTGAACACAGAAGGGATCAACATGAAGCTACCGTAAACAAGCTGGCGTTTACAAGCAGCTCGGGCACAGCTCCTGCCTCCTGTTTCATGTTGCGGTGCCTGCGGTGGGTGCTTCAAAGTTGTCGAGATCAACATTCCCAATGGCACTAGTGGCACCCATACATGCCGTCTGAGCGGGAAAACAATGCCGTCCAATGCGTGAACGCTGCACGGGCAGCATGCGCGTGCACACTCATACCGCATGTGCGATGCTGCAACATTCCGTGTTGTGTTGGGATGTATGCATGGCAGCGTATACAACGGCAGGAAGCCTCGCCTTAATATGATGTGGAGATAGTAACATATATCCTCCCGCATACACGCCCACCCCTCCAGCTCAGCAGCCTCCTGGTTTGCACATGTTATAACTTGACTCAGTATTCATCTGCCCTGTGCAACTGCCTTACACGGTGTTGACGTGCATTGGGCCCACACCAAACAATAGGCCAATAAGGCTGGCTGGGGCTGAGTTGCTCCACTTACGTGCCAGCGCGTGTGGAGCGGGCCGTGCCGGCGGTGGTGGCGGTGTGCGCCCCTTCCACACAGCCAGGTGGGACATCTCCACCACCCTGCCGCTCAAGGAAGGATAGGCAAACTCGGCGCTTGACGCATGTAAATCACTGGCCCTCCCGTCGCCCGTGGGCTCCACGCTGCTCACACCTGCGTTAAGCATCTTTTGCCAACACTCATCCACACCCAACGAGGCGTTGTTGACGTTCACAGCATTTGCGAAGTGGCCGTTCTGGGCCATCTGCTGGCAGAAGTGCTGCACTGCAAGCTTCGTGACCAGGTCTTGCAGGGTGCTGGCAGGCGCTGGATCCACATGGAAGAACGTTTGTGACACGCCGCCGCCAGCGTGGCGCATAAGCTGGTCCAAGTAGGGAAAGAGGTCAGGCATGTCCTCGAAGGACTGCACTGCCTTAAGGACTGCCTGAGCTCTGTCCATTGTGCCTAGTGCACGATTGGGACACTTTGTGTAACGGATGCCACGTCAGCTGGACACTTGTTTGGAGCCACCTGAACGAGCGGGCCATAAATTGCACGCCGGCACGATCAGCCTTTGCCAACAGGTAGCAGTTGTACTAGGAGATGGAAAGGCAGGGGCTAGTACATCAGCTTCCCAGGTGCGACTGAACAGGCAGGATACGATTAAGGCTTCCACTTCCAGAGACCCTTCAGGTGTGAGTATTGCGGACGCACTGTGCTCAGTGCGGCAGCGCTCCAGTTAACTGGTTGAATCAACGTAACCCTGAACTCCGCACCAACCATTCCTGCAAGCCACATGCAACGGCCAATGTGCTATCAAAGGTGCACCAACAGAGAACCACAGTGCAGAGGGTTTCAGACTTGGTATTGAGTCAGGGATGCACAGGCGCAGCAACGATAAGGGAAAACGAAAGTATACGTAGAAGACGAAACGTCTGCCGTAGTACGGACCTATACACAAAACTGTACACTTACGTTTGTGGCTGTCCCCAAGCACTTAGAGCATCGCTGCAAGCTATCAGACAGGTCACAGTGGTGCAACAGAATCGCAAGTGCACACCTGGCAGCTGCGGGTCAACCGAAGTGGAGCCTGCTAGCTTGATATCACGACAGCCTTGCTTGAAGGCCTCCTGCTATTTGAATAGGGTGGTGAACATGGTGTGGGGCGCAGTAGCCGTCCTGGAAAATTAAAAACACACATGTGTATTGTCTTGGGGGGAGCTGGCAACGCTCCTGCGCTTCCGCCCGATCACTGCAGCATCAACCGCCAAAACCTGTGACACACCAATTTTATCACCTCTAGGCCTCTTTGGGATATCGCTACGCACTTGAAACAGATTTTTGGTCCCAAGATCTCTATGCAGCAGCAGTTCTTGAGGCAGACAGGCGCTGGCCGTACCCCGACATCACGCCAGGAACAACACTGACTCTATCACGCACGACGGCAAAGCAGTGTACAATGACGCTTGCAACCAAAGCACACATTGGGGGCATTGGCGGTTTGTCCGCCAACACAATGAGCACGAACGTCCAAGTCTCGCTTAAGAGTGATTCCAGCTCGTTCTCCGCACCGGCCCCGACACATGCATGGCCGCACTCGGTCATGCGCATCGGGGGTGAAAACAGCGCCTTGACCGCTGCAGCCGCAAATGCCAATACGCTTGCAGCATACGTATGCGCATGAGCATCCCGCACCCCAGGGCCTGCTGTCAGGCGGTGAGCTGATGAATCATGCGCCCGCACCGCTGCCCACACGCATGCTGGTGATTGGAAGGTGCTCGCATGCTACTGAGCACCATGAAATGGGTATCGTGATGGGCATCCTGTGCTGTGCATCCGCCCAACATCCCAGCATAAAGCATATGCATGCATGTGCAGTCAGCATTGGGCGCAGAGTGGGCACCACCAGGTTCAGGTAGTGCCCGGCGGATGACCCATTTCACCCGCACGCCATACATGCCCGCCACGCCAGCCAGCACTCAGCGCAACAGGCTGGCGTGGCAGGCATGTATGGCGTTTGCGCTGAGTGCTCTTTCTTGTTGCATGGCATCACCAGCCCAAAACAAGGACGATCGCAAACAGCGCGTACAACAGTACAGTCAACGGCAGCGCGGCAACCGCCAAGGCGTGCAACCTTGGCGAGCATTATGATGCTTGGGCGCTGAAACGCAGCACGCCAGGTGGCTCTCCTCCCCCACTCACGCGCGAGCGCAGCTTCTCCGCCGCCTGTGGGGCACCCCTGAATCGAGCCCCCCACACCAGGCGGCCTTGGGGCGGGGGACGGGCAGGGGCGTGTGAGTGGGGGAGGAGTGGGAAGGGAGGAATCCTGGCCGCGGGGGTTATGCCTTCGCAGCTTCACCTGCTTCACCACCTATTTCACCTGCAAGGCTCAGACGTGCTGGCGCTGCATGCCGTGCGGATGAGGCAGGAGTATGAAGGGCAGCAACACCAGTGTGGTCCAACTGCATGCATGCCCTGGGGTTGAATAATCGTACGTCATTGATGCATGCCGCTCCCCCCCCCACCCCCACCCACCCA
>BDDA01000050.1:212624-239173 GCA_001662385.1 Chlamydomonas asymmetrica
CTGCGCTGTACGTGGCCTACAAGCTGGACAAGGCCGCGTACCAGGCCATATGCCAGGCGTGGCGGAACATCATCCTTGACGCTCCGGTAAGGCACCATTGTCAAGGCCGCATGCTCGTTAAGTGTTCTTGTAATGCGCTGGGTCCATCCGCCCAGCATTGTGTTTGACGCATACATGCGCGGCCGCTCTTTGGTCCCGTAGTCCTGCTGTGCGCGTGCTGCAAGGGCTAGCGCGCTGCGTTGATGCACACAAGAGCCTCGGACATGAGATGCGAAGCGAGGCGTGCACACAACGCAAGTGGATGTGTGACTACATCCTTCCCTGCCCGCCCGCAGCACCTGTCGCGTGCGTCTGAGTCGTTTGACGGGCTCATCAGCGGCAGGGCGCTGGCGGCCCGCCTGGGCGAGGTGCTGCTGGGGGCCACGCAGCCCTACAGGACCGAGGTGGAGGCCGCGTGCGAGGCGTTGGAGATGACCGTCTCGCCGGACACCACCGCCGTCCACCTAGCCGCGCCGGGGTGAGTGAGCTGCCGCTACTATGCTACTGATGATGCATACAATGCAATGCATATTCACGATCTTAGTGTTGCTCAGGCTGCCATGTGTGCATATAAAGCGTCTGAAGCTGCATCAAGCCATCAGGCAGGCCCTAGCGTTGGGGTGGAGGGGTGTGCCATCATGGCGCAGAATGTGTGGGGTTGTTGCTTCTGAGATCTGCCTGCACTCATGCCGGATCTTTGCTGCTGGTGCGCAGCCTGGCTACGGACGTTGACTACACGCATGAGGACTTCACGTGGGTGAGTGGCTGAGTGCTGCAGTGCTGTACTGCGGTCTGGTGGTTGTAACATCCACCCGGTCCACCTTTCATGGAGATCATGCAGGCAGTACACTGTGGCAGTATACTGTGGCAGCCAGGGCGCTGTCTCCTTTTGCAGATTGTGCGGACCACCCCACATGCAATATACCCAAACTGAGCGGCATGCATGCATTCTTTCCCCTGCTGTAATGCCGCGCTCCCCGCAGGGCTCTGCAGTGGAGGCGTGGCTGAACAACAAGACGGGGCCGGCAGCAGCGGACCTGCCAGGCCTCACCACAGGCCAGTGCAGTGATTGAGAGAGTGCATGCGTTGTAACCTGCTGATGCACAAGCGGAGGCCTGTGCCTGCGTTGCGGAATAGCCGTGTGGCAGGATGCTGGCAGTGTAGGTTGTGGTAGGTCTCCGTCGAATCCTTCACAGCTTAGTCATGCGGGTCAACAATGTACAACAGAGTGGCAACGGGCCCTGTGGCTGCATCCTGCCTGCTGGTGGCTTGCAGGCGTGGCGCCTGCCAACCACACGCACAGGACTGTGGCTAGGCCCAAGGACGCGACCGCCACACCCGAACACCACGGCGGCGGAATCGTGCCACGTACACTCGTGTGGCTGGGCGATGCCCCTGCAAAGCCCATCAAATATGTGCGTATCCAAACGGTGATCGTGATCAGGTTTGCAAAAACATGCTGGAGGCGTACAACTTGCACTCAGCAGCCGGCTGCTTGATAGGTGGATACTGCATGCAGGCAACAAGTGTTGCAGTTCATCCCAATCAACGTGCTCTCATACTCCTCCAATGAAGGATATGGACTGCGCAGAATACTCTTCCAAAGTGCTGTATGTCATCTTGCATGTGTTGCCATTGCATGGCGTGCGCTGTGCAGGTGTCGGAGGGTGATCAGGTGCTGTGCAACGCAGCGCCACACAACGGCCTGGTCAGCGGCGCCCCGGCCACTGTGGGCCGTGCGGTGGGCGTCGCCTCCAGCGAGCGCGTCAGGGCGGTGCTGCAGGGCCCCATCACCATCGTGGGTGAGTCACCATGAGTCATGTGTCATCGCGAGTCATGCATGATGGATTAAGATAAATCATTACTCATTAGGGGTGGGGTGGGTTGTTCCAAGGCAGGTGCATGTATGCTGAGCATCCGCCAACTGTGCACACGCCTGGTTGCATGCTTGCGCAAGCATCTACGCCCCTCGCCTTCCCCTTCCCAGCCCACCCAGCCCCCAAACCACTGCAAACTGCTGACATCATCATTGTTCGTCTTGCAGTGCGCATGTGGGCACGGCGTCGTCCTCCATCACCTGCCCAGTTGTGGGGCCCAAAGTCTCGTCCCTAATGCCCTCTGCCTGTCAACATGCTGTTCCTGCGTGGGTGTTTCCTACATCCCGCCGCATGGCACATACAGGCTTCAACGAGGTGGAGCCCTTCTTCACGCCCCAGCAGATCTTCTACACCACCAACGGCCTGAGGGCCATCGACCCATTCAAGGCCCAGTCGGAGAACCCATGGCTCAAGGTACTTACCAGGCCTGATTCCTCAACAATGCGGCTGCAGGAGCATACCTTATACACACATTTGCTCTGGTACGCCATGCGCTTAGGCTGGTGGACTTCTTCTTATGGTCAGTGTCCCCATCTGGGGGGGACAATCCACCGTTTGGCTGACACGCTCCTGATTTAAGACATCACACATTTGCTCCTGACACAGCTCCCCCAGTAGTGCAACAGGCAGAGACTGTGAGGGGCTTCAGTAGGGTCCTTGGCAGTTGGCTGGCAGTGCACCATAGGCTGGTGTGCTGACATGGCTGGTGAGGCAGCTGCTATCACGGCTACCACCGGGCCATTGCTTTGTGCGCTTATGCTTCTGCGCAGGTGTCCCCGCTGCGCGTGGGTGACGTGTTGCTGCACACCGCTGATGGTGTGTCATACACCGAGGTGCGCATCACGACGTTCACGTTTGCTGCCCACACCGGCAGCCTGTATGGCCTTCACCTCAGGGAGGGGCTCAAGTCATTCCATGCCAACGGATTCAAGGTGAGCACGTGCACTGTGCGTGGAGGACCCGCACCCCCCGTGTGCCACACCTGCATGCATACCGTGTAATTCCGTGTTGACGTGTCACTGTGCTTACATGCTCCACCCTGCCCCGTTGGTGCTTTCCCCCTGCACAATCAGTCAATCACGCGTGGTCGCCTCCATCCATTCCCAACGTGCAGGTTGCGATCAACTACCCTGAGATGACGATGGGCCGCCTGCGTGACGGCATCGCCTCCAAGCTGGGGCCGGCTGAGAGCAAGCGGCTGCAGAAGGGCATCAAGGAGGTGGGCCCGCTGCTGGACAAGGTGAGCACCTGCAGGCACGCATCTGATTATGAAGTAACCTGAACCAACACGCTTGTGCACACATTGGTTGACGCCGCGTTCAGTTAGGTTAAGCGAGCACAGCTGCAGCAATGCGTCAGCGTCAGGGGCCATCAACATCACAAACGAGCGAGAGCGCTGCAATACCCGCCGCCTCACAGCCTTGCTCATGCAGTCGCTGCTCCACGCACTGAAGTTGTTGACCTTCAACCTAATCTTTTGGTGATTCGCCTGGCAGCTTGGCTTGCTTGCCCAGGCCAGTGCGATTCGGGGGTCCAAGATGCATGCCAGTCACGCACTGGATACGCTAAGTTGATCTTGATGCTACTGCATGTTGTTTGAGCGCAGGCGCTGGGCTTCAATGTGAGCGACTTCATGGCACGCGCGCACACCGATGCGCACAGCCACACCCGCAAAGGTGATGACCAAGATGACGATGATGAGGAGCCCATGAACGGCTACGGCAGCGACGACACCAAGGCCGTGCGTGACGCCGATGATGAAGGCAAGCACAACGCAGTGCCGCTGCATGCGATTCGACTTGCGCACTACGACCTGGCGCCGCATGTGCCTCATGAGCTGGACAATGAGACGGAGGCGTATGACACCGAGTGGAGTGACGACAGCCCTCCGGCGCCCTCCTCCGTGACGCTATCCAACGGGCGCATCCTGGTGAGATAATAAGCCGAATTCGCGCATTCGCCGTGTTGACATCTTAGCCTTGTGCATGGCTGCTGATGCAACAACGGGCGGTTTCATGGGCAGTTCAACGGGAACGTTCTTATGTTTGGCATACCTGTGTCTTTGCCTGCTGGTGCATGGTTAGGAGTTGATGCTGCAAACCGCAATCAAATGCATCTCGCACAGTCGCATGCCTCAAATTGATTCACAGTGTCTACTCACCCACCCAGCCCACAAAAGCTGCAAGGTCTGGTCTTGCTTGCACCGCACAAGGTTTTCAAAGCTGGCCCAGTTTAGCTTCACAACTTCAGGTCTGTTGCACAAGACCGTGTCGGCTCCACAGCCTTTGCTGCCACCAAACAAGGCTTCATAGCAGTACCTGGCATGCACTCTTCATCCATGCACGCAGGTCGATGGCGTGCCGCCGCCGCACCAGCGTATCACAGACCATGAGCTGCACTGGAGCCGGCCGCTGTGGTGGGCCGCACGGCAGCCCGGAGACGGCCCCAACGCGCCAGAAGCGGCCGCGGCCGCAGAGCATGCTGATGGGGGAGGCGTCAACGGTGTCAGGCCTGCTGTTGAGCGTCGCGTGTGGGAGCATGGTGTGGTCAAGCTGTCCGCCCGCCACAGGTTGTCCGGGAGCGGCGGTGTGTTCTACACGCTCGGCGCGACGGGCCCAGAAGATATTCACAAGCCCAAGTGGTTCAACGCCAACACCACCAAGCGCTTCAAAAGCAAGCACTCGCTCAAGCCCGTCCCCGAGACCACGGCATCCCCGCCCGCCTCAGGGGCTGCCGCCGATGATGATGAGGACCCGGACTTGGTGGGAAGGCCTAAGGAGGCGGCCGGCGCTGATTGGGTGGCTTACGCGGACACCTACGTCGGGCGCATCCTTCCAAAGGACCCTAAGAAGGAGTCCATTCGGCTGTCATCATTCCTGGACATTGAGATTCTGAACGACGTAAGTGGGTATGTCTATCACGCAAGTCAGCGCAAGTACTGCAGGGTGCGTGCTTCCACAAACCTACCGAATGCACCACACATACAGTCCCATGCACAAGCTGACAAAGTAGCATGACATGGCTGTGGTGTGTTGCATGGACGTGGAATGCGTACTAGAAGGGGCAGCCAACGTGAAACGGCCATGTTGCGCCCTGCTTATGTATGCGCCTGTCAGCAAGCGACCTTGCACTCGCGCAGTATCGTAGAGGCGCCCGTGACATGGTGATGGTGTCAGAGGCAGACAGGTGCAGCTATCGGGCATCAACGCTCTCAGCGCCCGGACAACGTTCATCCGATTGTGATGGTGTCTTCTCATAGTGACGCATCCAGCCAATCGCCAAGCCCCACTCACTCTGTGTACCGTATTGAATTGACTGTGCACCGCTCTGCCGTGCAGGAAAAGGAGGGGCCTTACTACACGACTCATTGGAAGTCCCACAAGAACGCGCTCATCCTCACCATTTTGGTTGAAACCGACACGATGGCGGCGGCGGCGGAGGGGGTCTCCGAAGACGCATCACTGGATGCCTACCTGTTTGCAAAGTACGAGTGTGTGTTCTCGTACGACTTCAGCAGCTTCAGCGGTTTCATGTGGCGGTACGACGCCAAGAAGCCAGACAACCTAGGAGAGCGGTACGCCTGGTTTGGAACCAAGGTGCCCGACGCCGCTGTGCCGCCCGTAGCGCCTGCGGCGCCTGCTGCCAACGCCAGTGGGGCCGCAGGTGCGGCTTGCGACCTGCCCCGCCAGGGGTACTTAGTAGTGCTTTTTTGCACCAGCGCTGACCACCACTGCGCTGTGGCATGGGAATAGTGTGCGGTTTAGGTTGCCATGTATACGGGATGTTGGTCCTTCGTTGCTGTTGTTGGGTGCTGCACCTCCAGTCACCCTAGAGCATGCAACACACGATAGATATCAACATGCATTTTTACAAGGATTGTAACGGGGGTTTCTTGGCGATTGTATAGAACGGCACGGCACGAGCATGGTCAGCTCCTACCACACTGGGCACATACATACGGTGTTGGCACGCACGGCCTGCGCGTTCCTCGTGTGTGTGTGTGTGTGTGTGTGTGGCGTATGTGTGATCTGCTTGTATGTGTTGCAATCTATTGTCCAGGGGGGCCCTCACCCCATCTGGCCATGTTCATGTCCAAGCCACTGCTCCTGGCAGCGCCTCATGCGCGCACCACGCGCTTTCTCGTGGAGGAAGCTCCGCTGAGCGTACAGCTGCTGCGTGGACTTGTCGCTCCAGGTGCGGTGCCACCACGCATTGCCCTTAGAGTAAAGCAGGGGACACACCCCTAGGGCAACACATGCCCTGACGAAAAGGCCTACGTCCGGATTTTGGCACATTTCGCGGCTCTTCTCTTGTATTGATACTTCAAAGCACTCGCGGGCAGGGCACTCTGTTACACACATCTGTTTGTTGGGCCAACGCATCGCCCTTAGCGGGTGCCTCGGTACGTATCGATCGCCTGACACGTGCGACCTAAGTGGGTGATGTGCCCTGCCCGCATCTAAGCACGCGTGTGTCAAGCCACTAACCCACTACATATGTAAATCACATGAATGTATGATGCAAGCATGGACGGTTGTCAGCCACACGGCTGCACTTCACCACACATCTGTACATAGTGGTGCAGGCATGGGTTTGTAGTCCCCCATTGGTCTCATGGAGCTCATGCGAGCCCATATCAAACAAGATCACATACATGCACCTGCATGCGCCTGCCCTCCACAAATAAAAAACCTTTGTGCAGACATGTGGGACATCCAAAACCGCAACATGGCCATGATGCGACGCGCGTTGGACTACCACATGTGCGCGCGGGACCCGGAGACGACATCTACCGGCAACGGCTTCAGCATTGCTCTACCAGCCCTGTCCGACATCATGGAGATGGACTTGAGCTTGGCTGCAATCTCTGAAGCACAGAAAGTCACGTTAGTGGATAAGTTTGGGCAGTCATATTTGGGCTTGGCGTTGGCCCACAGCGAAGATGCAAACGTTGCTAACATTCTCGCCCCCTACAAAAAGGTGGGTGCATCTCATCTTGGCCCTCTTTGTGGGCTGGACATGCATGTTGCAGTTTTTCAGGCTAGGGCTTAAATGATACTACAACAACGCACGCGCGCGCAAGCACGGTTTGAATACATTATGTCGTATGGATTGATAGGAGCCACCCATATGCACTTGAGGCACAATCAGGGCTGCCTTGATGATTGCTACTGTAGTGCAGGCATGTGTTCAATAATGTTGTGATGAGACTGTGTTTGTTTGCGTCTATCTTGTTTCAGATGCTCGAGTACTACCTCAACGGCGCTGATGACTTGTCACTTGCCAATGACAAGGAGTACGGGAAGGTCAACAACTTGGCCAGGTGATTACACACGCATCAGTCTGCCGGCGAGGTGACGCACGACTGCCTTCTTTGCTTGCGCGTCACGTTTGTATGTGCCTCCATCCTACACATGTGAATGTGTTTCTGTTCTCAAAGTGAACAACCAACCACATAGTTGCATGTGTGGGATCAGTGAGACCAAAGGCATCGATAAACTGCACATGCTTAAAGCTAATCTCACCTACTGCATGTGGCCTGAAGCTGCTGACGTGTCACCAAGGTTAGCGAGCGATGTGCACATGCTGTATGTGCATGCATACTCTGGTTGCACAATGCCGCCTGCATGCTGCAGCGCTATCACATACCTCAAGAGGTTTCCAGTCCTGAAGCGCTTCCGTGGCGCTGGCCAGGACCCCAAGTTGTGGGCTAAGAACTTGTTTGACGATCTCGTGGGGACAAAAGACCTGGTGTGGAAGGAAGACTCTGACACTGGATCACTGGAGGTGAGCGGCATGCCTGCCAGCCTTGCTGTACACAAATCGGTTGGTTGATTTGTTCGACCCTTGATTACCTAACCAACGCTTCCAAGTAACCTCCTCCTGTGCATGGCTTGGGTAGCTGGGGTCGGCTATCCGTCCAACTCCGGCAGTGGTGTCCCAGCCTGTAACCGTCCCCGTAAAAATAAACTGCTATATTCAGGGCTGTACCCTCATAGCGTGTCATGAGGGCGCACCAACAAGTCGTGTACATGTAGGCCATCTATCCAGGTTGATAGGTGCAACAATCCAAGCATGGCTCAGTAAGCAGCTTTGTAGATGTGGCGCGGAGGGGGGAATAGGCGCAGGGTGCGAGAGTCACTGCGGGGGCCGTGTGTGGTGCGTGAGGGCAGCAGGGTGATATGACCTACTGGTGCACGAGGGGATACTGGGGATAAGGCAGGCCGCGCACTGGCAATAATGCACACCTGCACGTTAGCCACGTTGCAATGAGTCAACCACACCGATGCATTTAGTACTTACTAGATGCACTCAGCCGAGCTTGTGTATGTGCGTGCGTGTGTTTTTGTTCCTTGATGCATGCCCACAGCACCTTGCTGACTTGATGACCGTCGGTGATGGCCAGCAGATCCTGCAACACTACGGCCTGATCTTCAACGCGCTGGACCCTGAGAAGGGCAGCTCGTACTCTCAGAACCTGGCGGAGCTCGTGATACGCAAACAGCTGGGCCTGCTCTTGCCAAAATCAGTGACTATCGACCCCAACAACAACGTTCCGTTAGAGGACATTCTGAAGCAGCTTTTTGATCAGGTGAGGGTGACCGGTTGACCAGCTCAGGAATCGATCGATACATTGAGTGAGACTACTGGCGTGTGCGCTACTGTATGCAATGTATGCGACTGGACTTATTTACGCCAGGAACACGTGTTCCTGGCGCAAAGAAGTCCAGTCGCAATAATTCCAGCATTGCTACTGACCTGAAACTACAATAACCTCTCTCAGGTCACAGTTGCACAGGAGCGCAACTGCTTTCAACTGCTCAGCCTTAATAGCGGGTCACCTTTGCTTGCCGAGTGCGTGACCTGATGACGACCTGCCCCATCATACAGGTTATGGCAAGCCAAGAGTTCGACCCCAAGAACCCTCCACCATCGTCTACGCCAGCGGGTTCTACTCCCACCTCTGGGTCCACCACCGACCCTCCGACAACTACACCCGGAACTACCACCCCCGGCAAGCCTCCCAAGACATACGCACAAGGCATGGCCGACAGCGTCAGCGTGCTCCTGAAGGCGTTTGAAGTCACGACCTCTGCGGTATGTGGGGGCATACATTGCCACAAGACATGCGTGGACGTAACATCTGGACACACGCCTATCCAAGTACACTGCACGGCCCCACGGAAAGCATACTGCATGGCCCCATGGGAACCAAACATTTCTAAACACGCCTATCCGTCCACCTGCCGCACTTGTGACCGGTGTTGTCTTGTTGTTGGTTTCCATGTTGGGTGATGGGTACCCATGGCCAATATCAATAGCCTGGCTTGCTATGCACGCTCACTCTTAGTGGACACATGCATGCTTGCCCTGGGCACAGGACCTGGCCAAGAAGATTTTGGGCCTGGCAAACTCCATCATCGCTTTTGGCCGTGGCTTCGCTGGCAGTGTGGTTTCGACCGTCAAACACTTCTGGGGGTGAGTCAGCGCACGTGTGCAGCGTGTGCACATGATAGGTTGCCACATGTACCCCTGCGACTACCTGCTTCCACACCTCGCCCGCCTCCCCGCCCCACCGGGGCAGGCGGAAGGTTGATTGGGTGGAGCGTGTGTGTGGTTCGAGAGGGGGTCATGGAGCGAGACAGTTTTAAAATCAGTAGTCATTTGACTTCGTGTCATTGACCAGTTGTTTTTGGCGTTGTGGTTGTTGGTTTGCTGACTGCCAGCAAGCAACTTTCTCAGCCCCTTGCACCTGCTACACCTGCCTTACTTGCCGCCTCGCCACCGCCATCCACCACCTGGCCATACAATCATGTGCAAATGCTTGCTTGATCACCCCGGATTGCCCTGCATCGTGAATTGCAGGCAGTTTCGGTCAGCCAAGGATCCGGAGCACGACGAAATCACCCTTCTCTTACTGAAAGAGGATGAGGAGACCCAGCGGAATCCTGGGTATGGCACTTTAAAGGTACGCAATACATTAGTTACCCCTGTTTTACCAACCCCTACCATGTTTTTACCAACCGCTGCCATGGTTTTACCAACCCTGTGCATGATGGAACTATGGTGCTTTCGTAGAAGTGGTGGGTCGAGAAGACATCAACTGACGGGTTCAAGAAATGGTCTGGTATCGCCACCAAGGCCCTTTCCCTGATAACTACGGTGAGGTATCAAATAGCGATAGCACATTACACGAGTGCCCCAGGCGACCCGCTAGAGTACGAGACCCACACATCCAACGCAGCTGAGCACACAAGTGAAATGCTGTTATGCAGTGCACACCACATTCCCACAGCATCCAACGACCATGCATGCTTGCAGCAGCCAGTGGTGGTTTGGACAACAGACTTGGCCGTTATACCCGTATATCACGCCTGAGCCGAACAACAAGTCCCCATGCACTTGATCACTCAACAGGGAGGAGTGGACAACATAGATTGCTGATGCTAAACAGGGCAGACCATGCGTTCCATGAATCTGCCGGCTAAGTCGTGATCTGCTGTGCTGACCCAAGTACTGTAGCTTCCACACTATCCACACTCGGGAAACAAATTGGAGGTGGATCGTGATTGCAAAGCCCTTTGCGAAGTCATCTGCAACCAGCACATGATGACAATTTTAACCCACCTTCACACGCACTTGCGGACTGCCCCACCCTGCGCAGGGAGTGATGACAGGCATCATGTTCTGGCAGACCATGGGGGGCCTGGCCAACTTTGACAAGATTAATGATGAGCTTGTGCGGGGTCGCCTCGCCACCAGCGCTGCCCAGTTTGTGTGGAACGTTGTCAGATCGGGCGGCGAGACTCTGATGTCGTTCTTTGCGGAAGATAACCTGAGCTCCGCCAACATTATCAAAGCCAGCTTTAAGCTTATGAAAACGTCTCGATCAGTCGTCAACCAGACTCGGATTTCTGTGCTTCTGGCTGAAGAGGTATGTGCGCACTCATGGATTATGCTGGGAGATGGCAAGAATGAACATGTTGTGACGGTGTATTTTATATGTGTGTTCATCATATGTGCTTGTATTTGGGGAATAATCTCATGTTTGGTATGGGAAGGGACAACGAGGTGGAGGGAGCGAGGCAGGGCTATACGGGCCTCAGGCCCATCCCGCCGGACCGGAGGGAAAGTCGCTCCGGCTGCATGCTGCATGACGCCACAAACTGCCTGCTGGGCCGCTCCAAAAGCCTGGACTGTTCATCATACACCTAAACTTGACAGGTGACCGTGCACAAACGCCTGCCGTCTTGGAACAGGGGCTCTGCAAAACGTTGGCGCTACTGGAAGTTGTGTACTGTGTGTGTGTGTGCGCTTTTGCACCACCTATCGCCTGAACTCCTTGAGTGCTTCAGTGCTAGCAGAAATGTAATGACAAACAGTTCCAACTTGAAAACACACTGGTCCGTATGTAAGCACGTACGATAGTGGGTTTTATTATTTTAATCATGGGATCATGGAAGGCGAGGTATGAGGTAGGTGGGTGTACGTGTACTGCGGGCACGCAGGTTGCATGTGGCACATGTATCAATACAAGTATCCCAATATACCAATTGGCACACGGCTGACAGTTGCAGCATGACAGTAGAACATTTGCACATCGTCCACTGTATCTGCTGATCAACATACACAGCCACAATGGCCAGCAGTAATCATCACTTGTTGGGTTTGGTGCAACCACCACACAATCAGCGCAATGCAGGATATACACCGCCATGCAACTTTTACCTTTTGCTGATGCAGGAGGATGTGATTGGTGTGGGAAACCTCGCCAACAACGTCGCGACCAAATCATTGGCATGGGGTGCGAACCGGTGAGGCAATTCATTCGCAATACAGTGTTGTGCACCCCTCTGTGGTCAAGCTACTTTGCGTAATTCCGTCGTGGAAGAAACACGTGACTGTGAGGCCCTACAGTATGGCGTGGTTGACGCAGCAACGGAATGCAGCGAAACGGATTCATTGCTGCCTGCACCTGCAACACGCATCCGCATGCACGAATCACACAGGCACACGGAAATCATTCATCATGGCCCGCAGAGCCTCTTGGTGATGTTACCTGAATTCGTGCTTGAAGTCAGGCTCCCGGTGCTGAAACTTCATGACCAATGCTGACCACCTCAGAGATGGACATATGTGCTTAACAATGACCTGCAGGTACACCGTGGGCATGGCAACGCTACGTGCCATCAACGTCGTATTCATCGCTGCTGCGTTTGTATTTACGTGTATTGAGGCCTCCAAGGAGGGTCCGGGCTCAAAGCTTGCGCTGCAGATCTCATCTGCAGTCAGCCAGGGCATGATGCTAGTGTTCGAGGTACGTTAACAACGAACACCTGTGCTGTACCACGTCCAGAAAATCCAGCCTGAAACAGTCAGTGCATTATGCAGTCAGTATTGCTCTGCTGGTGTGTTTGGCCCCCACTACGCACATGGCATCCACCAAAACACGTTTGCGTGCAACATATCAACGCAACGAGGGATGCCGACCGGTGCACAAGTGACCTCGTTCCCCCAACATGCATACACAAGTAGCTCAGTTTACATGTACTGTAATTGCTGCTGCTTACCTGCACATGTAGGTGGGTCTTTTCGCGATCGAGGCCACCTCGTTGTATACCGGGGCGCTCACCGCCGCACAAGCCGGGGGCGTGATGACGCTCTCTTGCCTAAGCGCAGCCTGTGCACTGGCTGGCCTCATCATTGCCATCATCGTCATAGCAACCGACAACCCCAAGCCGCCTCCAAGCCCAGCCCAAATGTGGTTCGATCGCAAGAAGGACACCCTCTTTTCCTGGCTGCCGGTGCCGCCGTACCCCGACCCGCCTATCATCCCCACCACAAGCACAGGGGAGCTGACGGACTACACGCTTAATGACGCCAAGGACAGCGTCACCTTCACCGTCAAGCCTCCCACATACAAGGGAGCGCACCGCGACGCCACCGACACCAAAATTGTGAAAGACTATGTGCTAAGCGGGAAGTATGATGTTAAGGTCGTGGTAGCTGACAACACTGTCACCGATGAGAAGGACTTGAAGCCTTCCCAGGTGGACGCAAGCAATCCAATCATCATCACTGGCCTGAAGCCAGGCGTCAAATACTCCGTCCTGGTGTGGGCCAAGAACGACGCCCCAACCACCGAGAATCAGAAGCGGAAGCACAATATCAGCAACTTCGCCATTGCTACGCTGACGCTACCTGCAACGCCAAAGTGAAGCCCGGCTTAGGGATGCACGCATTGCGCGCGCACGTCAGTGCCGTTCCTTGGCACTTAACGACGGCTGCAGGCATGGTTAGTTGTGGTGGTGACGTGCATCGTAAATGAAGTCACTCTGAGGCATGTTTACTACCCTCACGCAAAACATAAAACGTTGCAATTGTGGTTCCACGCAGACCAGTATGACCTTACCATCCGGTCTGCCTAGTCTTGTTGTACATGATGCACAGGAGCATGTGCATACCGAGTCCAGCCATATCCAAAACCATTTGGAACCTTGCTAGGACCATTCGGATAGGTCATCAGCATGCCTACAGCACCAGGCCTTATGTTGTGTAGGGTTTGCTGTCGGGTTTACGTTGGCAAACCGGGCCAGCCGGGCAACAAGTTGCTCACGCATCCCAATAATGCATTGAGGCTGGGATTGCCGGACTCCACCTTACCTTGCTGTACTTCGCTGTACGTTCTGTAACGGACGGACATCCTTCCTCAGCAGTCCGCCACACACCTTGCTTCCTCCTTTGCTTCACCGAAGATAACATGTGCGCCTGCTGCCTAGCTAGCTGGAGGCGTGGCTTGTACCCTGCTGAAGCGCCAGCAGAGCTTGCTAAGTCCTACCCCACAAACTCGATTTGGTCTTGCTTGACTCCTGGCCCAGCCATTAAACAGCAAGTCATTAACATGAGGACATTATCGCTAGCTGATGCCAACTGTCGTTACCGTTTAGCTCCGAGCAGGACCATGCGACAAGGTAGTCAAGACTTGTGTTGTGAGCACGTCGTCAGCTGGCCGGTTGCACATGCGCAACGTGCATGTGCTGTCTTACTGCTGGCTTACCTTGATTGGATAATGTAACTGGGGGCCTGCCATGCTGGTCCACCCGGTGCGACCAGCAGCGCTTACTTCATGGCGGCGGTAGGTGGTGCACGAGTGGTACGAGTTACATGTTTTGATGCATAACATGATGTGCAGCTAGCGCCATGCCATGCTGCTAGGATGAAACGCTGCAAGTCGTAGCAGGTGTGGTGAAAGCGAGGCCGCCACGCTCTGTCACAACCTTCCTACTCCATCAGTCAACAAGACTAGATAGGCCTGACGCCCGTCCCCATGCCCCGCTACCCGCCCATGGATGCGCCACGCTAGCACCGCATCAAGCTCTGTCCCACAAAGCCTCGTGCTTCATCAGCGACCCCTTCCCCCTTGGCTCCCCCCCACCTCCTGGTCCCCTTATCACCCATGTCCCCCTCCCGTGGTCCCCACTGTGGTTCGAGCCACGGCCATTCATCCAGCCACCTACTTGGGGACACGACACCAACTGCAGCTACCCAAGTATTTTCACTACCACTACGGCCGTGCCACGTTGGCTCTCCCTTTGCGCATTTCCCTATACACCCTGAGCGCCCATGCCTGGCAGGTGCATCGCAACCCCTCAGAAGGGCCAATGAAGGCAGCAGTGTAACTGCCTGGGCCATTGCATGTGGGCAGTTGGGCGGCTCAGTGTAGCTAGTGCATGTAGCCATGGACTACATGGACGGAAGAGGTTACAGAGCGAACGACGCCAACTGCCGAGCAGGCCAGGCAAGTCTGACCTGATACCTACCCTCCCTCACGCATTCTCACCGGAACGGTACGTACGTACACGGGCACGCTCATTAGATATCTCTTCCCTCCAAATACACTCTGAATACACTCCCAAATAAGGCCCACACACTCATTCATGCCTGGTAGGTGCATAACAACCCTTCGTACAGTTACAGGCAGCGTGCTTGTTTGGATGGATGCCCCATCTGCGTGCCATGCCGCCTCCCTCAATTACAGCGAGGCGCACAGTAGGCAGGGCAGCAGCACAGCTCCGCCCGCACACACGCTGCTCGGGCAAAGGGGTGCAATGACCTGCCTGCTGGCCCACACACGCGCGCCCTGCCCGCCCGCCCCATTCGCACGCATGCGCGCCGCCCGCACACACCCTGTCTGCCCGCCCGCGTGCACACACTTCACTAGCTCGAGCACGTGCGACCCGTGCCCGCATCACCCGCCCGTACGCATTCACCTAATGCACCTTGCCTTCCCCCCACACTCACATGCACTTGCCCTGTCCGCATCGCCTGCACGTTTGCGCCGTGCCGCCCCACTTTAGCCCTGCCCGAGCTGGCCCCTAGTAGTGCGTGAGAGTGGGTGAGCGTGTGCGGGCGGCCGATGCAGGTAATGCAGGCATTGTCACATATCTCCCATGCATGCACACGATTAACTTCATGACCACAATGCATTATGTATTGCCGTCTATAAACCAACATGCATACTCATAATGCACGCGGTCTGAGCAACACCACCGGCGATCTGATCTGCGTCAAGGCGTGCGACCAGGGCTGCCAGCTGGGGCCTGTGGGTGCGCACGATGTGCTGCTGTATAACGCGTTGCTGATGAAGTCACAGATGGAGCTCATCACGCTCCCCACAGGTGCGTGCGTGACAGGAGGCAGCAGGCAGACAGGCAGGCAGGCACCATGTGCTGCACCCTGCTGCACCGCGACATGGCCAGCAGATGGCACCGCTGACACCGGCAGTGGTTACAGTGGTATGAAATACAGACACCAGGAAACTCACCGAACTGCAAACGAAGGATACAAGCAGGTGTCAGATGGAAGGTGGTGCGCGGGGTTCAAGCGGTCACACACTTGTTGTTTCCGGACATCTGCTCGGCAACTGCTCGGCAGTGCAGGTTGCGGGCATGACGATGTGAGCCAGACTACATGTTCCAGAGAGCTTACAATGAGCTTGGGACCCGACAGTTGCCACTGCCCACAAAACCCGGCACAACACTCCTGCTGTTCAACTCAGAACTGCAATGCAGCACTTCAGGCAGCATGGGCTGCAACCTGCGCTACAATGCTTTCCGACAATGTGCAACTTCCCGTTGTATGAGTCCGCAGCTTAGCAGCCTGGTAAGGCTGAGAGAGGAGTCCAGTCTGTGCACACATCAACCCGCCGTGCTGCCAGTCCACCCAGATTGGGTCCAGCGGTGAAGTTGCTAATACTCATAGCCTGCCAAGCCTATCGAATGTACCTATTCAGACACCAGGAGGAGCAGAACCGGGTTGGAACGTTCTGCTTCACTGCAGTGCACCAAAGCTAACGTTGAGTCCAAGTGACGGCGGTCATGCTGCGAGCTGCCTTGAGTGAAGCTACCAGCAAAAGCATCTTGATATGTTTTCCAGAATTGCAAGGGTCCGTTCGGTTTGGTCTGGGCGGTTCGGACCACCCGCCCAGGTTCCACACTTTTTTGCGAGGAGGGGCGTGATACTTCCTGCAACCAAAGCCACTGACCAAGGCCAACCTACCAGGCGCTTCCCTACAAAACAAACGCATACATGTCAGCTCAGGTTCATAGCTCAACGTTGCTGTGTTTCTGAGACTTTCAAGTGGATTTATCAGTTAATGCCACTTGGCACATCACAGACTGCCGCTTCATGTGTTGGCAAGGAGCAAGGCAACCCGTGGCCCAGTTCCCTGATATTATATCACGAGGTGTACCAAGCAATGTATAAGTCGCTCACTACGTTGAGCGCTTCACCGTGCAGCACCAGTGCTCTCTGATATGTTGCTGTTTCGTCCCACCACTACGGCCGCGGCATTGGAACGCTCATAAGGTTTTTGAAGCACTGCTGGATTTTTCTGCCGGTCACGCCCTGTTGAAACCGTCAAAGGCAAGTGCCAGGCTGGGACGGTTGTGGAGCGGTTGCCGTGGCTGCACCATATCAGTGTTCAAGTGGTACAAACAGCGGCGCTTCAGCAGTGTTCTCATCAGGATGCCGTCGTCAAGTAAAGGAGCTTCTGATGCATATCCCTTGTGTGTACATGGCTGACTGTGCGGCCCATCCCTGCTGCCCAGCGCTTACTTCTGGCATGTACAATACAAACGCCAACCGTTGACATAAGCAAGCAGCGTGCTTGCATAGGTGACACAGCTGCAGGTGTGGTGCATTTCCGGCGTTGTTGACGATGTTGACGGTACTCTTTACGCACGCTGCGGGTCCGAGCGACAGCTGTTTGCTTGGTGCATCGCCAACTGTTATGCTTGAAGGAACACGCCAAGTGAACCCATATGCCAAAACGACCTCATGCCAGGCTGCACATCTTTCTGCTTGCCATCTGTTTTCATCTTCTGAACTGGCAGGCTGCAGCAGCAGGACACTGGCGCAGCCAAGCGCAAGCGCTTGCAACATGGACAGCACGGACAGAGTAAAGCATGTCCTGGTGGCGTTAGAAACAATCTGCAAATGCCCTGATATATTCATCCAGCTGGACCCACTCATCCGCAGCGCTGGCGGTGGCGTGTCGCAAACGTTTTTCAACTGCGCCCCTGCAACGTCAGTGGCGACCGCATTGCACGAGCGTTCCACAAAGCTGGCCGTGCAGCTCCTATGCTGCCAGGTATCCAAGAACGCACGCTTCTCCGCAGCAGTTGATGGGACCAAGGCCGCCCGGGGTGTCGAAGAGTTCCTGGGTGTACCCATGACCCCCGACAACGGAAGCACCACCGCCGAGAATGGCAGCGGCGTGCCGCTGGCTGGGTACAACCCCTTTAGCGGGAAGGTGGTGGAGATGTCCCACCTTGCCACTTGGGAGGGCCGGACCCCTCCGATGCCGCCAAACGCTGGACCCATTTGTAAGCGCACGCGCACTTTCCGACTGGCGGCCTCCACAAGGCTGTTCATTCGGCCTGTTAACACTGCTGGAACTCGCGTGTTTTTGGATCGATGGGCACATGCATTACATGCATGCATCAATCTGCATGCACGGTCGTTGTGCATGCACCTGAATCCGCAAGAGGAAGAATGACCGGCAAACACGCAGGTAACTGTGCAGAGTGCACACGCTGCGCAGTGTCACTTTCTTGACATGCATACTGGCATGCAAAGACTGGTGACACAACCATTGCCTCCGCTGACCAAACATAATACACCTCAGCTGACTGCTGACTGATGAGCATGTATACAGCTGCAGCTCCTGACATCGATCTGAACCCTGACGCTGTTTCCCGTGGACGCATCAGGTTCATCGCCCGACACGTCCGCCCCTCCCGTGGAGGTGGCCACCCACTACGGCCAGTACCTGGCGGTGGCGCTCTTTGACGCACACATGGACGGTGTGTTGCGCAGCGCCAGCCCCGGCCTGAGCTGGGACGCGCTGAGCAGGGATGGCGCCTTCATGGCTGCGTACAAGGCGGCGCTGTGCGACCCCGAGTTTGTGAGCGTCACGGTCGGCACGTGGATGTACTCCCAGAGCTTCGCCCTGCAGGTGAGCGGTGGGTTGCGCGTAACGGTTGCGGTTAATGGCGGCGGGCACAGCAGGGCAGGTGAGGGCTATGAGGGGTGGACTGGTTGCAGCAGCGTGCTTGGGCTGGGCACGCACCTGGACGCCAGGGCTGGGTGCTTGCAGACAGACGCAAGTTACCCCCGTATGCAGGGTTGGTGCCCGGTGTGGGTGTGGATGCTTCTTGCTCGCTTAGGCTGGTGGCATGCAGAGGTTTATGCGGCAACGCCCGGGACTTACAAGTCTGGCTAGTGCATGGCCGACGACCGGGGGGGGAGGCAGCCTAACCTGTTGCGCAGCACGCAAGTGCCTACCTTATTCAGTTTGATGGCGAAACTGACGGGACGTTGCTGGTGCGGTGAGCTGCATTGATGGCCTGCCTGCATTGCATCCAGGTGTCACCGCCTGCCTTGGCAGCGGTGTCCTAGCCTGTAACCGTTCCCGTCAAAAAAAAAAAAAAAAAGGTGTGCAGGAGTATGCGCACCAGCAGGACGTAGTTCTCCTGTGGGTCTGCAGTATGCATGCGCTGCTGAGTGTGCGCCTGTGGCTGCTGTGGCTGCAACCTCCTTCCCCGCGCGCTTTTTTGCAGGCTGCGCTGTACGTGGCCTACAAGCTGGACAAGGCCGCGTACCAGGCCATATGCCAGGCGTGGCGGAACATCATCCTCGACGCTCCGGTAGGTTGTTCCTTGCAGAGCACGCACGTCATTGTCAGCTGAGTGCGGACATGCATTTTGTATGTTCACCGTACAGCATATGTGTGGCTCCTGCTGGGTGCTCTGTACCGCGTGCGTGCGTGCGTGTGTGCGTGCGTGCGTGTGTGCGTGCGTGCGTGCGTGTGCGTGCGTGTGCGTGTGTGTGCGTGCGCGCGCGTGTGCGTGCTCGTGTGCGCGCGCGTGTGCGTGTGCGTGTGTGTGCCCGTGTGTGTGTGTGTGCGTGTGTGTGTGGTGGCCCATTCGACATTCAACACTGGCCAATGGCCAGGATGCATGGAAGAAGTGCCCCGCATGGCACATGATCCAGATAGTAGATATGCTGCTTGATAAGAACGCAGATATTAATGCTGAAAGCAATCAAGCCATCGTACATTGCCAGGCCAGCGCTTGGTTTGCGTGTAGTCCTAATGTTGTAGGTGCATGCAAGCCCACTTGCTGACATGTGAAGTGCACGACGGGAGTCCACACAACGTGCGCACATGCGTGCGTCCTTCCCCGCAGCACCTGTCACGCGCGTCTAAGGAGTTTGACGGGCTCATCAGCGGCAGGGCGCTGGCGGCTTGCCTGGGCGAGGTGCTGCTGGGGGCCACGCAGCCCTACAGGGCCGAGGCGGAGGCCGCATGCGAGGCGATGGAGATGACCATCTCGCCGGACACCACCGCCGCCCACCATGCCGCGCTGGGGTGAGTGAGCTGCCGCTACTATGCTACTTATGATGCATACAAGCATATGCGAGTGAATCCAGAAACTGTCATGGGAGGACGGGCTTCGGGGAGGGGTTTTGCATTTACGTGGCTGCGAGTACCGGTGTTTGACCAACTACACCAACCGTTGCCGCTGATGACAGCAGCCTGTGTTGCACCGGTTTGTTTACGCTGCTGGTGCGCAGCCTGGCTGCACCGATGGAATTGTCGCACGAGGATTTCACATGGGTGAGTGCTGCAGTACTGTACTGCACTGTACTGCTTTGTCATGTACTGCAAACAACAACACGTAGCAAGCGCGCCGTGTCTGTTTGTTTCCCCGTGGACCCATCGCGCTAGTCGCGCCCAATGCACGCACGCATATTTTCATTCTTAACAACCACCTGTAGCCAACTAGCCTTTGACACCAGCACGCCCGGCTGCATGCACCACAGCCACTTTCAGAACAGGCCGGTGTGCACGCGTCCCGTACCACTCGTTATCTCTAACCCCTTTGTTCCCAGCTGCTCTCCTGATAACCCGATCTACCTGATCAGAGGATTGCTGTCTGCCGCAGGGTGCGCAAGTGGAGGCGTGGCTGAAGAACAAGACGGGGCCGGCAGCACCTGACCTGCCAGGCCTCACCACAGGCCAGTGCAGTGATTGAGAATGTGTGCAAGAACGTGTGCGAGCAATTGTTGAATCAATTAGGTCACAGTTGAACGCCCTGAACTGGCTGCTCAGCGGCCAAATCATGCGACTCAAATGTGGGTGATTGTTGCAAGATATTCCGGGTCCTGCACACAGCGTGTTGTGTCCTGTACACACACCCTGCATAGTGCTGCATCGTCAAACCTGCCAGTATCTGCATGCCTGGTAAATAAAGTGTAGCGCGGCCTGCAGTACCGGTAGCACATCCTGGAACAGCGACCCACATGCATTGCCACTACGCATGCACGCAGCCACATGCGGACATGCTTGCAGCTAACTTTTGTCAGTGTGTCAACGTTGCGGAGCCTTTGTGTTGGTGCATCCTGCCTGCCCGCGGCTTGCAGGCGTGGCGCCCGCCAACCACACGCACAGGACTCTGGCCAGCAGGCCCAAAGAGGCGACCACCGCATCCGCACGCCATGGCGGCGGTGTTGTGCCGCGCACCCTTGTGCTGTTGGATGGCGCCCCGGCAAAACCCATCAAATATGTGCGTGCTGCTAGCATAATCATTTTGTGTGCACTCACACCATGCTGGTGTGCGTAAACTGCCCTGCTGGTAGCAGCCTTGGCAACGTTGCATGCAGGATGCTTGGCGGGGCGATGTTGCATACAGGATTGAAGGCCCCAAAAGCCAAAACCTCATTCACCTGGCGGTCGGTCATCCCGCTAAAGGAGGCTTATGTGAATGATGGTATATGCCGTGCAATACGTGCATGGCATCGCAGAAGATGGCCGCATAGTGTGCGCTGTGCAGGTGTCGGCGGGTGATCAGGTGCTGTGCAGTGCGGCGTCGCATAGTGGTCTGAGCAGCGGTGCCCCAGCCACTGTGGGCCGTGCGGTGGGTGTTGCCTCCGACGAGCGTGTCAGGGCTGTGGTGCAGGGCCCAATCACCATCGTGGGTGAGTCATCATGAGCCGTAAGGCATGCATCAGTCATGGCCAGGGGTGGGTGCCTCAGGGGCAGCAGTCTCTGGGCGTGCATGACAGGTTGGGCATGTTTTTGTGCATGTGCGCAGCACCTGTGCCCGCTCCCCCTGCCGTCTCCCCCCAGCCTGCACTCAGCCCTCATCACCACCACGTACGCTGCGTCATCAGCTCACCACTCATCTACAGACACATGTGCCGCTGCATCGGAACCATGTATGCCTTTCAGCATACTTCAGAATACATGTGTGTTGACGATTGTGTGGATTACTGCATGCCTCCCAGGACCTAATGTGTCTTTTCTGTGTTTCCTGGGTGCGTTTCCTGACCGCTGGACAGGCTTCAACGAGGTGGAGCCCTTCTTCACGCCCCAGCAGATCTTCTACACCACCACCGGCCTGAGGGCAATCGACCCGTTCAATGCCCAGCAGGGGAACCCGTGGCTCAAGGTATGCATGAACCCCATACCAAACTCCAGCAAAAAGCATTTCCTCATTGACCTGCCGAGCCCAGAAAACATGTGTCACCGCTTAAAACCGATGTATCGCCACTAAAAGGAGCACAACTTGCCATATTTTTGCATGTTCATTCGACCACGGGGCTTGCGTTGCGTACCATGCTTGATCAGCTCCATCCTTTGCTCGTTGCAGGTGGCTGTCAGGGATAGTACGTACGACATCGGCTCCTGACACAGCAACAAGCAAAGGCACAATAGGCTGACTGCAGGCGCTTTTGGCAGTTTGTTGACCTGGCCATTGGGTGCTGTACTGTAGGTAGCCAGTTGCTCTCTGATGCATCAGCCATGGTAAGCACATTGCCTGCTGTTGCGCAGGTGGCCCCGCTGCGTGTGGGTGATGTGGTGCTGCACACCGCTGATGGCGTGTCATATACCGAGGTGCAGATCACGACGTTCAGCGTCGCAACCCACACCGGCAGCCTGTACGGCCTTCACCTCAGGGAGGGGCTCAAGTCATTCCACGCCAACGGATTCAAGGTGAGCATGTACACTATGCGTGGGTGCGTGGGTGTAAATTGCGATGCCAAGTATTGCCGTGCATATCTCTGACGCGGCAGTAGCCTCTGAGCACCATCCCACAAGTAAAACACCGAGGACCAACACCCCCCCCGTGCCACATCTGCATGCATACCGTGTAATTCCGTGTTGACGTGTCACTGTGCTTACGTGCTCCACACCGCCCCGTTGGTGCTTTTCCCCTGCACAATCGGTCAATCACGCGTGGTCGCCTCCATCCATTCCCAATGTACAGGTTGCGATCAACTACCCTGAGATGACGATGAGCCGCTTGCGTGACGGCATCGCCTCCAAGCTGGGCCCGGCTGAGAGCAAGCGGCTGCAGAAGGGCATCAAGGAGGTGGGGCCGCTGCTGGACAAGGTGAGCACGCACACATAACACGATTGTGGTGCTCTAGTTTTGTACAATGGAATAGGGTAGCGGGGTTGGATGGACCCAATCGAGCGAACACACCTGGCCACCTGGCACAGCATCGGGTTCAGCATGACAACGGCGGGTCAACACCGCGATCAAAGCAACGTACCCCACAACACGGGCAGTATTTATTTGACATTCAGACTGTTGCCGATTTTTGCTCATGCAAGTGGCCAGGTTAGCTCTATGACCCCATGCACCTAGGGATTCCCCACAGGCAGCTTGGAATGCCCAAATCACAAAGTGGCCGGTAAGGGTGTGTGCCACACATTGACCAACCCAGCTGGCTTGGCTTGGAAACTTGGCATCGCATGACTGCAGGCGCTGGGCTTCAATGTGAGCGACTTCATGGCTCGTGCACACACCGATGCACACAGCCACACCCACAAAAGCAACAAAAGTAACCAACATGATGAGGAGCCCATGAGCGGCTACGCCAGCGACGACACCAAGGCCGTGCGGGATGCCGACGATGAGGGCAAGCACAACGCGGTGCCGCTGCATGCGATTCGTGTTGCACACTACGATCTCGCGCCGCATGTGCCTCATGAACTGGACAATGAGACGGAGGCGTATGACACCGAGTGGAGTGACGACAGCCCTCCGGCGCCCTCCTCCGTGACGCTATCCAACGGGCGCATCCTGGTGGGGTACAGGTTCAACTATATCTCTATGTTGCTAATTGTTGGGCCATATCGCAATGGATGAGGTGCCGTAGTACTCCATTTACCATTTCATGTGCCCACGTACCAATCACCTTTACTGAGCTCGGGATATACGGTATGAAGGCATTGCTTGCCGTGGTTCCAACATATGACATTAATTTGCCATTAGAGTGGTTCTAGCATGTGGACATTGGATGACGCATACCATTCATTAATGCTTGCAGGTGGATGGCGTGCCGCCGCCCCACCAGCACATCACAGACCATGAGCTGCACTGGAGCCGCCCGCTTGACGTCAAGGCGCGTCAGCCCGGAGACGGCCCCAACACGCCAGAAGCGGCCGCGGCCACAGAGCATGCTGATGGTGGAGGCGTCAACGGCGTCAGGCCTGCTGCTGAGCGTCGCGTGTGGGAGCATGGTGTGGTCAGACTGTCGGCCCGGCACAGGCTGTCCGGGAGCGGCGGCGTGTTCTACACGCTCGGCGCAACGGGCCCGGCAGACATCCACAAGCCCAAGTGGTTCAACGCCAACACCACCAAGCGCTTCACCAGCAAGCGCTCGCTCAAGCCTGTCCCCGAGACCGCCTCAGGGGATGCTGCCGCCGATGATGAGGACCCGGACTTGGTGGGAAGGCCTAAGGAGGCCGGCGCTGATTGGGTGGCTTACGCGGACACCTACGTCGGGCGCATCCTTCCAAAGGACCCTAAGAAGGAGTCCATTAGGCTGTCATCATTCCTGGACATTGAGATTCTGAACGACGTAAGTGGGTACATCGCGCAAGTACTGCAGGGCGATGTCACGCACCTACCGAATGCACCACGCATACAGGCACATGCACAAGCTAATGCTGTAGCTCCAAACGAATGCGGTGCAGGTGTTGCGTGAAGCTAAAATGTGTACTTGAAGGGACAGCCAACACGTCTGTTCGGGCGATTTTGCGCCGTGCTTATGTACGTGCTGTCGGCAATCAATCGTACCAGCTTGTCAGCAAGACAGTATCGCAGGGCTGCCCGTGACATGAAAGGGTGATGGTGTCAGAGGCAGACAGGTGCAGCTATCAGGCATCAACACAATCAGCGCCTGGACAACGTTCATCCGATTGTGATGGTGTCTTTCTCATAGTGACGCATCCAGCCTATCGCCTCGCCTCACTCACTCTGTGTATTGAATTGACTGTACACCGCTCTGCCGCCGTGCAGGAAAAGGAGGGGCCTTACTACACGACTCACTGGAAGTCCCACAAGAACGCGCTCATCCTCACCATTCTCGTTGAAACAGACACGATGGCGGCGGCGGCGGATGGGGTCTCCGAAGACCCATCATTGGATGCCTACCTGTTTGTGAAGTACGAGTGTGTGTTCTCGTACGACTTCAGCAGCTTCAGTGGATTCATGTGGAGGTACGACGCCAAGAAGCCTGACGGCCTAGGAGAGCGGTACGCCTGGTTCGGAACCAAGGTGCCCGACGCCGCTGTGCCGCCCGTAGCGCCTGCGGCGCCTGCTGCCAACGCCAGTGGGGCCGCAGGTGCGGCTTGCGACCTGCCCCACCAGGGGTACTTACTAGTGCTTTTTGCACCAACGATGACCACCACTGTGCAGTGTTTGGCATGGGACCGAGCACGGCTGTGCGTTGCTTCTTCCCATGTCGTTGTTTGATATTGGGTAATATGATTACTATGATAGCTCCAAATGCTAGGGTAGCATGGTGCTTGCATGTGTAGATCACAGAGTCACCAGCAACTGGAGGGTTCCACAAACACAACATTGGCATGGCCTGCTTAGCTTGTTGCGTGCTCTTGACAAAGATGAATGTGAGCTGCGGGCACGTGGTGTTCTGCTTGTGTTACACGCATCGTCCAGGGGCCGCCTCACCACCGCACGCCATGTTTATGTCCAAGCCGCTCCCGCTGGCGGCGCCTCATGCGCGCACCAAGCGCTTTCTCGTGGAGGCACCCCTGAGCATGCAGTTGCTACATGATCTTGAACCTCCAGGTAACATGTGTTGTAGCGTGGGCTTGGCAGCTGACTCCCAGTACAAACATGATGTGGAGGCGCTCGTCCAAACATGTGCATGCACATCGGCATGCAGACGCCTAATACTATATCGCATCAGATATCATATGCTTGTGCAAGCAACGCGAGCACTTACGCCATGCGGGTCTTGCAGCCAATCCGTCTACAAGGTTGCGGTGCATCATGCTGAACGAACAAATAACTGACCATACTACCTGCATGCATCTATCTGCCCTCCACGAATGTCAAAACCTTTTTGCAGACATGTGGGACATCCAGAACCGCAACATGGCCATGATGCGGCGCGCGTTGAACTACCACATATGCGAAAAGGACCCGGAGACCACAGCAATAGGCACGGGCTTCAGCATTGCCAAGCCAGCCCTCTCCGACATCATGGAGATGGACTTGAGCTTGGCTGCAATCTCTGAAGCCCAGAAAGTCACCTTGGTGGATAAGTTTGGCCAATCGTATTTGGGCCTGGCGTTGGCCCACAGCGAAGATGCACAAGTTGCTGGCCTGTTCAGCCCGTTGTACAAAAAGGTGTGTGTGTGTGGTCATGTATGCTTTGGCCCTGGGGTCCTGTCGCAAATGTCGCCGGTAGTACCGGTAGATATATAATATGAGTATACGGTATGACCCTAACTAATGCAATACGCACGCGCGTGCATGAATGTGCGTATGGACATTGATTGTGGCTGCATTGCACGCTACAGTAATGCCGGTACATACTCAGCAACTGAGACCGTGTTTGTTTGCGTCTATCTTGTTGCAGATGCTCGAGTACTATCTCAATGGCGCTGATGACTTGTCACTCGCCAATGACAAGGAGTATGGGAAGCTCAACAACTTGACCAGGTACGCGTGTACATCAGTGAGGCTATCAACGCATGGTGGTCTTCCTATTTGTGTGTGCTAGCTACTTAGGGGGGGGGGGGGGCAA
>BDDA01000050.1:240169-251748 GCA_001662385.1 Chlamydomonas asymmetrica
GGAATGTGCAACTTGTCCTGCTTGTCTAGGGGGCGACGAAAGCAGGGTTGGCGCTGTTTGAGGCTCGCTCGGGAAGGGGAAGGGGAAGGGGGCCTCGGTTCAGCATCCAAGGCTCACATGCACCTTGGTGTAGCCCCAACGCTGTGTGTGCATCCTACCTTGGTTTGTATTGGGTTTGTGCGATACCGCATGCATGCTGCAGTGCCATCACATACCTCAAGAAGTTCGAAACTCTGAAGCGCTTCCGTGGCGCTGGCCAAGACCCCAAGAAGTGGGCTCAAGCGTTCTTTGACGACCTCGTTGGGACGAACGGTCCTGACAAGGGATCGCTGTTGGACGTGAGTGATTTTGTTTAGGCATGCGGGCCTTATGCGATCGTACAGTACGGTAAATGGATGGCGTCTTTACCAACGCTACCTCTGCTAGGGTGTGGGGTTTGGGTTGTAGGCTGATTACCAGCCAATTGTCTCCTGGTCCCGCCCATGTACATGTCAAAAATGGTTAGACCCAAGCATTACACCGCCGGTATGCCTGTCCTTTCGGCAGCATCCTTGTATGTGTGGCCAAACCCACTTTGGAGGAGGCCATATCTATCGTAATAAACCCCCGTTCCTAAAGCAAGTGGCAAGCCTGATACACCTACCACATACACCTTGTGTGGGTGGGTGTGGGGTACAAGGGGCGCAGTGCATTGTGTGTGTTGTGTGTACGTGTGAATATGCGTATATCTGCTCCTGAATTTATACCCACAGCACCTATCAGATTTGTTGACCGTCGGTGATGGCCAGCAGCGCCTGCAACACTACGGCCTGATCTTCAACGCGCTAGACCCTGAGAATGGCAGCTCCTACACGCGAAGACTGGCGGAGCTTGTGATGCGCAAGCAGCTGGGTGTGCTCCTGCCAAAAGTGAACATCGACCTCGCCAACAACATGCCCGTTGAGGAAATTTTGACCAAGCTCTTTGACCAGGTGCGTGAAAATGACAGAATGGCATGCAAGTGAAGGATGGCATGCCCGGGCCGAGGTGAATGTGCGTGGTGGTGGTCACGACACATGGAACCTGTGCTTACAATAATGTCACTACTGCCTGCACGCTGCATGCATGCATACAACGCCCTAAACAAATAAATCCCCGATGCATTCGATCTGCGCTAAGAATTCCATGCGTTTCATTTAAGCCACACAAGGAGCTGGCAATTCAATAAAGGCACCCTACAAAACAACCGTCAGGACGCCGCAAAAGGAATGGTGTAGTCCCCACACAGTGACGACTACCTGCACTCACTTGTGCTTTTGTGTGCTTAGTGTGCTCCTTTGGTTTGCTGGCGTGAGTGTGCATGTGCGTGCGCGACCCATGTCAATTCCATGCATGCAGTGGTCCTCCAAAGTGGCACACATTAGCCTGATCAGCCTCACTCACACGGTTGACCTGACAATTTTGCAGGTCATGGCGAGCCATGAATTCAGCCACAACAACCCTCCTCAACCAGGTGTTGCAAGCGCTGTCCACGATGCCCATTCCGCCAACAATCCTGTAACAAATACACCCGACTCCAAGACCACGTACGCGCAAGATCTAGCAGCCAGCATTAAAGTGCTCATGGAGGTCTTCAGTGTCAAGACCGCTGCGGTAGGCGCATACAAACGTGTATGGAGCGTAGACACCGCCCGCTTTCATCTATACATGGTGCCCATGTATGCGCACCAGACTTGCGTGTATGCCTACCCAACCTACAATCACCCACAGCTCATGATGCAGGCAACGAGACACAATCCTGCATGCTAAGCTATGGCAGTTTATGCATTTGTAAAGTAGTGTTGCCTGTTCCTTCATCTCTGGCAACGTGATGGATGGTGCGGAAGCAGGCCAGCAAGCATTGGCTGCAAATCGCAGGTACTGACCTGGCATACCCTTAATCCCCTGCTCCGTTGACTCAAAGGAGGCATGTCAGGGTTACCGGTGAAGATCTGAGTTGCACGGCTCCTGCCGTTCCGCATGCGGATGGCATGCATAACGGATTACAACATTCAATTCATCGGTTGCTACTGGACAAATGCATGCCCGTACTGCCCGTGCTGTGGTCGCAGGACCTGGCCAAGAAGATTCTTGGCCTGGCAAACGCCATCATCGCTTTCGGCCGTGGCTTCTCTGGAAGTGTGGTGACGACCATCAAGGTGTTCTGGCAGTGAGTCAGTATGGATGTGTATGCCTGTGCGTGGCCAGGATATATAAGGCATCAGGCATTCACCACCAGAGCTGGTGCTACGAGGTTGATGGGGTGCGAGACGAGAAATGCGTAGGTAATACCGAAAGTGAGCGACCAAGCGTAAGAAACAGTTTACGCTCTCAATCGCTGAGCACCTTGCCGTAACCGCCGCCCACACATGCATGCAGCATGCATGGCCGCATGGCCCAACACGATTAACACGATACTCCAATCGAGTACATAAAACCATTTTAACATGCATACATGTCATGGATTGCAGGCAGTTTCGGCCGAACCCAACCAACCCCAAACGAGCACCCATCTTGGTTCGACCTGTACTAGACGAAGAGGGCGACGAGGACGTGCCCGGGGTGGACGTAGTCGGCACAGACGATTTGGATGCGTGGTGGGAGGGCTGGGAGGAGGCGACATCAAGCAACGCGGTCGAGGACAGCATTGGTGGGGGGAGTATCGCCACCATGAGCCTTTCCTCCCTGACTACCGTGAGTCGTCCCAGCGGCTGCCAACATATGTCGTGCATGCGCATACCATACTTGTGTAACCTATGTACCACATATTACCGTGTTCTTGACGAGCTAACGCACGGATACACAACCCAGATACACGCCTGGAACCAGGTGAATCGCGCAACACATACAACACTGCATCATGCTAGTAAGCTCTTGCATGCCTCATTGAATGAAGCGCTTGCGCTACCCCGATGTATATCTGCAATGCAGGCTGTGATGACGGGCATCATGTTCTGGCAGACAATGTTGGGGCTAGCCAAATTCGACAAACTCGATGACGAGCTTGCGCGGGCTCGCCTTGCTACCAGCACTGCACAATTTGTTTGGAGCGTGGTACGATCAGTGGGCGAGACGTTCTTGTCATTCTCTCCATCCATTGAGAAGAGCTTGAGTTCCGCAAGCATCATTCAAGCGAGCGCAAAGCTCACAAAGTCTGCACAAGCAGTCGTGAACTGGACTCCAGTGGATTTATCAATAGGAGGAACGGTAAGCAAGCGGCGCTCTAGGAAATCTTGCAGACGGCAAACAGTCATAGACACGCAAACGTGAGAGCGCACACCAACGCACGAGCTCGTATGTTGCGGCTGAATGTTTGTGCGGGCGGCAGCGGTGGGTAGGTCAGGTGTATCAGGTGAGGTGGGGGTGATTGGTCCAAGGGTGCAAGTCGCGTAAGGCAACTGCACACGCATCCTCTTCATTTGTGCAGGCAACCCATGTATTCAGCAACATGTGGGCGACCGGCGGTTTGGGTGACTGATATGAGCGGCATGATGCAGTCATTGTGCCGTCCATGTACACGCACAGTCAGAAGATGAGGTTGTCATGTTCAGTTGTGGTTGCCGTGCCAATTTCATGTCCAATAGGATACTTTAAGCTCCGTTGCGGACCTGGCTCGCCCGACTAATTGGAGTTTGAACAGGTGTGGCTGTGCATTACTGGCACTTCTGCCACAATGATGCATTCACACGAGTTGCATGCACTCCGTACATGCAATCTGGCTGTATGTGTGTGTGATCGTGACATGCATGCATGTTGGTTGTGCGCAGGCAGGGCAAAGAACAGTCCAACATACGATGCATGTTCATCGGTTTCTTGTGACGTGCATGCATGCAAAGTTAGGGTGGGATGGGGCCAGGTACTGCAGCAACGTTGGTATGTTATCGGTTAGCCGTGCGTAATTGGACAATAGTGCTCCAAGCCGTCAGCCTTTTGCTTGATTGCTGCCAGCCAGAACTAACGATGAGCTACATCAACCATTGATGGTGAGCCAGGCCCACATGCCTGATTCACCTTAACTGCCTCATTGTGATCCGTAATGACTGCAACCTACTGTACTGGTTGTAGGTATCGTGTGGGCATGGCAACATTCCGGGCGATCAACATCATGTTCATCGCAGCTGGGCTCATCTACACATGCATTGAAGCCTCCCAGGACGGACCGGGGTTGAAGAGGAATCTAGATATTGCGTCTGCCGTCACCCAAAGCATGTTGCTGGTGACCGAGGTAATAACCAACACCTTGCCCTGTTAGCCATGCGTGCTAGCATAAAGCGATCCACATCATCCATGCTATCCATACACGGAACCTACAGATCTTGGTGCAATGGTGATGCATGCGTTTGCTTTGGTACGCAATTTCCCAAAGTCCTGGTAGATAGATACCCTGCGTGCTTGCTTGCATTGCATACTGCCCTGTGTGATGATGTTGCAGTCTGCATGGTGCCCATGCATGCGCTTTGAGCTATCTAGTCACAAGTGTTAGTTGTGCAGACCAGCCACCACAATAGTGGTTGTTGGCTTCAAGCTGGCTGGACCTGCATGTTTGCACCCAACCATATGGTGTGGGAACGGCAGGTCGCCTCTACCCTGTCAAAGGGGTGCATCATTCATGAAGGCACGATTGCCTCATCAACCCGTTTCAACACCACCCCCGTATGCATGTGTTGCGTATGCACACCACACAAACGCATGCATCCCTGGTGCTCACCTCTTGTCGGTGATGCAACGTACGTAACCAGCTCAGCTAGTTCTGATAATTCAAGGGAGATGCAAAAACACATATAGACACACGGCATGCAACATGCAGGCTTGGCGAGCATGCTGAATGGGAGTATGGGACGCATCTCAAGAATACAAGTTACTGGCTCATCAATTCCTCCAATTTGACGAGCTGCTATGATCATGCTTATGCCCCATGCATGCTCAGGGAGGACTGTTTGCAATCGAGGTCAGCGCACTGCATTACGGAGTGCTCTCCGCCGCACAAGCCGGGGGTGTGGTCACGCTAACTTGCCTGAGCGCCACCTTGGCACTGGTGGGCGTCATCATTGCCATCATCGTCATGGCCACCGACAACCCAAAGCCGCCTCCGAGCCCAGCTGAGACATGGCTCGCTCGCAAGGGGGACAGCCTCTTTTCTTGGCTGCCCGTGCAGCCGTACTCCGACCCCCCTACCATCCCCACCACACACACAGGGGAGTTAGACTGCACAGTCAATGACGCCAAGGACAGCGTGACTTTCACGGTAGCGCCTCCCACATACACGGGAGCACACCGCGATGCCACCGACACCAAAATTGTGAAAGACTATGTGCTAAGCGGGAAGTATGATGTCCTGGTCATTGCAATCGACGACACTGCTCAAGGAAGTAACTTCAAGCCATCCCAGGTTGGCGTGACCAGCCCCATCACCATTACGGGCTTGCAGCCTGGTGCCAAATACTCTGTCATGGTGTGGGCCAAGAACGACGCCCCAACAACCGCGGAGCAGAAGCGGAAGGACAATATCAGCAACTTCGCTAATGCCCCACTGAAGATGCCTGGAGTGCCAAAGTGAACTCCTAGGTACAAGTCAGAAAACTCCCAGAGTCCAGCAACTGCGTAATTTACGTCGGCGTGCAAACGGTATGGATGCATACCGTTTCGCAGATGCGCGTCCTCGCTCGTTGCCATGAGGCCAATCTCATACCTTCGTATCTGCCCCATGGTGCCCTCCTAATGCCACCTAGGATGTCGTGGACTGGCACACCTTGCTGTTGAGTTTGGTCATGGGCGAGGGAAGCGAGGGTTGCAGCGTCAACACGCCTGCACTTTTTATGGTCTAAGGACGAGCCCCGACCCTTCATGTAAGCGTACTGCCTCGTGCGGTGCCTGCTGTCCGCGTTGTACGCTTGAGTTTAGAGCAACAAGTAAGTCACATTCTGACCCGCTGCCGTTGTTGAGCTTTAATGTATGTGTGCCCGCGTTCGGTACATACATACAGTAGTTTGTGTTTCTTGTCCCTCCATGCAAGCTTGCTGCCGCCGTCATGCCGGCCCTTGTGCCAGAGCCTATATAGCCGCCTTGAACATTCTGGACGAGCTATGATGGCAGCTATTGCGGTAATTGCGGGCCGTTAAGGGTGTTTTGTATGCACTTCATGCCGCAGCTGATGCCGCAGTGCATTTGGTTTCCCAGCACAAGTCTCGTTGCAAATGCGCCTGCCCTATGCTACACATGCGCTAAACGAAAAAAATGCACTTCGCCAGGCTTCTAAGGTTGCTTCTTGTCATACCCGTCCTGGAGTACCAGGAGCAGAACGTTATGGTTACGCTGGTAGGTATTGCGTGTGTACCGTCAGTGATGTCATGCCCTCGCTCTCTAGCTTGCTCTTCGATACGCAACTGTCTCAGCAGTGTGTCTTGCATGCATGCTGCCTGCTGGATGGAGTGGCCTCGCTCGCACAGTGAGTGTTGTTGGTGCGTGGGCATGCACGCAATGCGCTCAAAGATGCGCGTAAGTGATGATCGATCGTGCAACAGACAAGTCGTAGGAGCTGCGTAGCAACATAGGATGGGTTGTTGAATGCAGTCACACACATGCGCTTCACCTGGCAAAACTGATGGGCATGCACATAATGCGCTAAGTGAGCGATGTGTAGGATTTCAACCGTCAAGACAGCTGCCAAATCGTGTTACTCATATGTCTGCCCGAAGCGACGACGATCTTGCTCGGTCGGTCTAGGCTGTGAGACATATGTGGTTGAAACCAACTGTGCTCTGGTTGCGTGCTTAGCAGGCTGCTGCATGTGGCTTTGAGATGTTTGCATAGAGCAGTGGCGGGTTCGGCGGCAGTGGTTTGGACAGTCGCGTGCAGCCTGGAAACAAGGAAGCAATTGCTGAGAGCCTGTGATGCTACCAAATGTGTCAACATGCATGCATGCATGCATCGCTCTGCATATGTATGCGTGCCTCGCTCCGCCAACGTGCACGGGAGCGGCAGGCAACGTAGCGAGCAATGAATGCCGCCGTGCACGTTGCCTGCCGCTTCCCATGAATGGCCGTGTTGGCAGCATCAAGTACCATATTGACTTCATGCGAGCTGTCAGCCTTTGAGTGTATGCCGAATTGCCGATGTGCCCGTGTTCGGGTTTGCCTGACCGCCGTTCCGTGTTCTTGAGCTTGAAAGACTTTACTGGCTGCATCATGGTGTCGCTCATATCCCTCACACAGTCACACCCATCACAGTGTTTGCGCGCGTGCCGGACACACGTGGTGGGCAGCAAATGACAGCAACAGGATATATGCAGAATGCTTGTGCGAGCAACCAGGTAGTAACGTCAACCTTTCAAAGACGCTGGAGAGCAGTAGCTCACTCTGCACCCCAGTTTGTGCACCGTACGCGAGAAAGTGTGTGTTTCATATGCCAGCGGCACGCCAGTATTGTGCCAGTTGGCACGTTGCAGTGCACATGTGCCTTATGCTCCTGGACGCTCTCGAAACAGTGTGCTGCTCTGGTGTGGCTGAGCTGCGGGGGCAGGTTTCGCATATCTTGGACAGCACGTTGGTGTGGTCATCAGGGTCAGTTCTGTTCGTGCTGCTGGCTGCAGCCCATCCCAACGTTCGACAACGAGCTTGAGTCTTGAAGAGTGCTCTTAACCAAGCCTTGGGCGTCCTTGCTCACTGTGTTGGCGGGCTCATCCCCAATCTCCCCAATGTGTGGTTTGGTTGCAGCGTCGCTGTACACTTTGCCGTCGTGCGTGTGTAAGAGTCAGCGAGCGTTGTTGTGGTGCGATGTCAGGTTAGGAGCCTGTCTGCAACCTCAAGAGCCGGTGCACAGAGGTCTTGGGACCAACAATGTGCACAAAGTGCATAGCCGGATTCCAAAGGGAGAGGTAAAATCGGTGTGGCACAGGTCGTGTCGGTTGGCAGTGCCAGTTGGCATGCTGCAGTAGTGAGTGGGACCCTGGGTGGCCAGCTCACCCCAAAATGTGTCACAATACGCATGTATGCTTTTAGCTTGCCAGGACAGGTGCTGGGCCCAATACCCTGTTCATAGTCTCAGTAGGCCTTCAAGGCAAAGCGTTGACGTGCAGCTGTCGTCGTGGTAACAAGCAGGCCCCGCTGTGTTCCCGGCTGCCAGGTGTGCACTTGCACTTCTGTTGCACTGCTGTGACCTGCGTGCTGGCTTGCAGCAGTGCTCTGAATGCTTGGGACTCACGTGAAAAGGTGCACTGAACCTGTGCAATACAGTTTTGTGCAGCAGGTCCGTACGACGTTTTGTCTTCCTTTTAAAGTGTACTTTCCTGTTCACGTATCGTTGCTGTGCCTCTGCACCCCTAACTCACCCTCAAGTCTGAAACCATCTGCACTGTGGTTCTCTGTTGGTGCACCTTTGATAGCACCTTTGGCCGTTGCAAGTGGCTTTCCGGAATGGTTGGTGCGGGTTCAGGGTTGTTGGTTCAACCAGTTCCCGCACTGAGCCAGCGAGCCCACAATACTCAGCACCTGAAGGGTCTCAGGGAGGAGAAGCCATTCATCCTGGTTGCCTGTTCATCCCGGTGGTTCGACCTGAGTGTGCAAGCGCATACTTGCATTCAGGGAAGCTGGCATACTGCCCTCTCTCCGTATCCACAGCACCAACAACACTGCTAACTGCTGGCAAACGCTCATCGTGCCGACGTGGTGTGCGGCTTATGGCCCGCAGTGCAGGTGGCTACAAACTGTGTCCAGCTGACGTGGCGACCGTTGCGCGATCTGTCCCAATCGAACGCCAGATAAAATGGACAGGGTTCAGGCAGTCCTTAAGGCAGTGCAGTCCTTCGAGGACCTGCCTGACCTCTTTCCCTACTTGGACCAGCTGATGCGCCATGCTGGCGGCGGCGTGTCACAAACGTTCTTCCACGTGGATCCAGCGCCTGCCAGCACCCTGCAAGACCTGGTCACGAAGCTTGCGGTGCAACACTTTTGCCAGCAGATGGCCCAGAACGGTCACTTCTCAAATACGGTGAACGTCAACAACGCCTCGTTGGGTGTGGATGAGTTTTGGCAGAAGGCGCTTGATGCAGATGTGCGTGACGCGGCGCCCACAGGGGACGGGAGGGCCAATGCGTTACATGCATCAACTGCCGATATGGCCTATCCTCCCTTGAGCGGCAGGGTGGTGGACATGTCCCACCTAGCTGTGTGGAAGGGGCGCACACCGCCACCACCGGCACGGCCCGCTCCGCACGCGCTGGCACGTAAGTGGAGCAACTCGGCCTCAGCCAGTCCTTATTGGCCTTTTGCTTGGGGTGGGGCCCAATGCACATCAACACCACGGAAGATAGTTACACAGGGCAGATGAATACCGAGTCATCAAGTTGTAACATGTGCAAGGCTGAGGCTCGAGGAGCTAACCAGGGCCCTGCTGCGAGCTAGAGAAAAAAGAAAACGTGTAAGCAACAGAACATATGTGTTCATTAAGGTGGGGCTTCCCCCAGTAGTATACACTGCCGTACGCACGCATCCCAGAATTCATCCCAGCGCAACACGGAATGACGACCCACCGCACATTGCGACAAGTGTGTACGTGCACGCTATCCTTGCAGTGGTCACGCATTGAATGGCGCATGCACGGGGCAAGGTGTGTTGATATGCCAGGCGGCATGTGTGCCACTGAAACTCAGAAACTCAGAAACCTATCGTAGTAATGCAAGCACCCACCGCAGGCACCGCAGGAGGAAGAGCAGTGCCGAGCCGCTCGCGTACGCTAGCATGTTTACGGTGGCTTCATGTTGATACCTTGTATGTTCAACCCACAGGCTTTGCGCGCGCCGAGGTGGCTGTCGGTGGCGGCGGAGTAGGCGGCAGCCCGCCCCTGGAGGTGGCCTCGAGCTACGGCCAGTACGTGGCCGTGGCGTTGTTCGACATGCACATGGATGCCGTGTTACAAGGCATCAGCCCCGGCCTCAGCTGGGAAGTGCTGAGGCAGGACGCGACTTTCATGCAGCGCTACAAGGAGGTCATCTGTGACTCCACGTTCATCATGATGACGCTCGGCAACTGGCTGTACACGCACGAGTACAAGCTGCAGGTGCGTGCGGCTAGCTAGTGCAGGCAGCAACCAGAGAGATGTGATGCACCTGTCCGGTGCAATGGTCTGGCCGGCTTGAGGCATGCGGGTCGTCCAAAGCTCACGCCGATGCACACACGTGCTTTGCATGCTCCTGGAATGCCACACGGATAGGGCAAACCCTGAAGAATCCTGTACCTTGTGCTACCTGTGATGCTGCCAGTGTTGCGTGCGTGCATGCACCACAGCCCCTGCAACAATGCCTTGTCCAGGTGCATCAGCATCCTGTGCCGCAGCGCACCGGGTTCTCGAAGCATGCGATTGCACTCATGATCTCGCCTAGCATGCATCATCTTCGTTTGTTCGGTCACATCACGCAGCCGATAACTGCATCTTGCAATACCCTGTAGGCTGCACTGTATGTGGCCTACAAGCTGGACAAGGCCGCATACGCGGACGTATGCCTGGCGTGGAGGACCACCATCAAAGACCTGGGGGTGAGGCACACATACATAGTTACACACGCACTGTTGTGCCCCCTACTGCGTTACCTCAAACAGGCTCGCTGCATGCGTGCGTTCATGGGAATGGTGTACAGTCGTGCGATGGTTGGGTTGGCAAGCAGACAATGCAGGCTTTGCATGGAGGCGTTGCCCAGTGACACCATTACATTCAGGAGCGGGCTTCGGGGGGTTTGAAGGGGGGGGGGGATCCTCAGCCGCCAAATGACGGGCAGAATTTGAGGCCGCACGACAGGTGGGCGGCGCCGTCCAAGTATACGTCCCCTCAACAAAGATGAGCTGCACCGCCGCCGAGTAATGCCATACCATGCACTCAACATTGCCATGCAGAGCTCAATATTTGCATGTGCGTGTCTGTCCAAAGTAAGTGAGCGACCGTCTGCATTCTCGCTCTCGGCATGTATGCTGCTGTACAGGGCCTGGCGGTGGCGTCCGATCTGTTCGACGGGCTGATTAGCGGCAAGACCCTGGTTGGCGCGCTGCGCGTCAAGCTGAGCCTCACGCAGCCCTACAGGGACGTCGTGAACGCCGCGTGCAATGCCCAGGAAGTGACCAGCACGTACAATAGCGGGCAAACGTTCCTGGCCACCTTCGGGTAAGAGTATATGCAGTGCAGTGTCCGTTATGGACTTGTTTTTTGTTGTGTTGGGCGATATGCTTGGCCCGCGGTCAATGGCGTAGAGTGGGTAGGGCCGCCCTTGAGCAGGGATCAGAGGGACGGAGGGTTAACTAGAGTGGCGATGCATGCATAACAGCGGGGGGGCAGGCGGGCTGTGGAGGATGAGAGCCAAGGCATGCAGTAATGTGCGTATTACCCTGCTTTGTATTGCATCCGTTTCCGCACCAAGAAGAAAACAAACCCTCCATATCATGCTGTTAGGCCTTCTTGCTGGTGTCCTGACCCCTGGAGGGAATTTGGGGGGGGGGGGGGTCATGACCGCAGTGCATGGCCCCTATACGCAGACGACCTTGCTAGTTTGCAGCGTCTCCTCGTGTTGTGTGAGGTTA
>BDDA01000050.1:252646-278492 GCA_001662385.1 Chlamydomonas asymmetrica
TTTGGCGTGGTAAGAGAGCGACAGACTGGAGCTTAACGGTGGCATGTACCGCACATACACACATGAGTGTGTCTCTGAGCCAATCACGTCTTAAACTGCAAAGCCGATGGCTGTTGCGATTTTTCTGTCGTTGATGGTGAGGTTCACGTCATGTGATGCTACCAATGCTGCAGACTTGGGCGCCCTGTCTATATATATGATGAGGATTATACTTGGGTAAGTGGTTTACCTGGTCTGCTTCGGCCGCGTCTGGTGCATGGCATGAGGTGCCTATGCGCTAGGTCCAATAGGCAAGAGCCACGCATGCCCATGCCTGGTGCATGCGTGCTAATGCTCGCAGCCGGGTCGAGCAGTGGCAGTGCATGCATTGGCGGCAATACGCACCAGTGGCCTGCTTGTGTGAATACAGATGCACAGACGTACGCAAGCTTATCTGCAAGCTTATGCATTACAAGTTTACAATGGTACCCAAATGATTGAAACCGTGGCAATTGTTCACCTCAGGGCTCTGCGGTGGAGGCTTGGCTGAAGAACACCTCCGGACCAGCAGCACCTGACCTTCCGGGCCTCACAACAGGCGGGTGCCAAACGCATGCACTTCGGAACGAATATACAGGACATACATGCAGACATGCCCTGCAGTTACTGTTTGAGCCAGGAAGCAAGTGCTTGGCTCTGTTACAGAGTTTTGAGGAACAGCCGTTGCTTGTTCATCGCCATGCACGAGCACGTGACTGGTCCAATTTGCTGGGCTTGCGGTTGCCTTCACCATCGAGCGTGATCTTCCGCACTCAATGCTGTGGACAGCAGAGCATACATGGAGCGAATGCAAGTGCAGCAAACTCCAAAGCCGTCATAACACGCGCTTCACGCCTTTGCTCACACCACTGCTGCAGGCAGCGCACCGAACAACCATGATCGCAAGCAGACCTCCAAGGACACTCCGCCCCCCCGCACTGGCGGGTGCTTCGTGCCACGCACGCGTGTGCTTCTGGCGGATGGTTCACCCAAACCCATTAAATATGTACGCTTCACCGCTCGCTGACATTGCAATGCATGATGTGCAGCGATCGTTTCCACAAAGGCATAGTGAACAAGCACCGGATGCACCATTCAAATGTATGCTGTGTCGCAAATTGCGATCAACCAACCTCTCCTCCCCACAGACTGTGCCCTCTACCGTGCTGCTGCTGCTGCTTGGATCAACCGCTGCTGCACACACTGGCTGCCATGCATGGATTGCGCATCAGCTACACGCCAACGTATGCGTGCTGGTGTGCGAATGATTTGCACTTCCTCAGGTCACTGGCGGGGACCAGGTGTTGTGCAACGCGGCGCCACACAACGGACTGAGCACCGGCGCCCCGGCCACTGTGGGCCGTGCGGTGGGCATCGTCTCTGATGAGCGCGTGAGGCTCGTGCTGCAGGGCCCCATCACCATCGTGGGTGAGTGCCCCCCCTTCCACAGGACATTCCTCGGTCCCTCGGTCCGCACCTTTCCACCACACACCTCAACTGTCCAAAACCCCAAAAACCCAGAAAAACTAAAACCCTCAGTTGCTCTGGCTTTTTGTTATGTTATGTTATGTTATATCAGGAGCGTGTTGGCCACACGGCCCGTGCTCCCCCCAGATGGGGACCAGGCAAGCAGAAGGGGGTCGCCAAGCTATGCACATGGTGTGCAAGAGGGCCGCAGTACATCAGCATAAGCATCATGCATGGCCACAAGCGGTTGAGTGCAGCACATCGCAAACACCAGCAGCAATGCACGCCCACAAGGGCTTAGTGTGGGGTATCCGCATCGTGCAGGGTTGCATAATACAGTTCATTGATGTACATAGCAACCATGTGTCCATCTGGCTTTTTGTACACTTCAAGCTCCGGGCTAGCTACATCCAACACACTGCAACTTGCATGCACGCTGTGAGCAGGAGCAGATCGAATGGAGAGCACAAAGCAAACCAGCAAGCCAGTGCTTGCTGCTGGTCACCGTCTGTATCCCAGGGACGATCTGTGCCTGCCTGGTCGAGTGGGTGCGCGGGCTCGTAGCAATTGGTCCCTAATGCGCAGCCTATGAATGCGAGGATTAAGTCTCACGTGTCTATTGCTTCCTATCCGACATGCTGTTCCTGCATGGGCTTGTTCTTCCCGTGTTCCGCCGCACGGCACATGCAGGCTTCAACGAGGTGGAGCCTTTCTTCACGCCCGAACACGTTTTCTACACCACCACCGGCCTGCGTGCGGTTGACCCATACAGAGCCCAGTCGGAGAACCAGTGGCTCAAGGTGCGGGAGGATTGGGTGAATGCCTCACACGTTTGGACAGCCGGTATTCGACGCGCGCTGGGGCTCTGAGTGTGCCATGCATGGCGTGTTGGTACACACCCTGCCCCGAGGAGCATTTTCAACAGATTGCACTCCGGACGTGATGCACTGTGCGCCAAGTTTATGCTGCCAACCTGGTATGTTCAACACATCCTAAAAATGTCTTTCAATGGGTCTTTGACCAACGCGCACGACTGCCAAGGTACCGCTTTGATGTCAAGGATGGTTCTGCTGTCGACGTGCATGCGCTTGCGGTGCTTTGCTTCGCTTGCGCAGGTGGCCCCGCTGCGTGTGGGTGACGTGGTGCTGCACACCGCTGACGGCAAGTCCTATAGCGAGGTCCGCATCACGACGCTCACGTTCGCCACCCACACCGGCAGCGTGTACGGCCTGCACCTCAGGGACGGTCTGAGGTCGTACCATGCTAACGGATTCAAGGTATGCATGCATGCACAGTATGCATGTGACACATCAGGAAAGGGATGTGCGTGCAGCTTGCAGCACGCATCGCATGCGGCCCTGGGCTGCAGGAACTGCTGCGGATGGCACCGAACAGTGTTGTGCTGCTATAGGCCACACTAAACTAGCTATAGGCCACACTAAACTATTTTCCGCATGTGCATGTGAAGGGTGTTAGCCAAGGGTGCTAGCCAAGGGTGCGTGCACGGCACATGCACAAGCTCAGTTGGTTTTGGTTGCAGTTGTCAGCGGCCACAGCGTCAGCGCGTGATTGAGGCTGCCTTCCTGCTTTCACATGCACACGCAGGTTGCGCTCAACTACCCCGAGCTTACGATGGACCGCCTGCGCCATGGCGTCATCGCCCACCTGAGCCCTGCGGAGAGGATCAAGCTGAGGGCTGCGCTGAAGGAGATGGGACCGCTGCTGGACAAGGTGAGAGGGTGGATTGCAGATGCATGCAGTAGCTGGCCCGAGCTTAAGCGCCCTGCACATGCGGTAAGAGTGAGAAGGTAGCAGCAATTGCTGTACGTCGATCAGTGGCATAGCAGGATGGCATGGAATCACATATTGTGCCATACTCCCAGAGCAACGACAGCAAACCGCATTCCGTCCGAAAACACAACAGGTTACCGCGCTCAATTTACGCAATCGCCATGGAACTGACAAAGGATCGCGGCCGTATTGCAACAGTGAATGAACTTCATGGCTGTGTGCAGACGATGGGCATGCAGCTGAGCGCCATATTGGCTGGCCACGATGATGGCAACGACCTCCACAGCGGGGCGACAACACCCCTGGACCCCTACCGGGAGGACGATGGGGACGATGCGTATGATGAAGACAACGCCGATGACACCGCCCCCCTGCAAGATGTCAACCGCCACCATGAGTACCAAAGGAAGCACGGCAAGCAGCACGCGGTGCCGCTGCACGCCATGCGATATGCGCGCTACGACCTGCGCCCGCACGTAGCCACAGAGAGGACTGGCTCGGCAGCGGGGGCAGGAGGGCAGGAGGAGGACGGCATGCCGGCACCGCCCACGAGCGTGACGCTCGCGCATGGCCGCATCATGGTGGGTGTGATGGGATGTTGACCGTCAGGGTTGCAGCCTTTCAGGGAAAGTCGGGAATGCAGGGAAGATGTGCACCCCGCATCCATCCGTGATTCAGGAGCGGCATGTGTATAGCACTGCTTGGCAGGAGCTTTGCACATGCGAACGAGCCAATGCATCGTACTATAGCGTTGCCTCAGGCTTGCAGCTCGAATGGCGCTCACCCAACGTCCTGCTCCGACTTAAGCCCTGCTTAATGGATTGATCAATTTCCGGTGACCATATAGGCTGTTGGGAATGGGCTGGTTGCCATGTGTGCACAACCCCGGATGTGTGGCCATGCATCCATGCATGCAGGTTGATGGCATGTCCCCGCCCCACCAGCGCATCACGGACCATGAGCTGCACTGGAGCCGGCCGCTTGACGTCAAGGCGCCAGCACAGCCTGGTGATGAGCAGGGCGACGATGACTTGATGGATGCCCCCGGGGGCATGCGGCGCGACGAGATGTGTGTGTGGGAGCATGGCGTGGTGAAGCTCAACACTGCGCACAGGTGCGGATTGCGGAACAAGGTGTGGAGCAGCGATGGATTACTGCACAACATCGTGTGTGCGGCAGCGCCAGAATGGCACCGTGCGGGGCCCATACGGCCGCCTGGTGACAAGAAGCCATGTGTCCAAATCAGACGGGCACCGGCAATCTTTACTGGACACGCGTGTATGTATGTTGATTTGTGACACCCTGTTGTATGTTGATTTGAATGCTTGCAGGCTCAAGGGCCGATGCGGCGTGTTCTACACGCAGGACCTGGCCGGCCCTGACACGCACACGCCCCGGTGGCTCACTGCACAGACCTCCCTGCGCTTCGCCACCAAGTGTTGTGCCGCCCTCGCACCCGAGGCCACTGCGGGCAGCACGGCGCCTGCTGCCAGCCCCGCAGAGGGCGGCGCCTGCTGGGCTGCCTGCCCTGACATAGTCCTGCGCGTGGATGGCACCGGGAAGGACCGCGTGACGGCTTACCTGGACATCCCTGAGTTGAACGTAAGCGTGGGCGGGTGTCCGCATGTGCGGGTTTGCATGTGCATGTGTGGGTGTGGCATGCACGTGTGCAGTGTTGAGTGGTGTGCAGGCGAGGTGAGGTCACGGGAACGGAAGGAGGCGTTGGTTGGGCGATGGGGTAAGGATAAGGAGGTGGGGCCCGAGAGGGGGTGGAAGCGGAGGACTTTGGCCACAAGAAGTCAGCCAACAGCATGGTCGCTGTGACATGCAACAACGAACGGGACAGATGTACTCTTGTTGAACCTGCCTTCGCTCACACGCGTGTCTTCTGGGTTAACAGCTCCAAGTGTAAAAGCACATTCCAAGCCCAGATCTGAAATTTTAACCGCGCAGGACCAACACGTGGGGTACACCTGCCGGCACACCGTCAGCGAGAAGGCGATCCGCCTTAGCATTGTGGTGGAACGCGATTTCTTGCTAGCGGAGGACCTGCTGCCTGAGCGCCATCGCTTCCGCAAGTACGAGTGTGTGTTCACGCCCGACCTGAAGCATCTCTCCGGCTGCATGTGGAAGTACGACAACACCAAGCCGGACGACCTGGGCGAGCGATACGAGTGGTTCGGCACGGCGGTACACGAGGCGCCGACGGTGCCTGTGGGTCCCCCAGCACACGTGTTTGAACGTGCAGGTGCGTAAAAGTCTTCATGGGCATCAGTCAGGGCTGTGTGGGTGTGGCTGGGGGTGAGGGTACGGGGGATGGTTGGGGTATGGGTGGGGGTAAGGGTGTGGGTTGCCATTTCTGCCACGTCGCCTGCCCTGGACCGTGCGCTTAGCGAAGGCCCATCTGTACATGTCCAGGTCGGCCGCCTTCCTAAGGCTGTTGCTGGCATGAAAGTGGGGGTGCTTGGCTGGGCTGGCAGCCATCCAGCCCGGCGTTACCTCCTTCATCCACCCACAAAATGTCTTCAGTAACAATATTGCCACCGGATTCATCGCATGCATGTTGCATGCATGCACATGGCAATGCAGGGCTTGCGGCAGGGCTGGGTGCTGCTCCGGTGGCGTTTGCAACGCGGCCAGCGCCTGCAACGCCTCACCCCCGCACGGCCATGTTCATGGAGATGGCCCCGTTGAACATTGCAGATCTGCGCTCCCTGGCTGCTCCAGGTAGGCGGTCGGTCATCTCACTCATTTGTGCAGGAAAAGGGATTTGTAGGGATTTGTAGGTCAACCCACCAACCACCCCTAGCCTGTGCATTGTATGCCATGCCAATCGATGCTGCCCGACACTGCCTCACCACCCCTGTGCCTCCTCCTGCGCATGCAGACATGAATCTGATCCAGCAGGCCAACATGACGCTCATGCGCCGCGCGGTCGACTACCACATGAACGAGCGTGACCCCGAGACCACCGCCAAGGAGGGCGGCTTTGACATCACCAAGCCAGACGCCCGGCTTTTGCAGTGCGGGGATCTGGACCTGACGCAGCTGACTGAGGCGCAGAAGGTGGTGCTGGTGGACAAGTTCGGGCAGGCGTATCTGGGCCAGGCGCTTGGGCACAGCGGAGACAGGGAAACCGCAAAACTTCTCACCCCCTTGGAGAAGACGGTGGGTGCTTTGCAATCGAGAATGCGCTTTTACATTGCACCGGTGTGAGGCTCTCTCCATTCTTGCCGCTTCCTTGCTGTCAGTCTCCATCTGGAGGGCGCGTTGGCCTATCGGCCCCAACATTCCCTACCACCGGAACAAACCGTATGCTGACTGGAGAACAGCATGCTTGACAGTATGCCAATGACAGATGTGCCCCTTGTTATTGTTGTTAAGCGCTGTTTTGTGGCCGTGGTTGTGGTGGCGTTTTCCTTGTTTGGTGTGCACCCTGCCCGCCCCGATGCCTCAGACGCTCAACTACTATCTGAGCGGCGCGGGAGATAACACGCTGGCGCATGAAAAGGAGTACACCAACATCAACAACATCACCAGGTGAGGTGGTTGCAAGCCGCTGCTGAAATAGGGTGTTATGGACCTGCGGTCCTGCGCAAATGTATGTTCTATCAGCTCATGCACCTGTTGTTTGCTTTGGATGCATCAACGCCACGCAGCCCGATTCAACCATGACATCTGTCTATAGCCTGGCTTTCATACTGGCACGCATGCAAATCGTGATTGCTTCTAGGATTGGACACATGCCGTATAACTGTATAAGTGTATAACGCGTTGACCAGTTGGTGTACCGCCGCGTTGTCATGTGCGCTCATGCATGCTACGTGCAGCGCCATCACGTACTGCAAGCACTTTGAGATCCTCCAGCGCTTCCGCGCCGACAAACGCGGACCCAAGGATTGGGCCAAGGACTTCTATGACAACCTGGTGGGCACTGACGACCCCGAGCACGGCTCCCTGGAGGTGCGTGAGTGCAGGTGTATCTGCGCCCACCTCCATCGTTTCTGCTTGTTTCCTTGCTTGATCATGTGGGCTTCGTTTCGCTTCCTTACACTCTCCATGCTGCCCGCGTTCCTCATCAACATGCATCTGTGGGGCAGGCTCAAACACGGGGTAAGCAACACACAAGATGTATTGATCTTAAGCTAGGCGAAGCAATCCAGACGACGCCCGAGACAAACAGGGGCATCCCGCGGTGCACGAGCAGGGGTTGTTGCGGGCCAATCCAACAGTCTTACGCGCATGATGACGTTTGCAGGATCTGGCTGACCTGATGACCGTGGGTGAGGGCCAGAAGATCATGCACCACTACTGCCTCATCCTCAACGCGCTGGACCCGGGCAACACCACCTACTCGCAGCAGCTGGCGGAGCTGGTGATGAGGAAGCAGCTGGGCCTCAGCATTTCGGACGTCAGCCTCGGCCCCGATGACAGCCACGCAGCTGAGGACATTCTCGCCGAACTCATCCAGAAGGTGAGCGACATATCTCTGCTATCACAGCACCTGCACACATGTGCAAATGCACGTCATGCATACAAATGAATAACGAAGCGTTGTATGGTTGGTGAGGTAAGGCAGTGGCCACACACGCCACCCTTGATTTGTCAGGGAGGTGCATGCTGGGTGCATGCTGGGTGCATGCATTTGCATGCCTTTTGCGGTGCAGACTTGTTTGGGTACCAGTAGCAATGTCTGCAGGTGTGGGCATCGGCATGTTGTGCAACATGCCCCCTTCCGAGCCACAGGTTGCACACTCTGCCCTCCACACCCCGTGTCCCTGCTGTTCATGCAAGTAGCAGGCGTTTATTTTCACCTCCACCACCGTGTGTTGTATGCTGGTTGTATGCGCCTATGCAGGCCATGGCAGGTGTGGAGTGGGACCCCAACACACCGCTCCCATCAGATACACCTGCAGGGTCTACTGACGGCAAGCCCGTTGATACCATCAACGGCACCTATGCCAGCCACATCGCCAAGGGCATCAGGGACATGATGGCGGCGTACGGTGCAAAAGCACCCGCGGTAGGTGCAATGAAGAGCCCAAGTACAACTTCAACAATTCGACCAATATCAATGTAGCCGCCAAAAACAGTGGGCGGCTGCTGAGGCAGGGGCCGCGGCTGCTGTTGGTTTGTTACAATGCTCTGGTTTGTTGCGATGCTTTGCCTGCCGACTGGAAGCACAAGGCCACTCAAGCAACCCTCATGGGAGAGTTGCAAAGCAGCCAGCTGAGAATGGTTACAGAGGAAAGGCTGGTGCTGACGCAGGCATACTGTTAGGGTGGTTCACTGTGGAGCATGCCCATGGAGACTCGTGTGGAGTGTTGAATACTTGAATGGGATGCATCCCACAACAGGTGCTTGAACGCACCTTGCGTGGTGCCGGGGCTGAGGCTGAGCAAAGGTGGGAGGTGGAGCTGGGAAAGGGAGTGCACAATTGGGAGCTGTAAACGTTGAGTTGAGCTTACCTAGTTACCTGTATGCCTTGATCCTGCTTGAAGTGTCCCTCACATCATATCCTGCATGCGTGTGCAGGAGCTAACAAAGAAGATCACGGGCCTCGTGGCTTCGTTGATGATGTTCATGCGTAGCTTCAAGGGATCGGTGGTAATCCTCGTGAAACGCTTCTGGACCACGTGAGTGCATCACTATGAAAGGCCTGTGGGATTGCTTTGGTGCATTCCTCAACCGCAGTGTGGCACCTTTGCAACTCCGATCAACACCTCCAACGCTGTGCCTCCCCCTTCCCCACTGCCTCCCCCTCTCCCGCCTCTTCCACCACCCCCACCACGCGGGGTGTTGCACTGGGTGCGGTGGCCCTCGCTCGTATTTCTTTGACTTTGCATGTGATCCCAAGCCTCAACCCTGGAATACACCCTTTGCAGGACGGGAGCATAAGTAATTGCATACGGTATGCAGATAGCTATCACAGCATTTCAAGCGACTGACTAGGGATCTGTGTCATATTGTCTCTAGCTGATGCGGCGGACGGGGTGATGATGCTGTGTTTGAGTGCAGGGCTTTTGGCCGCAACCCCGCCTCGCCCTCCTTGGTGGTGATGACGTCTGAGGAGGAGGCGCAGGCGCCCTGGTACGCCCCGCTCAAGGAGTGGTGGGGCAGCGCGACGGCAAACCCCGAGTTCCAGAAGTGGAGCGGGCGCTTCATCCGAGGCGCAACGATGCTCACATCGGTGAGGGAGCAGTAGTGGCGCACGGGGGTCCCCGGTTGTCCCCACTGCACACGGTGTTATGCGATGGATGCTAGATCATCGCAAGGCGGAGATACCGTCAGGGCTCCTCACGCTCGAACAAACATGTAAAACTGAACAGGACAGCACCCGCATACGTGAATGGCCTTGCTGATTGGGACAAGTGATGTGGAGTCAAGCACTCGATTACTCACAACAGCAGCAGCAAATTGGGAACCCCACGATGCACCAGCCGCCCATTGCTCATGGCATGATATCACCTCGTCATCTTGTCATCTTGCTGCAGTGCTTTACAACTCAGCTTCACTATTATAGTGTTGTTCAGGCCTGCTGCCATTTTCTGGCACCCGATGCCTACGCATGTGCAGGTGCTGACCCTGGCACTGGCATTCTGGGGCACCGCCGCCGGATTCTCCAACTACGACAAGCTGGACCCTGCCATGCAGGGCCGCCTGGCCACCAACGCCGCGCAGCTAGCGTGGAGCACAGCCCGCTCGATCGGGGAGACGGTGGCCGAGGCGTTTTGGCCGGCGGAAATGAAGGCGGGGGACATCGTGCGGGCGAGCTTCCAGCTCAGCTCGGCTGCGCGCAACACCGCCAACCTCACACCGATCGCAGAGAACCTCATGGCTGCGGTAGGGCGTCCATACGTTTGCCCTGAAGGCAATCCCGGCAGCAGCATGCATACCTGCATGCAAGGCCGTACGCAGCAAGCACACTACGTACGCCGCTACGGCCTTGCAATGCACCGCTTGCTGGAGCTTTTGTGGCGGCCAATCCCGCATGCATGGCCAGCCATGTTGAGTCAGGATGTCAGCCTTTCAATCCACCCACCTGCTAACTCCAAAACCCAGGCCATGCCGATAATCTGCATTCATGCCACAGGAGGGTGAGGCGGCGGGCCCTGCAGGGGTGGCCATCAATGCCGGCAAGTCAGGCATGACGCTTGGAGTCACCAGGTGACTGGATGGATCATGCACCTACTGCCAGTGCATTGAAGACAGTTGTTTGGGGCATTTGGGCATGTTCCATCCAGAGCTTGATCCTTTGGGGAAATGAGTTGTGTGAATGGTGTGTTTGGCCAATGACTGCATGGCGTGCAGTGGGCCTCATCCTGACAAAACGATACTCTTGGCTGGACTTTTCCGCTTGCGCAGTGTACGCCGAGTTGGAGCACGTATGTCCTGCATCAGTCCCGGAATCATGTCATAGTTCATACCGTATGCTATGGATCGTATACCATAGTCAACGACTACCGCACTCCACCTATATATGCCAGTGATAACAGTGTGCACAGGTCCATCTTTGTTGCTGACTGTCCTGGAAACCTATGGGCGTGATCGTGTTGCAGGTTCCGTATCGGCCTGGCGGCCCTGCGCGGCATCAACATCCTGTTCATTGCCGCGGGGGTGGTGTTCACCGCCCTGGACGTGGCGTCAGACAAGCCCGGCACCGCCAAGTACACGCTGGACGTGCTGGCGCTGACGGTCCAGAGCCTGCTGCTCGCAACAGAGGTGGGCAGGTGGCCCAGCGCTGTAACCTTACCCCTTTGCCACATTCAGACATTTGCCTTGCTTGCAGCCCGTGTGGCTATATGTGAACAACGCACTGTGGCTTTGGTTTGGTTTGACGGAACCACCCGGGGAACCCGCACCCCTCATGAAAGTAGTTTGGGGGTTTGGTTTGGAGGGCTATTTGCGCCGGGCCCTTGCTTAGTCATGCCCCTCGCCAATGCACACTCCAATACACACGATGTATGAGTAGTATCCCAGCCACAATTGGCGCATTGTCATGCACAAAACGTGGTGCCGACATGTGGTGCGTGCAACGTGCGTGCGTGGCGCATGCAGGTGGGCATCATGGCGATTGACGTGGGCTTGATGGTCACCGGCGCAGAGCTGACGCCGTTCCTCGCCCTGGCGGTCAGCGCCCTCTCCTGCCTCGGTGCCGTGCTCATCCTGGCAGGCATCATCATAGGCCTGGTGATGCTCTTCACCCTGAACAAGCCGCCGCCTAACCCGGCGCAGCTGTGGGTGGATCGCCAGCGCGCCAAGCTGTTCGCCACGCTGCCACTGCAGCCCAACCCAGAGCCCCCTGTCCTCCCTGCCTCACCCCAGGGCTACACTTTCAACGACACCAAGACCAGCGCTGTCTTCACGGTCACACCTCCGGACTACACAGGCGCGTACCGCGACAAGGCCGACAATAGTGTGAAGCTGTACGAGCTGACCGGGAAGTACGACCTGCTGGTTACGGAGCTTCGGGACGCGGACAACCTCCCCGGAAGCGACGTGGTGCCCTCGCAGACGGACGTCAGCAGCCCAATCACCATCACGGGTTTGAAGCCGGGATCGCGGTACTCCATCGTGGTGTGGGCCAAGAACAACGCTGCTGACAAGGCGAGCAACACCAGCAACTTTGCCAACGTCACCGTCAGCGTCCCCAACGTCCCCAAACCCTAGGGGCGACCACAGGGTGACCCTGCTGAAATGTCCGCCTGCCTTTGCATGTTGAATAAGTCTATGGCAGCCTAGGTAACTGTCAGGTTCATCCAACAGCGCCAGCTCAGAGGGTAGCCGAGCTGTACACTCATACCGACGTAATTGATTGTGTGCGCGTAGGTGGCAGGGCATTGGGCAGGTGCAGGGTAGCCGGCGGAGGCCATGATTGCAGGGATGGAGTGCCGGAGGAACCACCACAGTGCACTAGTTCAGCATGCATAGGGCTGAATACTGCTAGTACTGCTGTAGGGTTTAGGTGTTGAGGTAGCAGCGCTTGTTGCACTTGTGACGCTGTAGCGGGCTTACAATCAGCGTCAGAACGCTCCCGTTGCGCTTGACCGCACCCAGCCCCAACCCAGAGCGGGTATCGTTGTGACATTGTCACCCAGGCCGTAAGCACATGATAGGCGTGCGTCAGGAACAGCGATCGTTGGCCATGCAGTGTGATGCCCGTGGGGCCGTGCAGTGTGCATATGCGTATGCCTGTGGACGATGACTGCACCTGAACGATGGCGAGCGACTTGTCTGAGCTGACTTGCGGCTGTCATAAAGCGATTAACGGTTTAATGACCTGAAAGCGTGGCTGTTGCAAAAGTGGTCTGTCAGTGAAGGTGTGTGAACACATTTGTGTTGGTACAGCAGCTCTGATACTGAGACAGGGCGTACAGGGGGTACAGGGCGTACAGGGGGTACAGCAGCTGTGATACTGAGACAGGGCGTTCGGTCTAGTGGAGGGCACCTCGGCCTGAAATGCAGTGCGAGTGCAAGTGAGCAGAGCAAGGCAGAGCACCGAAATTGAGCTCGGCAGCAGCAGCAACAGCGCAGTGCAGCAACATGCGGCACTTCAGGTCGCAGTGAAAAGTCACCTGCACAGGGGCATGCAGCGGAGCGCAGGGCCATTACCTACATGGATATGCACGCTGCATGGTCCCACGGGAAGCTGATCTTACAGCCCGCACGCGCACACCGCCGCGCATGCTGCACCCCAAGCTTACGCTGAGGCTGCCTCCCGGGCCTAACAGACACGGACATTACACGGACAGGCGGGCAGAATCGGCACTGAGCGGCACAGTGTGCAATCACCCACTCCGCAGGCAACGATTGCAGCCAACAACAGTGCAACACCGTGCGCGCATGGTGTGACGACAGCGGTGCCTGCAAGGGGCAGCACAGGGCAGCACAGCGGTGGCTTGTTGTGTGGGTGCTCACGGATGAGGCGCCCGAGGGTGCAGTACTGGCAGTGCGCTAGTGCGCTGGCCTCACTCACCCAAGCCACCCGCTGCTCATGCTCCTCAGACTCCAGCCCCTGCGCAAGCACTTTGAAGTGCGCCGCCTCCGCCTGCGCACCCGCAACCATGATGCACAGCCACCACCATGAGGCGACGTTGATGCAGCGCAAGCAACACCCTTGCAACACCCGAATGGAGGAAGCTCTGAGAATGTAATCAGCATGTAATGCCTCATACGCAAAGGGTGGATTCGCCTTGCTGGTTGCAGCCCGACAATGATCAGCGCAGTGCAGGGTCAGTGGTCCACGGTCCGGTTGAGCGTTTAGGTAGGTTTAGGTCAGTGCTACACGCCTGTCTGCATCCTTCAGTGCATTTTGTGGAACGTACAGGGGGGAGAGCCTAGAATGCAATCTGTCACGCTTGCCCCAGCACTTGCGGTACCGTGCTGGCTCATCATCAGGCTTAGGGGTTCGGGGTTAGGGCGCAGCAACCGCTCCGACTTATGTCAACATGCAAGCGGGCGACTGGGTCAATACAAACGTTTCTAAACACACAGACCGTGGCAATCAGAAATGCTATCTCCAAGACACGGTCGACATTCGCTGTGGGGTGCAGAATCTATGATTGGAGGTTGCATCACGGTGCTTGACTTGGAGCGGTTTGTTTCATCAACCCTAACCCAGGGCTGCTGGGTAAGCATGAATTCCCGCCCCGCGAGCGAGGGCCTGTGCCCGCCTCACGTACACCAATGCTAGCGGTAACGCCATTAGGGCCGGTAGATCCAGCACAGCCGGTAGGGTGGCGCCGTAAGGAGCGAACACGACGTGCTGCAGACACCAGCAGCGCATCGGTGTGTGCCGCCCCCTTCACTCCGCCCGTGTTATGCGCATCTGAATGCGCCTGAAGCGCGCCTGAACGCGTGAGGTGCTGTTGCCATGCCAGCGCTGCATGCGTCAGTGCCGCTGTGGTGTCGTCGTCGTCGCTGTCTTCTGTGGCCGTCGTCGCCAGCGCTGTCCTCTGCAAACAGCTGCCTGCGCCTCGTGCCCCTCCGTGCTGCGCGTCACCACCAGCAGCAGCACCAACGGCAGCACCCGCCACCAACCCCTGCCGGTTGATCGTCCGAGGGCCTGCTGCCGCTGCCGTCGCACCTCTAGTGGACGCCGCTACGACTGCTGCTGGCACGCCAAGCCCAGGCTGCTGCTGCTGCACTGCGCCGGCATTCTCAAGAGCACGGGTATTAACCACAGCCAAGGTTCTTGGCATGGCGAAGGATGAGGCAGCGGTGGCAGTGGTAGCGGCGACTGTGGCTGCCTCCGTCACGGCCATGTAGCCGGGCGGCGTGAGCGTGGAGTGGCGCCGCCATCCGGGCATCGGCGCTATCACCGCCGCCCACGGCACCACCACGCTGCGCGACGGGGCAGTGCGTCACGCCGCGCGCTGGGCAGGCTGCAGCACCAACACTGGCGCCAGGGCCGAGCTGGAACCATTAGTGTCAGCTCCACCGCCTGTGTGATGGCAGGCGTCATCATAATGGTGCCGGTCCGGGCGGCTGCGGGTGGTGGGGCCGTAGCGTCGCATCAGCGCAGGGGCTCTGCCGGGGCAGCGGCGGGGTGAGGCTCGCAATGCCGCCTGCCCCACTGCCGTGGCAGCCGCGGTCGCGGCTCAGGCTGCAGTGTGGGAACAAGGTGCACTGCGAGGGCATGCGCGGCGCCTGCGCCAAATCCTCAGCACTTGCGCCACTAGTAAAAGAGTCAGTGAGTGTCCGGTGCGTACTGATGCTGCTGCCGCTGCCGCTGCCGTTGGTACCCACCACATCGCTGTCCGTGGACCCAGTCGCAGCAACCCCATCCTCGCCCAACGCACTCTTGCCACTGCGGCGTTACGATGGTGAGGATCACAGCCAGCAGCGGCTGCTGCTGCTGCCGGGCTGTCCATGCGGCCCGCACGCTTTGCCACCGCGTCCATCAGGTGCTGGTCACGTTCGCCCGTTGTCACACTAGTCACACGCTCCCTCTCGCTGCCCCCATGATGCCGCGATGCCGAGTGGTGACGCTCATCTCGCTGCTGTGGATCATTCTGCTGCGGCCGAGGCTGAGACTGTGCCTGTTAGGCGCGGTGGGGCTGCCGGCTGCCTGCTGTGCTGCGTAGATGGTAGCTGTGATGCAGTGCGTTGAGCGCGCGCGCCCTGTGCGCGCAGCTACACCATAAACCCTAAAACCTACAGCTTTTTCCATCCAAGGCTGGCAGTATTCAGCCCTATGCATGCTGAACTAGTCCACCGTGGTGGTTTCTCCGGCACTCCATCCCTGCAAACATGGCCTCCGCTGGCTACCCAGCACCTGCCCAACGCCCCTGCCACCTACACGCACACCGTCAATTACGTGGGTATGAGCATACAGCAGGAGGGGTTCACCAGAACGTATGCTGCCTGGTATGCTGAATGTGTGACAGGCATCCTAGCAGTCGCGTGTGGTAATATTGCTATCGGCTTCTAAGGCACCCCAGGTTGGGTGTGTAGCGCTTTTGGGTCGAGATCAATCTGCGAGTGCATCAACACAATAGCAATGCACTGGGTGCATGGCTGTGGTGGGATGCCAGAATCAACCGCTGCACCTGCATACACACGTAGAACTCACAGCACAGAGCGCCCGGTGGTGGCGCTACGACAGGTGGTAGCCCGTTGTCTCACTTACCTTCCCGAGACGATTCAACTTGTGCTGAACGCTGATTGCTGCACTGCCAGCTGCCACTGTCGTGGATGAGGCAGCGCTGCTGCTCCTCGAGGTCATGTCGAAAGTGCCACCAGCTGGCAACGTCACGATAACGCGCAACAAGCAGCGAACACGCACTGGTCATGAGTTGGCGCACTACCCAGGCTGTCCAAACCCGTTCCAATGTTCTATGCTGCAGCCACTGGCATACGCGTTATGGGCTGACCGCTGTTATGCTACCTAAACTAGGCAGAGGTGCCGTGGGTCTTAGGCGATGCTCTTTGACACTCGCAGCTCAGCTCGCAGGTCACGCTGATAGAACCAACAGTAGTTCAGGATATATGCGTGGACGTAAAATCTGGAGTGGCTTAGCGGAGGTGATAAGCCTCGTTCAGCCCCCTCCCTCATACACACCATTCCCCTAGACGATATGCACGCAGCAGAGACAGCCAATGCTCTTGCCTGCCATAAGTGCAGCTGTGCGTCATGCAGCTGAATGCGAGGCAGCAGCACCATCAGCGCCTGGCAGCTCAACGGGTTGAGAACGCCCGCCGCCGCCTTACCGCCCCGTTGCCGCCCTGACGCCACAATGGGGTCATGGACACACGAATGCAGATGCTGGTATGCACAAATGAGGGTGGATGGGATGCATGTACCCGCATATGGGCGTGTACTGGATGCGCGCATGGGGTGTACGAGCAGATGCACACATCAGGTTTAGGGTTTAGATTTTAGGGTTTAAACTGAAAGATCGGTACCAGCCCTGCAAAGGTCGACAGCTTGGCAGAAATCGGCAATGGGCAAAGATCAGGAGCTCGGCTACCCTCTGGTGCCACTACTGCCAATGCAGTGCGGGCCCTGGTGTGCGCATGCAATTTTGTGGACCAATCCGTTGGCTCGCGGCACCGGCGCAGGGGCAACCAGATGATGACGCGTGGGAGACACAGCTGCGGTGCATCTGGACCAACAAGTACTGCATCTGGACCAGACCGTGCAGGATGCCATCACGTTCCAAATGCGCGGGGTGCCGGAGGTGGGTGACCGCCGCTGCCACACCTGCGTAATCCATTCAAGCAGCTGCCAGCAGAGTGGGCAAGCTGGTGCTGGACACCCGCACCACAGCCTCCGCCAGCAATGCAGCCTCGCACATTGGAAGCGGGGCGAAAGATCCTCAACTGCATGCGGTTTGAGCACCCCAGCCTGGATCAGCCGCGTGCTTTACAAACAATCTCCATCCACGAGGCGACAGCCATGCAGGTATGTGATGCCAGCCAGTACCGTGCACAGCGCATGCACACAGTTGCTGCAGAAGCAGGCGACTTGCGCAGGCAGCAGGACACCGTGCGGTCAATCCTCACAACCCTCAAGCAAGTGTGGCGTCTGGCCCGGGAGAATCAGCACAAGGACTGTATTGAGGCTAGCCACAGCTCGTCTTGCCATGCCTGGGATGGCAGGTGCACGCGCGGTGGCCCAGCTGGAGCATGCTTGTGCAGCGCGGGGCATCTCAGTAATCTCAGCAGAGTGCACCACTTCTGAGAGTGCACCATCGCCATGGCAGTGCGGGACAAGATGCAACGGTGCCTTGTTGCCTTGCCGCAAATGCCCAGCACGTCAGTCTGGGGGGAGGTGCGGCTGCTGGAAGCCCCGGCCGGGGCATGTATGGCTGGGGTGGCGCTGGTCGCGCTCAATGCGATGGATGGGGCAAGGTGGTACCTCACCAGCATATGGCTGCCGCAGAAGCGGCCCCCACCAGCATCCCCACGGCAGCAGCAACAACAGCCCCCACAGGCCGTCGCTGCGCCTCCAGCGCCACCACAGCAGCAGCCCCCACAGGCCGCCGCTGCGCCTCCAGCGCCATCGCAGCAGCACCCCCACAGGCCGCCGCTGCGCCACTGCCGCCTCCACAGCAGCAGGCCCCACAGGCTGCCATGGCGCCACCACTTCCATCCCCCAACCACCGCAGGCGGCGCGGGCGAGCACCACACGGCGCGCCTCAAGGCACAGCCGAAGTCCATGTCAAAGCTGCAGGATGTTGTCAGTCTCCATTCCACCCGCGCCCCAGCAGCATGAGTCAAGCAAGGAGTGCTGCCAGCTGACCACCCCTTCATCCGTACGGGCGAAGTTGAGGCGAAGTTGAGGGGAAGATGGTGTTGCAGCTCGCCCCTGATGCCCATTAGTGTCACCTAAAGCGTGCATGCAGTGTGTGCACCCATGCCCCTCCTCTCCCACCACCCCCCGTCAGCTATGTGAGGGAATGCTCCTTGGCTCGGCAGCCATGCCGGCGGGAGCCTCACACCTGCATATCAATTGACACAGCACAACATTTCAGGACGCACTTATGCCATTACAAGAGCCTGAGTCGATTAGCTAAGACAGCAGAGATAGAGCCAGGCGGGCGGACCCCAGCTGCTCTTGGCTGTTTTGTTGCGCTTGAGGCGCTTGAGACCTTCGCATGCATGCACACATTGTGCACACAGCATGGAGTTCATGCAACGTGGGGCGTGTCTATTCAGCTGCATTTCGGCCGTCCCCTTGACATCAAATGCACGCGCCTGACCTGTCGGCCCAGCCGTGTCCCTCATGCGTCCAATAATCCAATCCCTCGTCTCCACCTACGTGTCTTCCCGGTACCCAACTGGGCGACGTGCATACCAGCATTGCATGCAGCCTTAGCTTGTTCTTGCATGCATGACTGCCCTCACCCGTTACATCAATGCATGGAGCATCGTGCGCGTAAGGCCTATGGGCTATGCATGGACTTGAGCTGGAACCTGCTTACTGTTCAGCTGTTCAGGGCACCCCCCTCCCAGAGTTACCTGGGTAGTTTGTGTGGGTGCCCTCCCGGGAGTCCGGTTGCCGGATGCTGTCCGCTGCCGTGCTATGTAGCGCCTCCTGGAAACATCAAGTCAAGTGCATGCCAGAGCCCAGTCTGCGCAAGCAAACCAGTGCGCATACAGTACGCAATGCACTGACGTTGCATGTTTTCCAGTCTCTCATCAGTGCGGCGCGTGTGCATGTATGCGCGGTCGTGCAGCACCCCGACATGCACGCGCAGCAAAACAGACGAGGCTGCATCAAGGCAGAAAGAAACAGCCTGGCTGAATCGGTCTGCCTGTTTTGAGTGTGCATGCATGGGCGCAAGCAAGCAGTTTCGATTGGTGCGCGCATTTGCGCACCTGCCCAGACCTGCGCACCTGGCGTCGTATTCACCTAGGGCTCCCCAGCCAGAGGCCAACAGGTGTCCTTAGCGTGCGTGAGCATGCTAGCCTGCTTTCGAGAAATGCACATTTCTCATAGCAGGGCTGGGACGCTCTTGCGTTTTTGTGTGGCTTTCAGAACCTTGACACTTGTATGAATGTATCAATGTCCGGTCAGCGCAAACAATGCGCAAACCCTTGTTGATCAGACTCGCTGCCTGCCCTGAGGCAACCGGACGGCCAAATTTCAGCATGTGCTTGTTCAGAACCGCGCAAAGTATTCTGGTGCACTGGAGGCGAGAACCAATGTGCAGCCTGACAAATCTAAATGGTTCCTTCCTTACCTTGCTTGCTGCAAACTTTCTTGCATCGTGGGAAAGCATACATGATGCTGCAAACGATGACACTGCACTGAGATATCACAGCAAGCCAGAGTCTTTCTACTGTGTTTTGTGTGGCATCATCTGGACGCTCCTTGTTTCTGGCAATACACGTGTTTGCAGTACCAGCAGTGCGTGTATGTGCTCAAGGAAGGTGCCAGGGCTTGGTGTGCTCCTAAAAGAAGGACAGAGGCCGGAACCGAGCTATTTTCATCAAACGTGCTCAGTCTGTCCCCCTACCCTGGTGTATGTGCGAGGCATTCATATGTGGTTCTGTCAGTTGGTGTAGTGCCACTTGGCAGTCATGACAGCTGCCGCTTGGAGGGACGCAAAGCATTCGGGCGGAATCCTTTGGAAGCCAGGCCGGAACTCCTATTTAATCGTGCAGTGCCACATCCGTCAAGTGCTTCACAGCACACTGCTTCCTCTGTGGTTCTTCTGGACCGCAAACCTGTTGATTGGTGACCGGAGTGTCACGGATTTGGCGCTTGCGAAGACTTGAAGACCGGTGCGGGGACCGTTAAGCTCCACGACAACCCAGACGGCAACTCTGTGTAAGTGTTAACCTTTGCCTACATTACCGTGGAACTGCAGCGAGCGGAACTGCGCCACGACATTGTGGCCGCCGCTGCGCGGCAGATTATTGCGCTGTTGGCACAACATACTTGACTCACTCGTCCTGCAGTCATAATGTGTATATGTTACAGTCAGTGCTCTGACCATGTGACAGCCTGGTGTGTGCGTGTCGCTGTCCATGGCTGGTGATGTGTACAACAGCGGCAACGGTCAACATGAGCGAGCAGATATGCATATCTGACAGGCTACAGCCGTGACCGAGCGCAATAAGCATGGTGTTTCTTGAACGTTATTTTGCTGCGGTTTCGCACCTTGTGCTGCTAGATCTGGCAGCATTCTCAGTGCGTGGTACTCGCCAACTAACTGTATGTCATGATAATTGTCATGCTAATTGTCATGCTTTAAGTCAACTTACATCCATCAAGTCAACCCAAGTGCAGTGCCCAGCTGCGTTTCAAGCTGAACACGTACTGATGCTTGCTATCCGATCTTATCTTTTGGAATCGCAGCAGGCTGCATACAGCAGGACACGCACGGTGTACATTGCACCGCCAAGTGGCACGCTTGTGGCAACATTATGGACAGCGCGGACCGAGTGAAGCGTGTGCTGGCGGCTTTTGAGACTCTCAGAAACCAGCCTGACATCTTCACCCAGCTGGACCCGCTCATCCGTGGCGCTGGTGGCGGCGTGTCGCAGACGTTCTTCAGCGCCCCACCCGTGTCAGCGACGACCCCGTTGCACGATCTTGCAACAAAGCTGGCTGTGCAACTCCTGTGCTGCCAGGTCTCCAAGAACTTCCGATTCTCAGCTACAGTTGATGGAACTAAGGCCGCCCAGGGCGTTGAAGCGTTCCTGGGTGCGCCCCTGACCCCCAACAAGGGAATCACCACCGACGAGAATGGCAGCGGTGTGCCGCTGGCTGGGTACAACCCCTTTAGCGGGAAGGTGGTGGAGATGTCCCACCTGGCCACTTGGAAGGGACAAATCCCGCCGATGCCGCCAAATGCGGAAGCCATGGGTAAGCATGCAGGGTATGCGCGTGGGCGGGTGCACTCAGTCGGGGCGGCGGCCGCATGCGTACATTGGACCAACAATCGGCTGCGGCTGGCATGCTCATGCATGTTGAAAATGCCACATTAATCACGATAGACAGCATGTGCTGCACCGCTTGCGTGCTGCTGTGAAATTGTGCCATCCTGCATCCCGCACGCTTCGCGCTTGACCTGTTCTACTGCCGTATCCCGCCGACGCAAGGACTGGTTGCTTGTGGACTGAAAAATTTCTGGCCTATGGTGTGCTGCATTCTGACCGACCATCAAATGCAGCCACTGGCGTGTGGGCTCTGAAGCCGTCTCCCAACGCGTCCGCACCTCCCGTGGAGGTGGCAACCCACTACGGCCAGTACCTGGCGGTGGCGCTCTTTGACGCACACATGGACGGTGTGCTGCGCAGCGCCAGCCCCGGCCAGACCTGGGACGCGCTGAGCAGGGATGGCGCCTTCGTGGCCGCGTACAAGGCGGCGCTGTGCAACCCCGAGTTTGTGAGCGTCACGGTCGGCACTTGGATGTACTCCCAGAGCTTCGCCATGCAGGTGAGCGGTTGTGTGCAACGGTTGGGTGCTGGCGCCAGGCACAGGGCGGGTGCGGGCAGGGTTGGATGCTGTAGTTGCTGGGCTAGCTGGGCCCAGCGTGATTGTGGGGGCCCACTGCTGTAACTGCATAATAAATAAATCGTCACCTGTGGTGCATGGAGGCAGGTAGGTGGGTGGGTAGAGGGCCAGATATTGCTTGGGGGCCACCAAGCAACAGGCGGTGGGGTTGCACAGTGCATGGTGCTGCGCACGCTTACAGCACAGCCCAATACGTAACGTGCGGTGCAAGTGCGTGCAATCCTGAACGAGCACACTCCTTGCATGCATGCGGGCTATGCCAGAATCCTTGCACGTACGCCGATCTGCATGTATTGAATGTTTTTCATAGAGAACTTGTATAGCACTTGTAGGCAGCAGCCATGACAGATCGCGCGGATCTCGTGAACAGCGCAGGTCAAGGGCTTGGATACATAGCTCTTGGATATTGCCGTGTGCGTGCCGAGGCCAACTGTGTTGCTGACCAGCCAACACATAAGCAGCATCAACACGCGTCGATCCCGTCCTCGGCGTCTCACTCTCCAAGCCCTGCCTCTCCTCTTTTCCCGCCCCGCATGCTTCCTCGCAGGCTGCGCTGTATGTGGCCTACAAGCTGGACAAGGCCGCGTACCAGGCCATATGCCAGGCGTGGCGGAACATCATCCTTGACGCTCCGGTAAGACGGCACCGTCAAGGCCGCATGCACGGTGGTTGACCATGCTTTCAGTAAGCTTGTCCTCCATGCACTGTGTCAATCCCGGGGCTTGTCACTGTCCCGGTGTGGTTTAGCGCAGCTGTGGCGGATGGAGCAGGGGGCGCCCATGTGCAAGCTTCCACATCATTTAAAAAAAAAAACGGTGTGTCTGAGTCTAACGCACATATATGTGCAAGTACCGCCGCGTATTGGTCCTATTGGTCCCGCAGTCCTGCTGTGCGCGTGCTGCAAAAGCCAACGAATTGCGTGCACACAAGAGCCGCTGACATGGGATGCCAAGCGGAAAGTCCACGCAACGCACGTGAATGTACGATTGTATCCTTCCCCGCCCGCCCGCAGCACCTGTCACGGGCGTCTGAGGCGTTTGATCGGCTCATCAGCGGCAGGGCGCTTGCGGCCCGGCTGGGCGAGGTGCTGGGGGGCACGCAGCCCTACAGGGCCGAGGTGGAGGCCGCGTGCGAGGCGATGGAGATGACCGTCTCGCCGGACACCACCGCCGCCCACCTCACCGCGCTGGGGTGAGCGCTGAGCGACCTACTGCTGCGCATGCATGCTATGCGCATTCTGATCATGGTGGTACGCAGGCTGCTGAGTTTTGGAGTCCATATTACACATCTGAAGCAAGCCTCCAGCAGGCGGCAAAGCGCCGATGCAGGCCCTTGCGCTGGAGTGGAGGTGTGCAGTCATTGCGAAGAATGTGTGAGGTTGTTGCTTCTGAGATCTGCCTGCACTCACGCCGGATCTGTGCTGCTGGTGTGCAGCCTGGCTACCCAAGTCGATTACACGTATGAGGATTTCACGTGGGTGAGTGGCTGAGTGTTGCAGTGCTGTACTGTGGTCTGATGATTGCAACACCCACCCGACCCACTTTCCATGGCAGATTGTGCAAACGGATACCGTGCGCCATACCCGGGCAGCTTCCCTCCTAGAGGAATTTGTGTGTGCATGCCAGCAGCTTGCATGCCTGCCTCATCTTGAACTACTTAAACGATGACACATCTCTGAGTGTACCGTACATGCAGACCCTGGGGCCGCCAACGGTCAGGGTGAACTCAAAACACCTGACTGCACAGTATGCTGTGGCAGGCCGGGCTCTCTCTCACATTACAGTTGGGACATACAACCTCATATGCTGCGTACCCATACTAAAAGGCATGCATGCATTTGTTCCCCTGCTGCGTTGCAATGCCGTGCCTGCTGTAGGGCGCACAAGTAGAGGCGTGGCTGAAAAACAAGGCGGGGCCGGCAGCACCTGACCTCCCGGGCCTCACAACAGGCGGGTGCAGTAGTGATGGAGAGAGCACGGTGTATACCGTATGTGTGCACGCTTTGTGCCCTGCTGATGCGCAACTGAAGGCCTCTGGCTGCATTGCAGACACAGCTGTTATTGTGTTGAGTGTCGATCATGGCACGTAGGTCTCGGGTCCTTATAGAGCTCATCTATGTGGGTCCTGCACTACCTTGTGGCAAGACGCCTTTGCTGATGCATCCTGCCTGCTGGTGGCTTGCAGGCGTGGCGCCTGCCAACCACACACACAGGACTGTGGCTAGGCCCAAGGACCCGACCACCACACCCGACAACTACGGCGGCGGGGTCGTGCCACGCACACTCGTGTGGCTGGGCGACGCCCCTGCGAAGCCCATCAAATACGTGCGTACTGTAACTGGTAATGTAGCGGTTGCTGTGATTAGGCATGCACAATCATGCTGATGCGTACAACTTGCACTTGGCAGCCGGCTGATGGATGGACATTGCATGCTGTGTTGCAGTTCAGGTGTTCAATCAACCCCTCCCCCACTCCTCCAATCAAGGGTATTGGCTGCACACAATACTCTTACATGGTATCTCGCATGTGTTGCTATCGCATGGTGTGCACTGTGCAGGTGTCGGAGGGTGATCAGGTGCTGTGCAACGCGGCGCCGCACAACGGCCTGAGCAGCGGCGCCCCGGCCACTGTGGGCCGCGCGGTGGGCACCGCCTCTAGCGAGCGCGTGAGGGTAGTGCTGCAGGGCCCCATCACCATCGTGGGTGAGTAATCATGAGCCGTAAGGCATGCATCAGTCATGCATGATGGATTAAGGAGGGTCATTACTCATTAGGGGTGGGGTGGGGTAGGTGGGATATTCCCAGGCAGGTGCATGCTGAGCATCCGCCAAATGTGCACACGTTGGTTGCATGACTGCACAAGCACCTTCTCCTCTTCTTCCCCTTCCCAATCCCAGCCCCCACTGCAAACCATCGACCCCTTATTTATCTGGCAGTACACATGGGTCCAAAACATTGTCCTACTAGTTCTACATCACCTGACTAACCTGACATTGGTGGGGCCCAAAGTTACATATCTATTGCTAAACAGCCTGACATGGTGCTAATTTCCTGTATATGTGCTCCGTATATCCTGCACGACACAAACAGGCTTCAACGAGGTGGAGCCCTTCTTCACGCCCGAGCAGATCTTCTACACCACCACCGGCCTGAGGGCAATCGACCCATTTAAGGCCCAGTCGGAGAACCAGTGGCTCAAGGTACTTACCAGGCCCGATTTCTCGACTATGTGGCTGCAGGAGCATACAGCTGCTATACACACATTTTGCTCTTGATACAACACCCCAGTAGTGCACAGGCCGAGACTGGAAGGGGCTTCATTCGCTAGGCTTTGGAAACAGGCAGTCGGCTGACAGCGTGTTCTGGGCTGGTGTGCTGGCATGACTGTGGTAGCTGCTATCATGCCTTTACCAATGGGGCAATGGGACAATGCCTTTTGCGCTCATGCTGCTGCGCAGGTGGCCCCGCTGCGCGTGGGCGATGTGGTGCTGCACACCGCTGATGGCGTGTCGTACGGCGAGGTGTGCATCAAGACATTCACGGTCGCCGCCCACACCGGCAGCCTGTACGGCCTTCACCTCAGGGAGGGCCTCAAGTCATTCCACGCCAACGGATTCAAGGTGAGCATGTGCACTGTGCGTGCGTGCGTGCGGGCGGGCGGGCGTGCGGGCGTGCGGGCGTGCGGGCGTGCGGGCGTGCGGGCGTGCGGGCGGGCCGTGCATCTCTGTTGTGCGGCAAAAGCCTCTGAGCACATGCGCCTTTCCGCATGTTGAACGCTGAGGAACTCTTATGCCACATCTGTATGCATAAGGTGTGTGTCTGCGTTACCGTGTTATTATGTTTGCGTGCTTCACACCGCCCCCGTTGGTGCTTTCCCCTGCCCATGCACGAATATTTTCCACTATCCATTCCCAATATAAACCTCAGCATTGAGATCCTGGATGCAGGACAATGCTATGGTGCATACAACGGGTCGATTTAGTGGTATGTTGTGTCATGAACTTATGGTTTGCACACAGCACGGTCCACCTTGCATGTGGATCGTGGGTCCATGTCTCACCTTCTCTGTCTCCCCTTCGCCGTCCTCTCCCCCCTCCTG
>BDDA01000051.1:0-19802 GCA_001662385.1 Chlamydomonas asymmetrica
CCTACACACACACCTCCTGCTCCGCATGCTTTCCCCTCCCTCCCCCCTCCCTTTTGCCGCTACAGCTGGCATGAACTGTACCTGCTACAGTCATTAGGTGACCTCTACGACCTCAACGTGCTCTACCCTCCGCAGCCCGAGGATGAAGACGATGACGACGACCGACATGCCGATGACGCCGGTGATGGCGACATACCTAGCAGTACCCGTGATGCCCGTGGCAGTGGGGAAGCCACCCGTGCTGCTGCTGCTGCTGCAGCTGATCGCAATGGCGCCGCAGCGGCGGCCGCTGCGGTGTATCGGGCAAAGCTGCGGGCCCGCCACGCGGCAGCGAAGCGCGACAGCGCGGCGCGACGCCGAGAGCTGCGGCTGCTCCGAAACCAACAGCAGCAACACCAGCGGCAGCCAGGAGTGGATGCACGCAGCCGCGATAGTGCGGTCGCCGCCGGCGTTGAGGGCGGCAGGCGGTACACGCCCGGTCATGGCGTGGTTTCGGAGCTGGGGTATGGGGAGTTCATGGAATGCAGCGCGCTCATCAAGCTGCTGGACGTCAAGAAGCGCCACGACCACGGTGATGATGATGATGATGATGACAACGATGACCGTGACGGTGACGAAGAGTATGGCGGCGGCAGCGGCGAAGGCGGAAGTGGGGTGTGGCGAGGCAGTCACGAGGGCGAGCGTAGGCTGCGTGACGGAGACGAGCACCGTGGTGGCAAGGGCCACCGGCATAAAGACACGGAGGACGACGACGATGGTGCCGATGACAACGATGGCAGCGGCGATGATGGCCGTCATGGTCACCGTGACAGCCGCCATGGCCATGGCCATGGCCACAAACATGGTAGTGGCGGTGGTGATGATGATGACGCCAACGACGACGATCAGGGCCACCGTGGCCACCATCACGGTGACCACGCTGGTCACAGCCATGATGATGATGACGACGACGAGGGAGCGGATGGCGGCCACAAGCATAAGGGCAAGGGGAGGCACGAGCATGGTCACGATGGGGCCAAGAGCAGCCTGCCGTGGCCACTGGGTGCTGCCGCCGACGCGCTGCACTGGCTCACCGCGCCGCTGCAGCCGTGGTGGCACACGCTCGTAAGATACGTCTCACCGCCATCGTTTTCATCCAAACCATCACACCGGCCCGCGCGTAGCAACACAACGCGCGACCGTCACGCCCGCCGTGGTGGTGATGACACTGACCGTGACCCGAGTCACGAGAATGGGCACGAATCTGGGCATGAACACCATGGCCATAATGATGGCCACGGCCGCAACCGTGGCGGCATGCACAGGGGTGACGAGGCTGGTGATGACGCCGGTGCTGACGCTGGTGAGAGCAAACAGCAGCAGCAGCAAGGGCGCTCGGGACCAGCGGCAGCAGCCGGACAGCAGCGCCACCACAGCCAAAGGCGCCACCGCCACCGCAGCAGCCACCGCCACCGCCGCGCCCTACACAGCAAGGAGAATCGTGAGCAAAGGGTGGTTTCGCCCGCTGCCAGCCGCGGTTCCGGAGCACAACTGCATTCCAAGCGGAGGTCCAAGTGAGTTGCGCGCTTAAACAGCGTAGGACATGCTTCAGGCTCTGGACATGCACTGGTTTGCTACCGTGTGTTGAAGGGAGGGAGGTGTTGCAAGCTTGTCCCCCAAACTCCACCGCCAAAGTGTAAGAGGCAATGCCTGCCCGGGGGGCACAGCTTGCAGTGTCTGCTTGCAATCGCTGACCACTGCTGTGCTGTATGCGCTGCGGGTGACAGGCAGCGCTGCATTCGTATCTGCTGCAAGGCTCGTCACGCGCTTGGTTCTCTCTGCCTGGTGTGTGATTAACGCTGGGTTGCTGCCCTGCTGTCCCCGCCCACTCCTCTGGCCACAGGCATGAAGCGAGTTTCATCGCAGCTCACGCTACATGGCGCCCGTACTATGCCATGGTCAGGTGGGTTGCATCCGCATGAGTCATGGGTGATGGGCCTTTTGTCTCATCTTTGTGTGAAGTCATGGATCTCATGACGTGTCATGCACCATGGCTGCAGCTTTCAGATGCAAGCACGCAGTTTCTATCCTCACGCATATGTATACTGCATGGCCCCATGAGGATCACAGCGTGTGGCCCCACGAGAGCAACAGCTTCAAACACAACACGTCATTTGTTCCACACAGCATGCACAACACAGGGCGTACATACAGCTAGCGCATGCGGTTGATGCCTGTTCACAGCGCAGCCTTGCACACGAGTCATGACCGCGTTTCTTGCCAAGGGCCTGCAACGCCAGTGCTGCCTCCTGCACCGCCGCAATGCTACCAATGCTGTGCAGGACGTGGAAGATGTACGACTTCCCCTGGAGTGAGAATGGCGCGCTCATGGTGTCGTCCTCACCCGGCATGCTGCACTCCAAAGACGACTGGTACACCAACGAAAAGTGAGTCGCTGGAGAGTACCAGGCACAGAGTGGGTTGGGGACAGTAACGAACACGAGCGGGTGGCTGAGGCAGGCAGGGTCGGTTTTCAGGTGCCAGGTAATGGGGGACGCGGTGTGTTGCTGGGCAGTGGCAGACATGGAGTGGGTTGCTCAGGCAGACAGGGCAGTTTGTCGCGTGCGCAGAGGCAGACACAGGGTGTCACTGGGCAGTGTCAGACACACATTGCGTGGCTGAGGCAGGCAGGGCCCAGTTCCTGGGCAGCGGCCTGCAGCGTGAGTGGCTGGGAATATGCGTCGGAGTTAGGCAGCGGCACTGTCGCAGGGGCATGTAGGCAAGGGCGCATGCGGCGAATGATATTGGTTTAGGTTACTTAGGTAGGTATGTGGTTTCAGGTAGTTCAGGGGTCCAATGGTAAGCATGGGTAAATGCCTAAATTGGAGCGGGAGGTTATGCAGCTCTGGGTGCTCACCGGGGTGGATGCATGGACCATTCTGATTAGCATCATTGGTGATAGTGACGAGCCGCCGATCGATCACTGTTGATGACCAGACTCCTCAAACAGTGCTTGACAGGCACCGCTCACTGGTGTGTCATGTGTCATGTGGCAAGTGAATGGTAGTAGCAGCGGCAGCACCTTGCTTGGGCCAATGTGTTGCTGCCCTGAGTGTGCCCCTCTCCTGCCTCAGGTTTGTGGTGATGGAGACCACCAACGGCATCTACAACAAGACCCTCTACGACGCCATCGTCCCGCAGAGCGCGCTGACGTGGCAGAGAGTGCAGGTGCGCGCGTGTGTTTTGGCATGCTTTCGGTACCGTATCATGATTGCAGGGCTTGAGGTCCAGGGGTTGAGTTTGGAGAGTTTGGAGAGGTTCACGCTGGCGCCGCCGCCAGGCTATTGCTGCTGGCATGCGCCGGCGCCGACAGCAGGGGCGAGTGAGGGGCGCTTGTACTGCTCAACTGGCGCGGCGACCACATCAGCCAACGGGCGCCTTACGGGCGTAACGCTGCATTTTACAGTGGTAGAACGCCCCTCGTGCATCTGCGCGTGTCTTCCGTCCGCCGCAGCGTGCGCCACAGTTCATATGTGAAGGGAGTGATGTGATGGGCTCTCTACATGTCAAGGGTTGATGTGGATGTTGCGCAGGTTACGTGCCGCACAGGTTTTGGTATTAAGCCCCTGTATTTCAGCGGCATATACAGTAGTACAGTACCCTGCGTGTGCGTGCTTGCGTGCGCCGGCTTCACCTGCTGCTGCTGCTGCTGCTGACAACGACTTGCAGGTCGCCAACCACGCCGCCCGCAGCGGCAAGGAGTGGGTGCAGCTCTTTGCACACCACAACTCAGGGACGTACAACAACCAGGTGCGTACAGTGTGAGCCAGTGTTTATTTTTAGGTGCAATGCATAACTTTCCGGCGATGCAAAACGTTTGCTGGGCTCGGCAAGGCGATGAAAAACAATTATTTGTGGAGTTTTGCATTTGTTTTGTGAGCCATTCGGGAAACCCACTCCTGATCATCAAACATCATCCAACATCATTGATCAGCATCATCACGCTCCTGGTTGATTGACTATTGGCTTGGCATACGGTGGCCACTAGCCACGCAGACCATTACGGGATCGGGACATGCTTCCGTGCGCCATGACATCTGCATGTGTGTGTGAGTGAATGCGTGAATGCGTGCGTGCGTGTGTGCATGTGTGCATGCAGTGGATGGTGCTTGACGTGGAGGTGCTCCAGGAGGGGGGCAAGCAGGACGTGCTGTGGCTGCTGGAGCAGGTGCCCGGATACACGCAGCAGCGCGACGTCACGGAGGTGGGTCAGGCAGGCGCTGATGAGGGATGACACACAGCCTGCTCCGAGGGTAGGGTATGATTGCTTGGCTGCGCTGCTTGGGGGGTGGGGGGGTGGGGTGACAGCTGGACCGCTGCCAAGGGCCGTTGGAGCGCTGGCCTGGTCGATTGATTGATTGATTGATTGACTTGACATCACTTTGCTGGTCAGGGCATTCATGGATGAGGTCAGAGGTGAGTGGGAGACTGATGAGAGATGGATGCATGATACTGCAGGCAGCGTACGTAATATACCGCAGGCGGTGTACACATGCTGCTGTGGTGTGGCCATAATGCACGGCAGTGTCGTTGTGGTATTTGCCAAGTGCTGAGGGGGGGGGGGTGCACACACGACGTTAGGCAACGCAGCCGCAGAGCCATGTCATCAGCTCTAATGCGGCTTGGAATTGGTGACACATGGCTGGCAAATGCCATGTCATCAGCTCCAACGCATGTCATCAGCTCCAACGCATGTCTTCAGTTCCAACGCGACTTGGAGTTGATGTTTCGCCCTCCATGAGTCACCAATTCCAAGTCGCGTTGGAACTGATGACATGCGTTGGAGCTGATGACTCGTGGCTCTGCAGCTGCGTTGCCTAACGTCGTGCGTGCGCACGCTCCTGGCTGTGTTGCCTAGCGTCGTGTGTGTGCACGGTGCTTCGGCGCTTTGCAAATACCACAACAGCACTCCTGACGGAGTACATGCCACCGCAACTCCTGCAAACTCAGCCTCACAGTTTCTGGGGGTGGTGACATGTCTCCCCTCCCCCCCGCACTGGCGGCAGATTCAACCCCAACACCAACCCGTGAAAGCCCCTAGGGGCAAACGTTGGGGTGAAATGCCATTTCTGCCGCCCCCCCCCTCCTCCGTGTAAAACGGCCGTTATTGACCAGACATGCATGCATGCTGCATGCATGCGTTTGAATGCCTTCCGTATGCAGGTGCTGCTGCGCCAGGGCTATTTCGCCAGCTACAACGTGCCGTACTTTGCCGACGTGTACAACATGACTGGTGAGGCATGATGGGTGGCGCTTACCATGCACCCACTGCTTGGAACTGCCTGTTGTGCGCATCCGTGTGTGTGCGCCTCAGGGAGGTGCACTCTAGGCACCTGGACAACAACTGTGCTTGCCGCCGCAATGCCACTCATGATGCTGACGCTCGTGTTCAAGCAGCTCATGCGTATGAGTCCACTATGTGGCGATATAGCCGACAAGCGATCACGATGTGCAAGCGTACGCTGGTACTACGCCCACGACCCTTCCGTACGTCTCCACTGGAATGCATGGAGTGAACGCTGGAATGCGCAGAATGCATGCTGCCATGTATGCTGGAATACATGCTGGATTACCTGCCGCAATGCACCAGCCATGCTGCCTTGCGGCTTGTCCCGCAGGTCACCCGCAGCCCAACATGTATCACACCAACTCGCGTGCGCGCATTTTCAAGCGCGACCAGGGGAGCGTATCCTCCATATCCGACATGAAGCGCGTCATCCGGTAGGACGACCCTCCTAGGGGGTTGGGGTGGGGGGGTCTAGGGGTCAGGGGCTGGGGGCCGGACTCTATTCCTGGCCGCATTTAGCAGCACCAATGTGCATGGTCCGACAGCCTGCAGCCACGCCCCAAGCAACACAAGCAGTGAAGGAGCATGAGTGTCTTTACCACACCACAGTGAATGATGATGGATTGACTTCACATCAGCAACATCACTTGGCTGATCAGGCCATTTATGGATGAGCAGCGCGGTCATGATGATGGGCGGGGAGGACGTTCATGCGTGTGTGCGGGTGCTGCCACCAATCAGTAACCTGGCCTGAAACGCGGTCCTGACTTAACACATATGCATGCATGTGGTGGCTGGCTGCAGGTACAACCGGTACCTAGAAGACCCCCTGTCTGAGGGCATGCCTAATCAGGCGATTGCATCTCGGTGAGTGAGAAATAAACTGGTCCAGCGCCATGCCGGATATGGATATGGGAACTGGGCTGTCAAGCCAACCTCATGTGCAAAGCCCCATTGACCCCATTGAAAAGGTACCGCTTGCAGTCTTTCACCCTTGTACGTTGCTTCTCACCTGGCCGGCTTGCCTCCTGGCAGCCTCCCTCTCTCCCTCTGTCAAATATGCGTTGGGAGTGGGGGAAGGCAGCCTGCCAGGAGGACACAGGGAGGCCGTCTGCCTTATTTTGCTGCCGCTCTTCCTGCCTTTTGACTGACGAAGGTACGACTTGCTGCCGGTGGTGCCACCCGCGTCAGCGGATGTGGCGGCCAACTGGACCCGGCGGGCATTCGGGGCAGTGGACGCAAAGGTGGGTTGGGTGGTCGTGCAGCCCATTGTTAGACCTTACATAACCCTAAATGACCAGCGTAATCACCCGAAGCCCTAAATCTATGGGTTAATCCTACAGGCAGTCCTGAGCATCCTGCCTTGCGTTCTTGCACCTGTGCATCTGTCCGCATTTTCACCCGCCTGGATGCGGGCGAAATGCAGGCATGCAGCAGGCCCGATGCAGCCATGCAGCCAGTGTGGTTGCGGCGTGGCTGCAGCAGCATTGCTGACCATCGTGCAACGTACACTGCTCGCGCACTCAATCCAATGCAGTTCAACCCAACCCAATCCAATTCAATACAAAGTCTGACCCAGATCAACACACTTTGATATTACATACGGCCCGGCACTGCAGATTGTCGATCTGGAGAGCTTCCTGGAGGCCAGCACGCACGTCATCAACGGTCCCACCTGCGACGACCTGCCGGCCTTCTCCTGGCGCGGCCCGCACGGCGACGACGCCGCGTTTGACGGCGTGGCGCGCGAGGGCGTGGTGGAGGCGTTCGACTTTGCGTGGCAGACGTACAAGCCGTTCATGACCGACGACGACGACTGATGTGCCTCCCGCTGCGCCTCCCGCTGCATTGCCTGCCCTCGGCCATGACGGAGGGCTGGGTGCGCCTCGCGCCTCTTAGTTGTATGGTCGGATGGTTTTGAGTTTCCGTATGTGGTGTGTTGGTGGAGATGGTGGATGCGCCCCGCTTCCTGGTGAATTGTGGTTTGATAGTGATTGTTGTGTGGTTTGTTGTATTGGTGGTGATTGGTGAAGGACGCAGCAGTGGATGGACCCTCGGATGGCTGCGTCACGTGTCCAAAAGGTGTGGGTGATGGTCTCATGAACGCAAATTGGCGGTTGGTGTCAAGTGAGCCGGGGGCTGTTGCATCAAAACATGCAACCTGCATATGACCGCCCTCAACCTCTCGTCTCCTCACCTCTCCTCGCTCTCATGGAGTCGACTGACTGCGACACCGTGCACTCCCCCATACTGGGCGAGCACATGCCAGGTGAGCAGCCTGTGTACGCACGCGTTGGCGGGCTGGCCGCACCCTCAACACCGCGGCTTGAACGCGCCAGCCAATGCACCGTCGCACTTTGCCCTGCGCGTGCGGGGATACTGGTCAGGAGTGGTTGCCCCTGAACACCCGCATGCCTGCTGAGCGAGCCTGGGGCGTTGTTGGGGTTCAGCGATTGCTTGGCTTTACCTCCGATGGCCTCGCTCGCAGAACATTGCGTGGTTGCTGGGGTTGTGCTGCGGAGCGCCCTTACTTACTCCTTAGGCTGGACCGTCCAGGCATAGGCTCGACCTTGCATGCGGAATGTGATCGGCAGCCGTGGCCGCGCCTGCATGCATGATGAGTCATGATGCGTTGCAGCTGCCGTGCCGAATCCCCACCGCTGCCACATTGGCCACTCACTCAGCACACCTACCCAATACAGACCGCGCTTCTGCATGCCCCCGCCAAACTCACATGTGTATTATTTTCCACACGCACACGCATAAAGCTTGCAGCCTTGCACCGATGATGAACTCGCATGTACGGTATTCATCTTCCATGATTCGTGCTACCGCACGTCCTCCCATCATAACCTTGCCTGCCCAGTGCCCACGGAAATCCGCTCCAGCTGCAAAAGCGCTGCCAGCTTGGCACGCCTGTAAAATCCTGCACTCCCGCCGTTTGAGGCTTTGCGCTACAATCAGTCGCACCATGCTTGACGCGTCCTGCATGCTGTTCCTGCCCGCGCCGCCCGTTGTTCACGACTCTGGCCGAGCAATCCAAAACCACTGCATCCACTCCTATGCCGCACCGGATGACCGTGTGCACTCTGACTGCATGCATCCGATGCGCACTCACCTGAATGCATGCTCTCGGCACCCCCGCCGCACGGCGTCCGCCTTGTAATTGCTGCCACATCTCCAAAAATGCTGCGTCGCCACCACGTTAGCCCCGTCTTGCTTCAGAAATGGAAGAACGGATTCGAGAAGTTGATTATGCTACCGCCTGTTCCCCAAGCCCAGGCTGTCACTCGGGCACATGGCAAGCTGTGCGGATGCGTGAACATGTGCCAAAGGCAACCAGCCTAGGGCTTGCATGCTGCATGCTGCATCCTAGTTGTGCCTGTAAGTCATCATGCCATCCATGTGCAGCGGCTGGAACGCGGCTGGGTCGCGTGGGGCTGACCAGAACTGCGCCATTGCCGTTTGCTGACAGCAACAGCAGGACGTCACCCACATCATGCCGCTGCCTATGGCACAGGAAGGAATATGACCACATGAAACACCAATGTCCAGTGCCATGAACATTGTACAGGGCAGGGATCTGTTGTTGCAGGGATCGCACAGGGCGACACTCTCGATCACGGTCCTCTAGATGCAACCACCATGGTCGCATCCGCAATGCACGGACACCGTCATTCGTCAAGCGGTCCCTGGGCTAGAAATTGAAGACACTTGTTGCTCTACATCAGCAACTTGTGTCACTACAACCAGAGCAGAGCTTCACTCCGTTGCCAAAGCCACGTCACAGCGCTGTGACCACTGCTGAACGCCTGAACTGCCACCGGGCTACTTCAACGCAGCCCCACTGCTACTCCTATAGCGTAATATTTGACCGTTGATTGATTGCCACTCTGCTACTTGTGCTTTGTTCATTCTCCGATACCCACTTGTGCTGAGGGTTCCGGGTCCAACTGCCAGAGAGATGGCCCTTCTCCACAGCGCCAAGCAGCCCATCATGTCGTCATCGCTGAAGCCCAACACACCCACACCCATCCCAGCTGGGCGGTCAGCCTCAAGGGGCGCCTTGGGTGGTTCGCCACCCAAAATGGGTCCTCTCACTCCCTCAATCGGAGTTGTGCCTGGCCGGGGCTGGGTCCACCCCTACTCAGCGACCACCTGCAAGGCTGCATCTGTGGACGTGGCAGCTGCCCCAGCGAAAGGAGATGGCCTGGGTGTGCTGGCGGTGAGTGATAATTGTTTTCAAGAGCGTGCTGCGTCGACGAATTGGTCTCGCTCTTTGACCGATGTGCAACGCTATAGGCTGGCATCTTGGCTGTAGTGCGTCTCCTAGTGCACTCGTGTTGCAAACCAGCCTGCACTTGCACCTGGCAAGGGGACCTGGGGCCAGGTGCTGATGGTCGCCAACACCCTCGAACCCCAACCTGCTGCGTATCTTTGCAGACGGACCCTGAGCTTGCGAAGTTCAAGGACCACCTGCAATACAGGTTAGACCTTAGGAGCATTTGTGCAATGGACCTGAGAATGGCCGCATGCTTGAACCACTCACTTACGTGCACTCCGGAGGGATCATCGGCCGTGCTGACGCGCCAAGATGCGTTCAGCAGCATGTTTACCTTGCCGTATATGATCGTTCTGTCTGTCTACGTCTGTTGGTTGCCTCTGCTGGCCCGCAATAACATACCGTGCTGCTTGCTCCGGTTGTTGGGCTCATCATGTGTGGGCGTGCATCAGTGCTCCTGCTTACACCAGAAACACCTTATCTGCACCGGTTTCAGCTGCACTGCATGCCAGTGCAGTTCAGAGCACCGTGCATTGATTGCAGTGACTCGGGCATGTCCTGGACTGTGAACCTCTAGCCCCCGCATCCTTGCCAGCTTCCCGCACTAGCTGCTGAAACCATTCGGCCAAGGGTATTGTAGAGGCTTGCTATCATGCTGTGTGAGCTACACATCAATACCGGTGTGTGGCCACCGGTCCTGGGGCACGTATCGGCCGCTGGCATCCAGCGCAGCGGAGGGCTGCATGGCCCACCACCACCGACTCCGTTGTCGCGTGCAGGGGGTTCGGGGGGTGGGGGGCTTGCTGCTTCCGTTTGCATGCTGTGGGCTCCCAGGTGGTTCACAATTTGATGTGTGGGTCACCTGCCGCCGTCCCCCTCCCACCCCCTGCCCGCCCCACACACTCCTCTGCCTGCCCCCAACGCGGGGGGTAAACTGTTAAGCATGCATGCTGCTCCCACGCATGGCATTAATGACGCGACATCGTGTTTGTTTCGTCCAGGTGGGGTGTTTACTTGGAGAGCATGGAGATGATCAAGCGCGGCTGGGGGTCGCTGAACAAGTTCGCAGAGGGGTACCGCTACTTTGGCTTCAACAGAGAGGTGCGCAGTGCAGTGCATGCGTACACGCCAGCGCGCATGCAAATGCGTGCGTTACATGCTTGCTAGGGCTGGGCTGCCTGCGCTGCGCTCGAGCACTTGACCGCACCGTTGTGCTGCGGCCCCGCGTGCACTGCTCAGCCCGCCCGCTCGCTCGTCCTGGGCGGGTGCCCTGCCCCCCCCTGCACTCACCTCAAGCTTCGTGTGTGTCTACACATGCGACAGCGGCCAGCAGTGCATGCGTCTGAGAACACCCGTCTGGGTACAATGTGGAACACGCTTTCGCACCCACACCCGCCCAGATAGGTCAAGGCGTGCATTGACGTAAAGGGCCACGTCTGATCCTCATTCACCTGCGGCTCACCTCTCACCTGACTACCACAGCACGTGTGACGGCTTGCATGCACTGTCACGGACTTTCATGTCGGCGCCAGCAACGTGTTCAATCCTGCAATGCAAAACAAGCGAAGTGTGCAATGCTGAGTATGGCGTAGGAGCAATACTGTGTGTGCAACACAAGAGGGTTCGATACTGCTTGAACCCATGAGCTCGCAAACGGGGCCCAAGATACGGTATCATCACGTCAAGTATGAGCTGTAACATTCTCTGCTGCTTGTTGACGGTTTTGCTTTTGTAACGCAGGGCAACTCCATCGTGTACCGGGAGTGGGCGCCGGCGGCGCAGGCGGTGGGCCTCATCGGTAAGCCAGCAGGAGCTCTGCGTAGGGAACAGGAAGGCAGGCCCATGAGCACATTACAAGCACGTTTCGAGCGCAATATGAGCACATTACGAGCACATTACAAGCACATTACGAGCACTTACAAGCACATTACGACTGCATTACGAGCACATATGAGCACATATGAGCACATTACGAGCACGTTGCGAGCACGTTACGAGGCAGAACCCTGTAGGGGACCGTGGGGCCGGGTGCTGCACCTGGATGGGCCTCTTCCACGTGAGCAGGGCCCATCCCTTGAACTCCCCCCTACGGGGGTCCCATGCAAGCACCTGCACGCTTGCCCGGGTGAATGCGGGGATGTACAAGCGAGGATGGGGGTTGCCAGGCCAAAACCCCAACCTTTTGCTGTTTTCAACCCGAGGCCCTACTGTCAGCCTCGTCAGCATGGCCAGGATGGCTGGAGGGCGGGGATGTTGGGTGCACCAGGTATGCTGTGGGTGCGCATGCAGGACTCCATCTGGGGGGAGCATGGGCCGTGTGGACAACACGCTCCTGATGCAACATAACATGACATGACATAGCATGCAGGTAGGACCCATGTAATCATGCAGGACTCATGTGATCATGGCACCTAATCGTGCTGTGCCTTGACATTGCTTGGCAAACTGGCGACGCTGGCCGCAGGCGACTTCAACAACTGGCAGCCCACCTGGATGAATCGCGACCAGTGGGGCGTCTGGAGCGTCACGCTGCCCGACAGTGAGTGGGGCGCTGCAGTTGAGCATGATAGAACAATATCACATATAACATAGCATGACTCTCACCTGATAACATACAGTAACATGGTAGACGAGACGACAGAACGCAGTACATGACGACCTGCCTAGCTAGCGACAGCGTGTCGGGTACGGTGGTCGTGTTGTGGGTTGCGGTCCTTATGAAGGGTTCAGCAAGTGAAAGAGGATACACGGTAGAGAAGTTAAAGAGGAGGCCGTTAGGGTTTAATGTCTAGGGTTTAGGGTTTAGGAGGAGACCGTCTGTATCAGTGGGGGGGGAGTGAGGGAGGATGTGGAGTGCAAACGCCGGCAGGGCCCCACCGAATCAAGACGTCACAACACACAATGATAACACTGCTTGCGGTAACAAGCGTTTGTGTGCACGCATGTGTACGTCACGCTTGCCACGCTCGTGCGTTGCGGTGGTGCAGGCCCCGACGGCCGCCCCGCCATCGCGCACGGCTCGCGCGTCAAGGTGCGGCTGCAGCACCCCAACGGCGGCTGGGTGGACCGCCTGTCCGCGTGGATCACGTACGCCAAGGCGGAGCAACGTATGGACGCAAAGTGAGTGTATGTACTGCTCTGTACTGCCTGTGTACCTGCCTGTACTGCCTGTTCTGCGCTTGTGCCCACCGGTACTGCCCGGGTGGCGGTCTGTTGCTGCGGATGATGATCTGTGTGTTTGTGTGTGTGTGGGGGGGGGCATAAAGGAAATCCGAGCGGCATGCAAGGTGCCATCCATGGTGACCTCCGCAGCGTTTTGTCATCTGCACTCTCCACGGCCCAAGAAGTGACAAGACGCAGCTGCGTTGCGGGTACCCTCCCGGCTTCAGGGCAAGAACGTGTGATCATGCCCCAAGTGTTGTTGTTGTTGGTGGTGGTTGAACCGGGGAGCTTCACGCCTGCATCTGTCTGTTGCACTCCCCATACAAAACCATACACCAGTACACCAAGCTCACGCTAAACGCTGAACCCTACCGCTGCTGGTATACATCGACCGGAGTGCCACCGGCATCGGGGCAGTGCTGGGGCAGGTGGTGTGCGAGTATGACCGCCTTGGTGCGCCTGCCTCGTCTGGCGCAGCCTACACATACATGAGGAAAACTGCACCTCCTACTCACCCTTGTAGGGGGAGTAGTTGAGTTCCCTCGCTACTCCTCCTCCTACAAGGGTGAGGAGGAGGCGTAATTCTTCTGACAATACACCACCCACAAAAGTTGAGGCCTGCCCCGATGCCGGTGGCACTCCAGCCATGCACCCTACAACCCTGAACCCTGCACTCAAACCCTTACAACCTGCACCCCACACCCTAGACTACCTAGACCCTCCACCCACACGTGTGTACTGCTCTATACGCCACAACCCTACACCAGCACATTTTGACCTCAAAAGACTTGTTACGCCCTCCCGTTTTGATGAACACTGTACTGGTCACTGTACTGTGCACTGTACGGCTATACTTGAATGTACCGCATTCCTGTCCCCCCTGCAGGTACGATGGCATCTACTGGGACCCGCCCGCCGCGGAGCGCTACCAGTTCCGCCACGAGCGCCCACTGCGGCCGGCGGCGCTGCGCATCTACGAGGCGCACGTGGGCATGAGCGGCGAGGAGGGCAAGGTGGCCACGTACCGCGAGTTCAAGGACAACGTGAGATCCTGATCTGAAAGATCGGAGATCGGATCTAGCATCGCGTGTCCAACATCCGATTGTTTGGGCAATTTGGGCTCCTGAAGAGCGCATGGTACCCAACAGCAGACAGCCGCACTCCAGCTGACACGGTCCCATACAATTGCATCATAAGGGGTGCTTGGGAATGCACTGCAGGATGCGTTTCTGCTATCCCCAGGAAAAGTGGCAACCAGATCACCAATCGCCGAGCACAGCGGATCTGGTGGCTTGCAGCCAGCACTCGCTATTGCCTTATCGCCAAGCGCGTATCTTGGTTAAACCGCAATACCAGACCATACGCAATCGCACGGCTCCCTGCGCCATACGAATCGGGTCACCAACAACATGCACTTCCACACAACGACATGCGCGCTTTTAGGCTAGATGCGAGTCTGTGAGTCTTCCTCAGGGCTTCAAGGCCTATGCAGGATTTAGGGTTTCCCTAAACCCTAATGCAGGATTTAGGGTTTCCCTAAACCCTAATGCAGGATTTAGGGTTTCCCTGAACCCTAATGCAGGATTGAGGGTGTCCCTGAACCCTAAATCCCCTCTCGCTCCCAGGTACGACGGCATCTACTTCAAGGCCTAATGCACGCTGCCTGTGCTGTGCCGTGCCGTGCTGTGCTGACGTGCTGGGCTGACGTGCTGCGCTGTGTCGCTGCTGCTGCTGCGCCACCCCAGGTGCTGCCGCGCATTGCCAACCTGAAGTACAACGCCATCCAGCTCATGGCGGTACAGGAGCATGCGTACTATGGCTCGTTTGGCTACCACGTCACCAACCCCTTCGCGGTGTCATCCAGGTAGGGGTGCAGTACGGGGGATGGGGGGGGCCCGGTAGATAGATGCAGGATAGATGTACATGTGCTCTGCATGCAAATGCCATGTGTACGTATGACATTTTGTGCGGTGTCTGATGTTGTTGGCTGGCCATGAACGTTCAAGGACCCTCTGCAGTGTGGTCGCGATTGTCAGTCGATTCCCAGCGCTTCAAGTATGCCAATTGCATTGACCACTTCCATCTCCGCACCCAATCAACGCCTCCACACCAACGCCCTAGGTGCGGCACGCCCAAGGACCTCAAGGAGCTCCGAATGTAACAAACTAACAACACGAAAAAAACAACGAAAAAACAACGAAAAAAACCTCTAAACCCTAAAACCCCTAATCTCTAAACCCTACTAAACCCTATACCCCAGGTGCGGCACGCCCGAGGACCTCAAGGAGCTCATTGACGAGGCTCACCGCCTGGGCGTGCTGGTGCTGCTGGACGTCGTGCACTCCCACATCTCCTCCAACGCCGAGGACGGGCTGGCGGGCTTTGACATGGGCCAGGCGGAGGCAGACAACTACTTCCGCACGGGCGAGGCGGGCTACCACAAGCTGTGGGACAGCCGCTGCTTCAACTACAAGGGCGTGGAGGTGCGGGATGTTTGGGATGTACGGGCTGAGTGCAGAACATCCGCATCATGCAGGGCCACAAGGGCTTAGATGTTTGGGATGTATGTGGTGCATGTGATGTACAGGATGTTATGTCACATCAGGAGCGTGTCGGCCAAACGGCCCATGCTCCCCCCAGATGGCGACCAGACGACTAGATGAGGCTCACTAGTATGGGTGTATGGGATGTACGGGATGTATGGGGTGTGCCAGCGCATACTGGTGGCAGTCCGTGGCTGGGCCAGAACCGGGTGGTTCGAAGTCTGGAGGTTGGACGGCTGGGCCGATGCCGGGGCACATGGCCCACAACTCCAGCTTTGGCACAGCCGTCAACCCCACCCGACTTCGAACCGCCCCAGTTCCGGCCCAGCCATGGAGCAGCACCATGATGCATCGAGTAAGCGATGCACGTGATGGTGCGATGTGAATACGTGACTACGGGAGGTGGGGAGGTTCGCGTGTATGGGATGGTATGGGATACGTGACTACTGCGGAGTGGTTTGTGAGGCACGACTTGGGGTGCGTGGTTTGCGGCGCATGGGTCATGTGCGGGGTTGCTTCTGCCTACAGGCGCGCAGCCCAGCAACGGACCACGTGTCCAGGTGCACAGGCACCTTTTCTTCCACACCCTTCACCCAAGCCCTCTTGCCTGGGTGTTGCTGTGCCTTGCCGGTGTTGTGGCGTCGCGTTTTGTGGTGGTGGTGCCAATGTCTCTCACGCAATGTGTGCCATACTGCCGTCGCACACGCACGGGCTGTGGTTGTTACCTTGCTATGCCAATGCCACTCAATGTGTGTCATCATACACATGCATGCAGACGCTGCGCTACCTGCTGTCCAACATCCGTTGGTGGCTGGAGGAGTACCGCTTCGACGGATTCAGGTACGTAGTGTGCACACATGCTGGCATGCATGCACGCATAGCACACGCTCCACGCACAGTCAGCCTTGTCATATTCCCAGGGGTACGGACCTGGCGCCAGGCTGGCAGCCGGCAACACGCAGCCCAATTGGTTTCAATGGTCAACACCCCAAACGCGCCTCCGGGCTCCCTCATATGAACGCATGCATGCATGCGCCACTCAATGGTCTGTGCATGACTAAACCCCTACACATATGGAGTGATATGGCCATATGGGCCATCGGTGCTGTGCTGTGCTGTGCTGTGCTGCGTGTAGGTTTGACGGCGTGACCAGCATGCTGTACAACCACCACGGCATCCATGTGTCCTTCTCCGGCCAGTACCACGAGTACTTCGGGCTGCAGGTGAGCGTGTGGTGGGTGCCAGGCTGCCAGCTGTTGCATGGAGACAAAGTCGTTCAATGGACAGCATCCACAGCCGCTGGAAAGCAGGCCGCCCTGCTCACATTCACTGTGCTTGGCAGTGGCACATGCGCTGCATGGGTTCAGTGTGTACATCGGAATCTTCACACCACAAATGGCCTTTTACTATGCTTGCCGCTTACCGGTTGCTCTTTGGTTGTGCTGTGGCGTGCTGTGCTGTGCTGTGCTGTACTGCAGACCAACGTGGACGCGTGCGTGTACCTGATGCTCGCCAACACGCTGACGCACACCCTCCTGCCTCAGGCAAGCCATGGCACACTCAACTGTCGCGCTCCTGATGCGACCAGGACGCAACCTAAGGTTACATCACCCTACATATAATGCGCTTACAGAAGTTGTGGTGACATCGGGAGGAGCGGGTTGGAAAAACAGCCACTGCTGCCCCAAGATGGGGTCCACGAGAGGGCTTGGCATGTGCACTGCGGTGTGAGCTGTGCGGGATATCGCATTGTTGGGCAGCGTCCAACCCACAACCCACCGTCCGCGCTGCACGGTGTGCGTACACCATATGTGATGCAGGCGGTGACCATTGCCGAGGACGTGAGCGGCATGCCCACGCTGTGCCGGCCGGTGTCGGAGGGCGGCCTGGGCTTTGATGCGCGCCTCAACATGGCCATCCCCGACAAGTGGATCCGCCTGCTCAAGGAGGTAGGCGGGTGTGTGGCTATCCTAAACCCTGGACCCAAACCCTAAACCCTAAACCATACATGTATTCTGCGAGCTCAAGGAGGTGGGTTTAAAGTTGTTTGGTTCCCGTGGAGCCATGCAGTGTGCTCTGTGTGGGGCTGTGCAGTGTGCATGCCTATGAGGATAGGAACTACGCCTGACGATGGCGACGTGACCGAGCTGATTTGATTGCTGCAGCAGCGCAAACAGTGGTCTGATGGTCTGTGAGTGTGGGTATGGGTGGCTGGCTGCTCAGTGGGCCTAGTTAGGTTAGGCCACGCATTCATCCTGGTTACGGCATAATGCCTGATTGTATCACCCTAACCATAGGTGACAGTTTCAGTCGCGATCCCGACAGTGCATAACGTTACGTTCCAGAGTTGAGACAGGCATCAGCCACGTGCTAGCCAAAAGGCTCACGCCCCTTCAGCTGGGGACGTGGCAGACCCACCTGACGAATCAGAATGAGTCACGTCCTGACCAGAGCCTGCATCCCATGCATGGCAGGGAATTGCACTGCAACTTGATCTCGTCAGCCGTGTGTCATCGTCATTTGCTCATCTGCGTACACTCCTTTGATGCCAGCCCTGATGGTACCGCTTTCACGGCGGTGATGTGATGCATGCGAATGCCTTTCCCGTGCCTGACTGACCTTGCCGGCGGCGGCGCACGTGCGCAGGTGCGTGACGAGAACTGGTCCATCATGGAGATTGTGAGCGCGCTGTGCAACCGGCGCTACAGCGAGGCCACCATCGCGTACGCGGAGAGCCACGACCAGGTGGGTGCCTGTGGTAAGGGGGGGGTCAGGGGCGAGCGAGGGGGAGAGGGAGAGAGTGAGAGCGTGCGTGCGTGCCTGAAGTTGTGTATATGCGTGTGTGCGCGAGTTTATTTAAGGAGGCACGCTTGGGACGCTTGGCGCTCTCGATGGGTGTCAGGATTGTGTGCAAAGGCCTGAAATCTTGAACCAGAAGGCCTCAAACGTTAATCTGTAAGACCCAAACCCTAGCATGGCAAACTGCACGTTACGGCCCGTGCCCATCGCCGCCCATCGTTTGCTGTCAGGCTGCAGGGCATACAATCGGCCCCGCTGTCATCCCTGTAATGCTTGTGCCTTGCTGCATCATATGCTGGTTGTGCGCGCTCTTGGCCAATGCTGCTTTGCTGTGCTACATGGCGTGCGCTGTCCCCTTGTACGCAGGCGATGGTGGGCGACCAGACCATTGCGTTCCGGCTAATGGGAGCCGCCATGTACGACGGCATGAGTGCGCTCACGCCGGAGAGCGACGTCATCGCGCGCGGCATGGCGCTGCACAAGGTGACCACCCACCACATGGTTGACTTCACATCACGTGGCCAATCAGGCCATTCATGGATGGTGTCAGTGGACCATCACATGACTGAACAGTGAACACTCACAGGCACCACGCACCACGCACTGAACCCCACAGACATGCTTTGGTTTGGGAGGGGTTGAGTACTTAAGTTGCTTTCATTTGGGTTGGCTTGGCTTGGTTTGGTTTAGGTTGGCGTGGCGTTTGCAATCTATTGACCTGCAAGCAGGCATGCTACCTGAATGCTACTGTATGACGGCTTGCAATTATGTGTGTGGCATACCTTATGGTTGGCCCACGGGCTACCACATTCTCTTTCGCGTAACGAAACAGTCAGCTCCCCCCATTGCTATCAAGGCTTTGCTGTCCTGGATGGAGTGCATGTACGGCCACAATCGAAGGGCCCCTGCCCAACATCGGCATCCGTGTTTGCAATGGATGCAGGGGTAATTCAGGTAATCTGTGTGTGCATGGGCGTGACCTGCACCAACCGCGTGCTCGTGGTGCATGCAATGAGAATGCAGGTGATCCGCGCTGCCACCATGGTGCTGGGCGGTGAGGGCTGGCTCACCTTCATGGGCAACGAGTTCGGCCACCCGGAGTGGATCGACTTCCCGCGGGACGGCAACAGCTGGTCCCACCATTACGCGCGCAGGTACGGGAGCGGGTGCAAGCGCGGCGGCGCCATGCGTGCGTTTGCCCCTGAACCCTGCAACTCTGAAATCCCTAAAACCAGGGTTTCACGCTACGAACGCTACGCTACGCTACGATACGATACGATACGATACGATACGATACGATACGATACGATACGACATGATTGATACGTAATACGATCATCATCGTATTATTGATGGGTTACACCATAGGCATGTTGCCACAAGCAAGATATGGCAAATTGCCACATTCCAGGTCCAGATGCAATGCAATATGGTGTTGCCTTGGTCACCTTCAATCGTGATACGCGATGCGCGCACTTTGCAAGAGTCCAAAGCTCCATACATAGTCAGAGTCTCACATGGCAGACAGCTCAAAAGTGAAACTGAAGGCGGAATATGCATGTTAGGGGTACCCGGGTGTCAATGCAGTATTGCCGGAGGCCAGCGTTGTCTGCGTCAGCTGCACGTTTGCCAGGCCTACGCTCGCCGCTGCAGCCGCGTGCTGACACCTGCTGTCCCCGCGGCTGCACAT
>BDDA01000051.1:20808-36942 GCA_001662385.1 Chlamydomonas asymmetrica
GGCTGTCGCTGGTGGGCTCACCGCCAACACCGCCGCTGGCTTCATCCAGGCCTGTCTCTGCAGCCGCCTTGTCCAGATACCGCTGCCGCGTGTGTTCACCATGCTGGTCAGCTGCTGCAGCCTGCTGCTTGCCAAGCAATTCCAGCACCTCAGCAGGAGGTTTTAGGCATTTTGCTACGCTGGTGCCTGCAAGAAAGTCTTCCTTGACGTGCGCAGCGCTGCCAGTAAACATCGCTGACCTGCACGCGACGCGCGCGTTCGACCTGGACTTTTTCTCCCCAACAGCAACAAGCTCCCAAATAGGGTCCTTTGATTTGCCCATCTTGGTGAAGATGACAAGTTTCATTCAAGCTTCAACTTTTAAGGGGTTTGGGTTGCGGTGCGGCACTGCAGAATACAGTACGATCAATGCGAACGATACGAATACGAATACGATACGATACGATACGAATACGACCAAAGGGTCGTATTTTTTCGTATCATGAAACCCTGCCTAAAACCCTAAATCGCTCGTACACTCCTACACAGGGGTGTAGGGGTGTAGGGGTTTGATTCCCCACCCCCCTACCCACCTACCCCCCTTTACATCGATCTACCCTGGGACATGCACTCGCACATGGCGCATTGCGCACGCGAGGAAGGAATACCCCATACACAGTGCAGCAGCCACTAGCAGCTTGCGACTGTGAGGCCGCAGCATGTGAACCCAATCAGACACGGGAGGAGCGCTGTATGCTAACGGAGTACCCTCACGTAGGGTTCTGGGGTGTGAAAGGGCTTTGTAGTTTGTGCATGCTATCACACATACGTCCCAACCCACATTCCCATCATTTGGGTCATTCATTCATTTCATCGGCCTCTGGTGTCAGTGCACGACCCAACCACAGCAACGTGCTGCGGCGTGACACTGCGCATGATGTGTGTACTGATGTGCGTACTGCAGACAGTGGAGCCTGGCTGACATGGACCACCTGCGGTACAAGTTCCTGCAGGTGCGTACCGCCCTGTATGCCTGACATGTCACATGTGACAGTGCGATCTTGCGGCGATTATTTTGCATGTCAACATGTTATCTCAGGAGTGCATCGCAGCTTTGCGACGTCAGCTCGGGCTGTGGTGTCTCTTGCTGTGCTTCTGCTGCCAGCCTGGCACGTGTGGTAGCTACCACACAGTGCACCCATGGAATGCGGTACTGGCCGGGTATGTACTGCACACGTCGGTGAATGATATACCAGTACTGCAATGTGTATTGCGTACTGCAATCTGCATTGCGTACTGCAATCTATGTTATGTACTGCTATGTGTATTGCGTACTGCAGAACTGGGACCGCGACCTGATGTCCATGGAGGAGCACTACCGCTTCCTCTCCAACCGCCACCAGTGGGTGACCCACATCGACGAGCAGGCGCAGGTGGGTTACATGCGTTGATGCATGCGATAGTGCATCCTCCGGCAGGTTGTATCGGACACTCTGCATGTTGTGCGCTGCTGTGTAGTTCAAAGCAGGGACTGGCATTGGCGACCGGGCCCGGACATTGTGTGGGAGGTGTAACAGTGTGACCTACAGCCTACAGGGCTCCGCCCCATGCCACAGCAGGCAGGAGGGTGTACGTGGTGTACTGGATGTATTGCCATTGTGCTTTCACTCGCCAGCGTATGCATGTCCACCTCAAGATACGCCTGCCAAGAACCCATTGCATTGGTCTAGGTTCAGTTCGATCCAGAAACTCTGGGTTTGGTTTGGGGCCTTGCCTAACCGGTGGCTAAACCTTAGTCCTGAGCTGAAATTCAGCCTGTCAGTGTCGGCATGCCACTCTTGTGTCGACTGGCTCACAGCTGCATGTCGTACTGCATGATGTACTGCTATGTACTGCGTGATGTACTGCTGTGTGCGTGTCCGTGTGTGGGCCAGGTGCTTGTTGCGGAGCGCGGCGACCTGATGTGGGTCTTCAACTTCTCCCCCAAGAACACATACGAGGGATTCCGGTGAGAGGTGGAGGGACAGCGGGAGACATGGAATTTGATAGGAGGACACATTTGGGGACACATAGAGATAGAAGTACACGTACGAGGGGTTGCTGTTAGAGATAAGAGGGGATGCATGGGGGTTTGGGGGGATACGGACGGGGAGAGGAAGGGGTAAGCCGATTCCCTGTCTTCTGGGCTCCATCTGCGGGGAGCGTGGGCCTTTTGGCCGACACGCTCCTGATGGGGAGCTCAGTGGAGGGGGCTGAGGGGCCTAGGCTGGCGGGGCTGTCAACCGGAGGGGCTGTCAACCGGAGCATGCTGACGAGCACGCAATGTCGCAATGGGTGCTGCGCATGGCGTGCGGTTGCCGGGGGATGTGAGGTGGCGGCGACAGACAGTAGGCACACCTTGGGGCCTTGCCTGTCCTCTGTAGCAGGACGCATGTTATATAGCCTTATAGGGGGCTTGCCCCTGGCTGCTTAGTGTCCATGTATGGGCACCCCAACACCGTGAAATGTCCACTGCACTGCACCGCGCTATCGTATGCAGGGTGGCGGTCCCGTGCGCCGGCAAGTGGAAGGTGGCGCTGGACTCTGACGCCCTGGACTACGGCGGCCAGGGCAGGGTGAGCTGATGATGGCGGGTACTGGGGGGCCTGTCCTTTTGACCCGTTAAACCCTGAACTCTGAACTCTGAACCCCTGACCCCGCTGGGGTTGGGACGGAACTGTTCGCTGGGCCACTCTGGCTGGGCCCATAACTCTAGCCACGTGCCGCAAGTTGCGACTATTTGGCCGCATGAGCTCAGCCACCACTACTGGCTTTGGCGCTGCTGCACCTCATACCCGTTGGGCCATTGGGGAGGGCATTCTCTGGCCCTGTACAACTGCTGATGTGCACTGAGCCCCTGTGGCTCCTCGACACGCCGTGTGACTAGGCTGTTAAGCCGATTCCTTGCCTTCTAGTCCCCATCTGGGGGGAGCATGGGCCTTTTGGCCGACACGCTCCTGATGTAACATACACACATGCATACCCGTTGGGCCATTGGGGTAGGGCATTCTCTGGCCCTGCTTAATGACATCATCATCATCGCCAAAGGTTTGATCGCCTCTCCATGTTCTTACTGTGACAAACGCATACACGCGCAGGTGGGTCACGACGTGGATCACTTCAGCGCGCCAGTGCCTGCCGGCACCTCGCAGGACAGGGACCACTCCATCCAGGTGAGCAGGGGCCAGGGTCTTGACCCTGCCTAGACCCTCAACACTGGAAGCGGTGACCCCCGCATCATGACGCACAATCAATCACACATTGAAACCACAATCAATTGCGCTCTGTCAACTGCGATGAACGTAATGGACCTCAACGCGACGCAACGAGCACACAGTTGACACAGTCGACTGCGCTCTGTCACACTGTGCAGGTGCTGAGCCCCTCCCGCAGCGCCGTTGCGTACTACAACGCCGACACGCACGCCCACTGGAGCCCCGAGGTGCGGGCAGCAGCCGCCACCGCCGCTGCCGCGGCGCCGTCAGCCGGTTCGCAGGAGGACGACCGCCGCCCGGGCGCACCGCCGCCGGCGCTGGCTGACATGTACTCTGAGCGCGACCGCGGCGGGCAGTCGGCCAGCAACTGGCGGCAGGCGCTGGGCACGGAGACGGCGCAGCTGGAGCGCGAGCCCGGCACGCACGCCGCGCAGGTGGGCGGACTTGTAGTACAACCCTCAACATACCGTATACGCCTCAATTGCAGACTGCAGAGTACCTGCATCTACGCTATGCATGGGTGACGTTGAGGTTGGCAGGACTGTTACCGTATGTTATGTTATGTTATGTTATGTTATGTTATGTTATGTTATGTTATGTTATGTTATGTTATGTTATGTTATGTTATGTTACACCAGGAGCGTGTCGGCCAAACGGCCCATGCTTAAGCCCGCCAGCTGGGGACCAGAAGTTACAACCTATTGTATGCATCTTGACCGTAGGCTACTGAGTATTGGAACCCACGGGGACGCTTGGGTGCACAAACAGCGTTGGGCTAAATCATGCACCACACCATTTTACTGACTTGCGTTTTGCGCGTGTGCGGTTCTGCTTGTGTCCCGCTTGTGGCAGGAGGACCTGGAGGCACGCCCGGAGGGCTTCTAAGCACCCCTCACCTGGCACTGATGCTGGAGTGCTGGCCCTGTCGTTGCCACTGCTGGCACTGATGCTCAGCTGGTGCAACGGGCCGACTCTGCGGGCGCCACGCACACACATCCGCCCGGCACGCTCCGTGCGGGAGCTTGCGGCGTAACATGTGTGAACGCGCGTGGAGGTGCAACACAGCGGCCGGGTTTGGCAATAGGCGCATGCAAAACGCAACCTGCAGTACATCCCTGCACGGCACCTGAATAATAATGGTGACTACCGTTTACGGCGTATCAGTGCAGTGCTCACCTGGCTGCCGGACAATAGATGTGCCGGACGAATTGCTGGCACTCACTGCTAGATGCTCTGACTGGCTTATGCGCGAGAGAAGAATGTGCAAAAGGAACGTGAGCGAAGAACGTCGTCCATTAACCCAACTAGCCTTGGTGCAGGCTGCCTCGTGTGTCCGCGAGAAGCAAAATCCTATTTGTGGTGTAGAGCGCACGCATGCCACAGGCAAGTCTGCAAGCCTTCCCGTTGATGGCGAGAGCGGGAGGCTCCGCTCGTTGCACCCACCAGCACCCAATTGCGACGACCGCCTGCGGCATTTGAAAGTTGGGCGTCCAGTCCAAATGTGCCTTCTTGCGATAGAGATGGCTGTTCAGCTGGGTGTACCCTGCTGAATCCCGATCGACCCGTAACCCAGTAATAAGCGAAGAAGCCCTTGCAGCATACCTGCCACATGCGCTGCGGCTGCATGCGGCGCCCCATTCGCAAAATAGCTTGCAGTCTTTGCTTGCTGCGCAGTGCGCACCTTGGCGGACTTTTGGCGCGAGCATTTGTACAATGCATATACTGGAATACCGTACGCACCCGCGTTGCCTCCAGCAATCCGTCCGGCAGCCCAACCTCCTAGACTGCATACCGTTCCGTAGTTTTGACCGCTGGCTTCACGACTACGATTGCTTACTGTGAGGTGTTGTTGCCATGCGTGGAGCGCTGGGAGATGTCGCCGTGTTTCGGTTGGCAGAGACGAACAGCGGAGCACGCCCTTTGTGTATCCGGCAGCACCTTGCCGCGCTTGCACATATGTCATGATGTTGACGTGCAGCATCAGTGAGGTGTTGTGACCTGAACTATAAAGCTGGGCGGGCGGTTGTGACACCAGCTGGACAGCATCGTTGTTTGGTTTGGTTGTCCTGTGAGAGGCATTGAACATTGAAGAATTGCGTTGAGAGCGTGTGTGTGTGTGTGAGACGTTGCCGTCTTTGCCTGTGCCTGCTGTCCTCGGCGGCTGCATGATGTGGTGATGAGAGCGGCGAAACAGGGGGAGAACCGTACCTTCGAAAGGAAACGGCGTTGCACTCCAGGATGCCTTGTTGATAGATTTCCTCATGTCTCCTTGTGTATTGTCCTACTGTCCTATTGTACCTTGCGTGTGCACCCGTGCATCGTTTTGTAGACGCGCTCGCTTGCAGTACGTAGCGCATGCAGCTTGCACGCTGCTCTCCTCATGTAGTGTCGGCTTGCATGCATGCATGCCGTATCTGACACACTTGAGGCAACGTGGAGTCACGGATGATATCTTATCCGGGACCCACAATACCAACACTGTACTCGGAGCACGATTTTGGGGTCTGAGCTTATGCCAAGCTTGCTACCGTGTGCTGTTTGCGAAATGCCTGACCGGTCGGCATGCTGCGTAGACAACAGCGCTGGAATATTGCCAGAAGGGTCATGCACCCAGAGTGGAGAGGGGCGTGAGGTCCCGTGTGTGTTGCAAATTCGAACACCAGCTGTGTAAGGAGAGCAGGGAAGCACAGGGCACCGCCACTCGTGTCAGTTTTTAGCAGCTGCGACAAGCGCACTCGTCCCCACTCGTCCCCTACAGCACTCCCCTTCTCAGACTGGATTTTGACGGTGCTGACCACGTCAAAGCGCCGAACTCATCGGCGTGCGCATCGGCAGCACCTACACACGCCTGTAGGTCAGCATGTAGCGCTCGCCCACAACCGTAAGGTGAAAACCAATACGCATGCTGTGTTATGTTATGTTACATCAGGAGCGTGTCGGCCGAACGGCCCATGCTCCCCCCAGGTGGGAACCAGGCAGGCAGAAGAGGGTCACCAAGCTATGCACGTTGTGTGTATGTGTTGGTGCTTGTGCGAGTCATCCTGGCAGTTAATGGGGCAGGCCAAGGGTAAAGGAGGATGGGGACAGGAGCGGATGGGGGCAGGGGGCAGGGAGGGGCACGTCCGCAGTCGCGACGGGGTGCACTTGCTGCGCCCAGTGTGCACAGGTGCGCGCGGCGTGCCAACGGCGTGGGTATCGGTTGAGCTGCAAGTCCTGCACCGCTATGGTATTGGACCAACATGCATTAATGCCGGCTTGGTGTGGTGCTGCATGGCCCCCACCCTGGAGTGTGTGGATGCTGGCCTCAAGACCTGCATGACGCCTACAGCACCCTGGATACCAGCATGCACCTGCGGTCAAGCAGCGGAGGGGGCACTCCGTCTCACCAAACCTGGTTCTGTGCAACCAAAGCTTCAACAGTCAAATCAACACACCCAAAACCCAACCTAGGCACACATACAACCTCAACCCCTTTCCGGCACTTTGTTTCTTGTGCACATCTTAGCCAGCTCATCAGCAACAATGCCAAGGAGCCGGTCCGCCCCTCGGTCAGCAGGTGAGGCCGTGCTGTGTTGCCTGCCTTGTCAAGGACGGCATGTGCAGTCACAGCCACCATAGCCCACGTAGATTTTCCCAGCCCTTGCGTCTGGTTGGTTGCATAGTCAGCGGCAGCAGCTTGTCAGCTCCAGTTCACACGTGTGGTGTGGCCAGGCAGTGCGCCAAACGCGTTCCTCTGCCTGCCCGTCTGTGCCTGACCTCATACCGCACATTACCAGCAAGCTGGAGCCAAAGCCATATACCAGACAGGGGTAGCCCAGAAGGCTGACCAGTGCCCCAATCTGCTGCTTAAACTGAAGACCGAACCCTTTCAGGTCCAGTCCTTGCGCGACCGCCCTGGCTCGCTTTCCATGGCTGGGGTCCATGGGTCCACTGTCACTCGTGCTCATCAGTCCTTTGGGCACTCCTACAGCGCAGTCTACACAACGTCCTCTCTCCCTAAACACTGCCGTATTGTGTTGTGCCCCTGCTCCTTGAACACTCGTAGGCTTTGGCAGCAGGTCTCGGAGCTCGTCGCCAGCTCCCCGTCCTAGCGCTGCTGCGCCCACAGGGGCAGCCGCTGGCGCTGGCGCAGGCATTGCAGGGTCCCACAAGCAGCCCCAACCACACAGCCCACACTACCAGCAGCAGCAGCCGCAACCACATGCGGTCCCCGGTCCAACGACCTCCCCCGCAGCGTACAGCAGCGGCGTCCCGCTCACGAGCGCTGCTGGCGGCATGGCGGGCGGCTTGCTAGGCACCGTCGCAACTGGTACGTATGCACCACGAATACACTGTACCATGCTCCGTCTTATGCCCCGTACTCATCATAGATGATGCAGGATCCTGACATGTTCCCTTATTTGATTCCCTGGGCGTTTGATTCCCTGGGCGTTTGATTCCCGGGAACCTGGTACATGATGCATTGCAATTCGGTGTTGCATGTCTGATGGATTGACCGACCTGGGTTCCCTCAGCCCGCAGGCTGTGTGGCGCCCCTCGTTTACATGCCTGCATCGTCAATTGTGCACCGGACGAGCGCACGCTGCTGTCACCGCTGCCTTGCGCTGCCTCATTGAAACTGGCGGAGCGGCACAAGGCAGCGCATGCAAACAGTGCGAGATACAGCACACATACCCCTCAATGCAGGCGATGTCGATGAACCTGGTTGACCCTTTGCATGGGGCGATGTGCGTCGGCCGAATGCACCGTAACGACTTGATCCAGGCGTGGTACTGCCAAAACTATCTACTCGGTGTGGCGGCACTAACTGTTATTCGGTATGGTTTCGGCTGTGCGCCGTGCGCTGTGCACTTTCTCACATGCAGGCGCAGCGCTAGGCACGGGCAGCGCCTTGGCACACCGTGCTGTCGACGGATTCATGGGCGGCGGCGGCGGCGGCGGCGGCGGCGCTGCCCAGGACGGCGCCCCGCCGGTCATTGCGCCGCAGCCAGCCACCGCCGTGATGGATTACGCCGGCAGCGCCGAGGCGGAGCGCCACCCGTGCTTTGCGCAGATGCGGCGCTTCACGGACTGCATGAGTAGCGCCGGCGGCGACATGGCGGCGTGCCAGCCGCTGTTTGACGCCATGCAGCGCTGCCGGATGGATGCAGGCGGCGGCAGCGGCGAGTCTTCCGCCATTCACTTCCAGTAGAGATCAGTAGTGATGGTCGGTTTTGCTGCGCCAATCACTGCCCGCCCAGCGGTGGTGGCAGAAATACCAATCCTCAATGAATCCAATTGGTGCTCCCCCCTTTTCTGACCGGTTGCAGAAGCTTAGGTATAGCGGACTGTACAATACAAGACGCACGCTGTTGGCTTGGCTGGTTGCTTGCGCAAGCACGGGAGTGGGGATGCTGGCTGCTTGCTCACGCGGCTGTGTTGCACGATGGACAGCAGCGTCGGCAGCGTTTTTGTACTGATTTAGAGCAGGCTGCCATGCATAACTGCGGCATTTAGCGAGCGTCCACCATTCAGTTGACCATTAGGATAGGAATATTGCAGCTTCCGGTACAGCTTAGACTTCTCAGACGCTGCAGGTTCACTGCATGCACCCCAGCAATTGACCCCAACAATTGACGCCAGCAATTGGCCTCTGCGAGCCGCACTTATGGGGAGCATGACCATGCACTACCCGACCTCAGCGCTGCATGCATTCATGGCCCCGTTCCAGTTGCTTACCACCCCTTTATACCGCCTCGCTGCCGGGCAGTCTCCCTCTGAAGGATGCGTTGGGCTTTTGCCTAGGAAGCTACCGGTACCAAGAAGCTACCCGTAAGCTGTCACATTGTAAGCTAAGATAGGGATTGCGATGCCGGTGGCCACGTGCGTGCACCCGCACCGCGTTGCCTATTTACCTGATGTGGGTGATAGCCCATGAGTGCAGCTGTGCAGAGCTCAGCGTTCCATCAGCCAGTCAACAGCATGGCGGCATGAGCGAACATCGTATGTGTTGAGTCGCATGCCCTTTGTAGCCGTCAGATTCAGGAATTTACAGATGGATCGTACAGCCATAAGGCTCCGGCCTGAAGCGGCAGCAGCACGGACCAAGTACGTCCAGCGTCAATGAGCGCTTGTAGGCGACCTCTGAATGTGGTATCCGGGGGGGGGGGTGCTGTGCAAAATGCGATTAGAGAGTAGAGAGTCATCCTAAGCCGCCCCCCACAACCCATCACATACAACACCGGTACACATGACGCGCGCCGTGGCAGCCGCCCACATCGTCTTGCAATATGCAACAGTATGAATCAATCAAATCACTCCAGCAGCAAGGTTACGCCTCGCCAGCCTGGCATGGCATTTACTGCATGTGCAGGGCGCTCAAGGCTGAGGACGCATGTGCACACGCAAGGTGTGGCTGGATGCTGTTCGTTCGTTCCGTTGCCATGTACACCGATCCTGCCAGGCGAAATGACAGGCCCAGGGACGCCCCTGGAGGAGAAAGGATCGGAGAAGCCATGCAAAGGATGAGCAGGAGGTGCACTACCACACCGCACATGTCTTAAGATTCCCATGGGGCCATACAATGTGCATATATGAAAGGATGAAGACTGCGCTGCGCATGCACGCACACGCGTGTGTGTGTCTCGCTCTGCAATACTCAGCACGTGCAAAAACATGAGGTGGGCAGGCGAGAGCGCTCGCTCCCACCAGCGAGGGCCGACCTACGCCAACACCATCACACGTGCCCACTCTGTCAACCATTAGCGTATGCGGCAGTTGTACTGTTGCCTTGCCACTCTCCAGCTGCCCTCTCACATGTTGTACGCTCAACAATGGTGGAAGGCCGTCAGTTGTGTTCAACACTCCGCTCAACACTCCGCTCACAGAAGCATTTGTGTCTATAGGCCCTGGTTGCGGCACTCGCTAATCGCCCCCTAGCAAGCCCCAGACGCGGCCGCAAGGCCATCAAGCACTCTACCTGCACCCAAACGCCTAAATCTGACCAGTACCCGAAATACCGCAACTATGGTACACCTTCAGTCGCTCCGCAGCAATCATGCAACAGCAGCACATGACGACTGGCAGTATGAACCGCATGGCACCACCTGCTGCTGCCTGGTTCACGCATAGCCAGCCATCGCCACCCGTATTATCCACACACAGTCAGCGATCGCTCGCTGCCACCTGCCACCTGCCGCCTGGTGCTTCACACGCGGCCGGCGAGCGCCACTGCCGCCCTTGTGGCTGCCTTGACCAGCCCGCCCGCCACGCCCGCCAGCCCCAGCGCCCTCAGGCCCGCAAGGTTGGCCTCACCGCGAGCCACCGCCCCCACCAGGTCGGGCGCAGCGGGCGCGCCCTCGGGCACGCGTGGCAGGTCGCGCACGCCGCGCAGCGCGCTGCGCACCTCCGGCACCTGCGGCGGCAAGGCGGTGGGGGGGGTGTCAGTGTTTTCTTTGACACGTACGACAAGGCGGTGTGTGTGTTTGTGTGTGTGTGGGGGGGTCTTTAACACCTAACCCCAGTAGCCCTACCCCAAGCCCTGAAACCCTGAAGCCTAGTGCAACCCCCCCAGCGTAGGTACGCGCAACCACCCACCCACCCAGAGCAGCAGCCATGCATATGAAAATGAGCATACCCGTACAAGCAAGTGAGAACTGCATGCCTACGGGTGCCAGCTGCAGAGACTACACGCCCGTCACATGTGCTGAGGCGCGCCTCCCGTTGCCCAGCGTAACATGCAGGTTTTGTAGGAGTTTCGCCGCCGTTTCTGAGGCGGTCTGACGCCCGCACCTCGTCGGCCATGCCTCCCGTTCCCCAGTGCTTTTGTTACAAGGCGTGCAGGCTGTCGACGCGTTCTGCCGCCGTGTTGGAGTCAACTAAACATGCAGTGCATGCAGGCTTGCAGTGCAAGCTTGCATGCATGCGGTTATTTGCCAGCGCGGTCTGTGACGCACCTCATCGGCGACGCCTTCCCTTCCACAGTGCTATTTTTCAAGGCATGCAGGTTGTTATCCAGGCATTCTGCCGTCGTTTCTGAGGCCGTTCTGTGACGCACGCACCTCGTCGGCAATGCCAGCCTCCCGTAGCTCCCGCAGGCCATCGTTCGCCACCTCGGTCAGCGCCTCGCCGACCGCGCTGTACAAAGCTAACTGAAGCCCGCGCGGCGCCACGCCCGCCGCGGCGCCGAGCGCTGCGCCCGCCGCGCTCGCCGCCGCGAGCAGCAGCGACGGTCGCACGCGGTGCGTCGGCAGCAGCTCACGCACGTGCTGGAGTTGCTGGGTCTCCTGGTCCAGGAACAGGCTGACGTCAGGCCTGAGCGGGCCTTGCCCACAGAGACCGAGGGGCGTGGCTGGCGCGCTCGTTGGGTGCCCGTCAGGTTCCGTACCAGGGGTGGAAGCAGCGCGGGATGTGGATGGCTCCTCGCCTGGACGCTGAGCACCTGTCCAGCTGTCTGGACCAGGGCCGCTGCTCGCCCCTGCTTCGGTTCCCTGCTCGTTTGGAGTGTTCTTCGATTCATAAACCCTGCCGAAGAGGCTGGAGCTTGCTGCCATGCGTGGCGCTGTGAAGGCCTGACCCTTGAAAAAGGCTTGTGCAATGGCCTGTATATGGAGCGATGGGCATTTGGCAACTTCAGGCTTCGCTTCTGGAGGAGGCGTTTAGAGCCTGTTTGGACTACAAAAGGCATAAATGCCTCACCTCAGCAACGTGCGCTTGACGGAGGACACCTTGTATGACCTGCTCTGGCTGCTCACCGCTGCTGTAGGAAGTTTCCTCGTACTCTTCATACCCTTGATATTCAAGGCCAGTGCTGTGGTCGTAACTCACGTGATGCTGCGCTGGGTGCGATTCCGTGGTGCTGCTGGTGCCAGCAGTGCTGCAGTGCCGGCTGCCCTGTGCTGCTGGTTCCAGAGCGGGCAGCGTTGAGCACTGTGGTGCTAGAACCTGTTCTCACCCACACATGACAGAGCACAGCGTACTGTAGTCAGTTTGCGCGGCTCAGGCCGGTGCACGTGGCCGGTCGTGGGAGCTTGCCATCGCTTTGCTTGTGCACTGACCTACCTTGCACAAAAGCGCTCCTCCGCTTCGTGCCATACTGTTGCTGCTGCCGTTACAGGAGAGCAACACCTGCCGAAGCAGTTGCATAGGTACAGCATGCTGCACCATGCTGACCAGGGACGTGCAGTGACCTCAGGGGCGTGTGTGCTTATAAAGTGGTATCGTGAGTAGTGATCAGGATAACATGGACGCATGTACGATGGACTGCAACTTGAACCACAACGCGATGCGCAACATACCCGCAAGTGCACATTGCCCGCCTTGTCTCCTTTGTTAATCATCACTGCATCACCTTATGATTTGTTTGCACTGCTCCTGCCAGACAACCCAATAGTACTCACGACCGGTTTGAGACATTCTGCAACTCCCCCCTGCTGACAAGGCCTGAAGGGCAGCATGGGCTGGGCGCTGGGCTCCGCGCTTCGCCCTGTTAGGAAAGGCAGCGTGACAGAACGCAAACGTCTTGATTTTGCTGCGTCTTGTCTCTCCAGTTCGCGACGCTTGCAAGGCCACGGCGGGACATCTGCACAGGTCCCAATTCGTCGGTCTGTCATCGCCAACTCCAAAAAGCACGAAGAAGAAGCCAAGTTGCATGAGTCTAAACTTGGCCGTGATGTCGTGTACACAAAGCAGGGGGTTAATGACTCCCTGGTATGGGGCAGCGCAACGGTTATCCGCAACGAGTGAGTGGCAATCTGGTCGCGACGATCTGGGTCAGAGCTACCTGTGAGCTGTGCTTGGGAGTGTGCATTGGCTGAAATATCGCAACTCGTTTGTGCTGTTTGCATATCAACAGTGCGGCCACGCTGGACGGCTCTGTGAGGCTCCTGCACTTGGCTGTCAGCGACAAGGTGCGTTGCCACGCTGCCTGGCCATGCGGGGTGCGAAGAGCTCGCAAGAAAGGGCGCTAGTGAGTGCTACTCCCCTGCTCCTGTGACACACAGATGTTCGCTGAACAACTGCAGGTGGATATGCTCTACGGGCGCAAGCTGCGAGCGGGCGTGCAAGGCGACACGCGCTGGATTGATAACTACACGGTGAGTGGCTGAAAGCCCTGCAGCGCAGTGCAGTGAAGCTACGCCCTTGCCAGCTCTTGCCTGGAACTGCCTCACTAGCACTTGATATGCAGCGGGTTTTTCGGAGAACCTGAGAGTCGCGTACTGGTTCCGGAGGGTGCGCAGCTCATGCACCACACCCTGGTGCACTGCTTGCACCTGAACACCCACTGCCAGCTCACCAAGCCTGCTGCTTGCTCATATGGCCTTTCGCCGCTTGGTTCTTTTCAGCTTCCGGGGCAGAGCGTGGGCGTGCGCCTGCCAGGCAGCAGCACAAAGGACCTGTACATTATCGCGTCGTCGCCCTACGCCTCGCGGAGGGACAGCGCATACATAGACGCCTCCATCATTGAGGTAAAGCAGTGTTCAATGTTCGCGTTCTCTTGTCAGTAGTAGTATTAGGGCTGATGTGCCCTCCTGGGCACCTCCAGCTCAAGCCCTGAACTCCCCCGTGATGGTTCAGTATGTCGTGAACGCGGCGAATCAAGTTCCTTGCGTGACTGCAACGTTTTCTCGCAGGTTGTTGTTCAGCGTGGTGTGTCCCCGGATGAGGACGCACTGGTGGGGCTAGGGCCAGGAGCCGAGCTGGAGGTGAGGTGGTGCCGTACAGCATGTACTGCATGTACTGCATTGGTGGGGCCAGGCACGTAGCTGGGGGTGAGGTGGTCCCGCGTGCACTGCTTTTGCACGTGCTATATGCGTCGTATGCGTTCTGAACAATTCAGCCCCCCTCCCAAAACAACAGTTAGGTACCGGTATTGCACCACACCGCACCTGGCACCGCACCCATATCATGGTTGGTTGTACCTCAAGGCGGGCCTTGCAGCATGCCCCTGTGATGTCAGGTAGCTTTTATGGGATGATTGTGGGAGCAGGCAGCTCACAGGCCGTGCTTCGTTGCGCGTTGCTGAGGCAGGCATGCTGCAAGCTGACTGGCACAGTGGCAGCCCGGGCATGCATGCCTCCTTGCGGATGGATGCACAGCATGCATGCCTCCTTGCGGATGGATGCACAGCATGCGCGCGGGGACCCGCAGCCGCTGCTGTTCACACATGCATGCTATAATGCCAGGTGCATCCTGGGTGCAAGTGAAGGTCGCAACAGGCGAGGGAGAGCGTGGTGTGCATTCACATGTGCTGTGTGGCTGTGAGCGACTGTGTGCGGCACCGTGCAGGGGTGCGCACATGGTTGCATGTGTATGCCTTGCGCGCTGCGCGTGCTGCGTGTGCATGTGCTCCGTTCAGACAGCTCTTTGCATGCATCATGTGTCCTGGTGGTGGTTTGTGTGTTCACTTGTGATTCCCGTGGGGCCATGCGATGTGCACATGCGTAAGGCTGTGGAAAGTAGAGGCTGCACTTGACGGTGTCAGGGCTGTTCTGGCAGCTGCCGCACAAGAGCACAGTAGTTTCATCGACTGGAAGTATCTGTGCTGATCCAGTGGCAGTGTGGCACTCCAGTGGCACCGAAGCTTGTTTGCACGTCAGAAGAGGCTCCCGTGGGGCCGTGCAGTGTGCACACGCGTTAGGTTAGAGACTGTGTGTGCGTATGTGTGTGTGCTTGTGTGTGTGGCGCAGGTGAGCCAGGTCATCGGGCGGGGATTTGCCTCGCTGCTCAACAGCTACGGCACTATTGGGAGCGCAATCGAGGTGGGTGGCGCTGACACTGTGCAGCTAGGTTGGCTCTGCGCCGCCATGTGTGCAACCGAGCGATGGCAGCTTCACGGTGTCCTGTTGGCCTCCAAGATGTACTGCATGTACTGGATGTGCTGGATGATTATCATCACCGCGTGTCCCACAGCAGCCGTGTGGGGATCTGCTGTGCTTCATGCTGCAGCATGATGAAAGTTGAAAGCGCTGCTGATGTACGGCACAAAGACAACGCTATCAACTTGTATCATGCTGCAGCATGCAGCACAGCAGATATCCACCAGGGCTGCTGTGCACAGCTCACGCTGCAGCTCCTGCACCCCGCCTCGCCACATGGCACTTCCACCTAGTGCTCGTTTGCATAGCACACTCACTGTTGCCTGCTGCAGTCGCCTTTTCACGGTGTTTGTGCGAGCGGCATCGCATGCACGGCAGCGCCCGGCACACACCGTTGCAATGCCCTGCTGCGCCAAGGCATGTAGTGGTATGGTACTGGTATGGTAGCCGATTGCATCGATGTCAAGGCCTTGCAGAGTACAATTATACTCAGCTTGTAGTAGTGCACCGACGCTTTGCTAGCTCACCCCTGACTGAAGCGCCATGGACTCATGTGAGATGGTGTGTGCGCGCTGTGCGTTGTGGTGTGCAGGAGAAGCGCAACCTCATCCTCGTGGGCGTGGGCACGCGCGGCATCACCGCGCTGCGTGCGGCGCTCAACTGGCAGCCCGTACTGGCGCATGCGACCGGGCACCGGTGCGTGTGTTGCTGCCGGGGCTCAGGCATTTGCCAGTTTGCCAGTTCAGGCCCTTGCCGCTCCTGCGTCTGCTGGGTCACGTAGCTGCAGCCCAGTGCTGTAGGTGCCGCCTGCCATCCTGGCCCAGCCTCACGAGTACCTGCAACACGCTTTGGCCAACGTGCCGGCCGCAACTTGTGCACCTCAATGGCTCAATGCTGCAGCCTCCTTGCTTGCCTTGGCTGCTGCCGTCGCTGACGTGGCGGCTGCTGCGCGCCTGTGCCTGTGCATACGCATGCGCAGGGTGTCGGCCGTGTATGTGGCGCGCTTCCCGGCGCAGGCGGCGTTCCTTGCGGAGTGGGACACGTGGCGCGAGGCGGGGGTGAGTGGAGAGTGTGTTGGGGGGGGGGGGGAGGGGGGAGGGGTCGCA
>BDDA01000051.1:37902-56195 GCA_001662385.1 Chlamydomonas asymmetrica
GCAGCTGCAATCACCCATGCGGCCCATATTGCCATCGCCAGCATGCCTGCGTAACACCTGCCCCATGCAATACGGTATCTCGCGCTCAACTCACCTTACATTGGCTTACCGGCGTGCACTCTCTGGCACCGCCGCTCCAGATTCAAGGCTTTGCCTGCGTTTGGGTGCTCGCCTTCCTGCCAGCTGGTCAAGAACGTGTTCCAGCAACTGGCGAGGATGCCTGGCTGCACACACGCACATAGAGCCAGCCAGCCAGCCAGCCAGCCAGCCAGCACCACTGATTGGCTGCTAACGTCTCGCCTAGTGACCTAGTCATGCATTGGTGCGTGGGCCTAGGGTCTGTGATGTGTGCATGCTGGTGCCCACCTCTACAACAACCACGTGGCCGCCATGCGATCGACGATTACCTCTGATCGCTGCTTGATCCCGCCTTCCCTGCCTGCTGGTGTCACTCGTGACTCGTGGCTGGTCGCAGGTGAACTTCTCTCCGCTATACACCAACCCCAACGCGCCGGTTGACGAGGCGGCGGCGGCGGTGGACGGCAGCAACGGCAGCAGCGGCCTGCCTGCGGGCGGAGCGCATGCCAGCCTCAGCAGCTCGTCAGGTGAGCGGAGAGAGGGCCAGGGGGGCTTTAGGGTTTAGGATTTAGGTTTAGGGTTTACCTAAACCCTAAAAGCCCTACGGTGTCAGCCTCAGCAGCTCGTCGGGTGAGCGGCGGGGCGGGCAGGGGGTTGCAAAGGATGGGGGGGGGAGGGGGCAGGGGGGGAAAGGCGCTGTGGCTGTTGGCCTTTCCTGGCTTGGTGCGGTAGTTGTGATTGCTGGGTTGCGGGCGGAGTGGCTGGTGGTGAGCAAGAAAGCGGTGAAAATGTGTCAAGCTTGGTGTTTCATGGGTGCACAAAGGGTGCACAATGGGTGCACAACCAGGGGTGCATACTGCACAGGGGCCGGCGCACACATGGAACTACGACCGCAGGCGTAGCGCTGTGGAGTTTGGCGGCTGTACTATCAGCACGGTGACCCACATGCCCGCTGGTGACCCACATGCAGACCAGTTCTCGTTCTCATTGTCGGCCATGCCACCTACCCAATCTTTCACATGCAGGTGACCCACATGAGGTGCAGGACGTGCTGGAGGATGCGCTGTTCTACGCCGAGGGCGGCCTGGAACGTAAGCGCTGCAGCAATGCAGCATTCACCGCCTGCTTCACCTGTTCCCTCACGCCATCACCTGTACATCAGATTGCTGACGCGTCACATGTGCAGAGCACGACCACAAGGCCACCCTGCTTGCTTGCTTTCGCCTGGCCCAGTCGCACTGGCAGTGCACATGCATGCATCTGCGTAATGCGCATACAAACATGCATGCAACTGATGTGCATGCAAACGCAAATGCCTTCGCCCGGCTATGGCCCTGAAACTCTAAACCCTGAAACCCTCGCCGAGCGCAGGCCTGGCGGGCGGCAAGGCGGGCGAGTGCTACGTGCTGCTGGCGGGTCTGCCCACCAGCGTGGCGCCCAAGATCGCCAAGGAGCTGCACCAGCACAAGGTCGACCACGAGCGCATGCTCTTCTGCGACTACTTCTAAGACGGCGTGTTTAGGGCTTAGGGTTTAGGGATTGAGGGTTAGGGTTTAGGGTGCCCACCCATGAGCGCATGCTCTTCTGCGACCACTTGTGAGGCGGAGAGGCGGCTGAGACGGCGCAGCGGAGGAGGCCAGGGCCAGGGGGTTTGTCGAAACTCAGTAGACGTTGCTGAGCTGAGCTGCTGTCTGATGTGCTATTCATGGTAGCGACAGCTCAGCAAACACCCCACCTGGGAAACCCACTGGACGCAGTTGCAGGGGGCAACAACAGCACTCCGGCCTTGGCGGTGTGTTGTGATTGTGTGCTGAAGGTTGCCCTCTCCTGAGCCCCCGCTCATGACCGACGTCGTATCTCATGACCGACCGAGTGCTTCCGAATAACAGGCACGAGACCGGCGCGAGACGAAATGCCTCCCGCATCCATGCTTCCATGTGCGCATGCGCGTCTGTGGGTTGAAGCTGTGGTGCTTTATTTGCGCAAGAAAGCAAAGCTTGATTGGCAGCAAATCCAACAATCAGCGCGACGTTAGGCAGCGTGCATTGAAGCTCTCGCGCGGCACATTGGGTAAGGTCCACAGGCGGGAGTTGGTGTTGCCTGAATCCTTCATGATTGCTCACTTACTGCATGTACTGTGTGTACTGTATGTACTGTATGTACGAAACCCTTAACATGACTACCGTGTGCGGTATCTGCAACCCTTAACATGTGAAGGAGGTGTTTTTAGGAAGGCATAACGTGTGCGGCGTGCCACCAGGCAAGCATGGCGCAGAGCCGCGAATCATTGTGCGCGTTAATCATTGATCGGGTGCCACGGCAGAGTGAGAGCGTATCCCATGGCACGCGCAACATGACAGGTTGCGCGTTGTGCAACGCCCCATCCCTCACGAGCAATAACAGCACGGCAGGCAGCTTGGAAATAGCATGGCGCGAGCATTCACGGGCGACTGGCTCTCGGAATGTGGGGGACCGTGGTGCAGGCAGGCACAGTGTTTGGGGGTTGACGGTTTCAGGGTTGGTTTGGGGTGTCGCGCGCCAACATGGCTCTCACACACACACACACCATCATCCGTATATGAGTGATTGCCAGGGGCCAAACCAGAGAAGAGAATTGATCAGAATGCCGGAATTGCATAGCTGGTGCACCACACAAACAGCCATGCATGTGAATGCTGAATGCAGCATGCACGCGCACGCAGTCGATCTGCTTAAGCAGGATGGTGTGTGCTGGGGGGAACGGACAACACTTGCAGCCGGTATAAGTAGGTCAAAGCCAAGAAGCACCATGACACCAGAAATTCAGTTTGATCTTGTGTTCAGGACGGTCAAACCCGCAAGCTCCAGCTCCATTGCCTGCATCGGGCACATGGCTGGCGGAGAGCAACGCTGTCCATCCGCATGACTGCATTTGTTACGGTACTGCATAAGCGATGTGCACAGGCATGCAGTCAATCGCATGGACACCACTTTACGCATGATGCATTCACGTCAAGTACCGTAATGCAGCATGCGCAAAGTGGGACCCGTGTCACGCGGTATGCAACGACCGTTGGTAGATGTCAACACACACGCATACGCGCATGCACACATCAGCAACTGCACATACCTACTTGACCACCATTGACAGACAAAAGCCCGAGACTACCACAGCCAGGCCATCGTCCCCAACCCAGCTCACGTTAACCGCAAGCATCGGGCGCAGTGGTCAGGTTCAAACGGCATTCGTCCGTGTTTATGTACATGCACACACTGCAAGGCCCCACGGGCATCTTCGCAAAGCACACGTGTCTTAACGCATTATTGTGTTGATGGCATGCTCACTTGGATGGTCATTGAAACCGCGCTCAATGGGGACGAACCGTCCCAGTAATGCCAGAGCTGGCCAGCGTTGCCTTGGGCCCAGTGGCGGCCAACAGCAAGCAATGACATGCCAGCAACGGATGTGATCTTATGGCACGGCATTCAGCATGACATTCGATATTTACTTGGAACATCAGCATCAACTTGTGCGCCGAAGGACACACAATCATACTACTGCTTCCTGATGCGTGGTGCTTATTGCAGGTGGGCACGCACACATGGCGCACACTCACGAGCACACAACGCACACGGTGCACAATACCCGTGTGTGAGGTGCGCACAGCAAACAACAACACTAATAACACAGCAACAAAAAAATAATGAAAGTTATTGGTGGAGCGGCACATGCAGCCTGCATGGCGCATACAAGCATGTGCGCCACATTTGGATTCGGTTGTTGCAATGAACACCGCGGTTTGGGGCTGGGATCGCAACACATCAGCATCGATGGCGCCGGCTTTGATTTCAGGACGTTGCTTGGCAGCGCTGAGGAAAGCTTCCTCAAGGTCGATGGCGCTGCCGGAGTAGCAGTAAGTTCAGGTTTCGGACTTTAGAGTTTGGGGATTGGGGTGAAGGCTCGTTTCATTGAGCACCTGCCATGCTGCATGCCCTGCAGCCCCGCGCACATTGCTATACGTACGTCCTGGAATCCAAGAGACATATTGAACACCTCAAGCGTTTGGCAAGCAACATGAACAGAGCGAATGACGCCACGCTGCATGAGGGACCACGCAAATGCGGTACGGTGCGCGGGTTTATCCCCGCATCTGTCTATTACGCCGACATTAGACCTTCAATTGACCTACCCCAGTGGGGGGCAGCCCGAGCGCTGCTGGTACGGCGTCTGCCGCCATCCACCTCGACACGCTGACTGTTGCCAGTGGGGAAAACAGGCAGCCGCCCAAAACAATGCAGCAGCAGGGAACCTAGCTGGCTACAGGGAGCTTTGCAGGGAGTCTGCTAGTAGGGTCAGTCTAGTCAGTAGCACCGGTAGGGATAACGGTAGCCAAAGGAGCAGCACCAGCAGCAGCGGGGCCTCGAGAGCCTGGCGCGCCTGCGGCGGCGCGCATCTCCTGCAGCGCTCCCGCCAGCTGTGCCTGTATAGACGTGAAGCTGGGCCGCGCGGCCGGGTCGGGCGCGGTGCAGCGCTCGTAGAGAGGCTTGAGCGCCGGGCAGGCGCCCTCCGGCCACGGTAGCGTGGCGTGCTGGCACAGCATGCCGTACATGATCTGGGCTGCGGGTCAGCAGGCGCAGGCAGATAATGAGATCGGGTCAGGTAAGGGCAGGTAAGGGCAGCGCCCCCTGCTGGTGTAGTGGTGCAGAGAAAGCCAGTGGAAATGGACACAGCAGCCGTGCTTCAGGCGTGCCCGGGACTTGCCCCTTGATCTGGCCCCTTGCCCAGGCACAGCCCTGGAGGGTGTATCGCATGTACCGCATGTACTGCTCGTCACAGCAGGTCGAAGAATGGAGGCAGTGCTGGCGTTGCTCAAGCCGCATACAATACAGTGTATTATTGTTATGTTATCTTACGTTACGTTATGTTATGTTATGTTACATACAATACAATGTAATGTTGCACACACCCGTACATTGTACCGTGCATTGTACCGTGTGTGTTGCGTACAATACAGTGTGACTTGCGGGTGTGCATGTGAGTGTGTAATAGGGCGATGTGCACACCACTCACCGACGCTCAAATCAGCAAACGGCCGCTGCCCGGCGCATGCCTGCCACATGAGCCGCCCGAAGCTGCGCACGCCAGCGTTATTCATTTCCAAACACACACGCACACGAGATAACACACATAAGTGAGTAACGCTGGACACCGGTGCACAAGGGTGACAACACGAAGTCTGAGCGTTGGCGCATGCATGATCGCTGCCTTCCGTATGCAAGCACTGACAGCGCTGGTGCAAAGGCGCTTTATTCAACAGGTCGCAACACGCAAAGTACTACCGGAGGTGGCTGGTGTCGGTCATTACTCATGAGCCACGCATCGTGACGTACGCGGCGCACACATGCAAACAGCCCAGGTACCGTAGTTGCCCTCTGCTCGTCTAATGTCATTAGGCCTCGCAGTCCTAAAGACATTAGACACATCTCTCTACCTGCCTGTGTCATCCCCTGTGTGCTTGTAACCCCTGCACGCTTGTGCCCCCCACACGCTTGGACCCACTCTCACATGCCTGTTCCCGCTATTTGCGAGCTCGTGCCCACTGCGCGCTTGTACCACCTGCACTGCACTACTGCACTGCATGCCTCACCTCAACACATACACTGCATGCCTCACCTAAACACATCGCTCGCAGGGCACACCTCTCCCGCCATCTGCTCCGGGGCGCAGTACGCGACCGTACCCACACCGCAGTCATCGGGCCACTCCGCCGTTCTCAATGGCGATGAGGCCGGCGGCGCAACATGTGCACGGCTGTTGCGACCACGCGCGGCAGTTGTCAATGGTGGTGAGGCGCCTCTGCTGTCGTGGCCGCCGCCGTCACCACGCACTGCTGCACCCGCCTGCGGGTCCATGGGCATGCTATGGGAGGAGCTAGACCCCTCGCTGCTAAAGCGGCTGATCCGGTACAGCTGCCGCTGCTGCTGCTTCTGTTGCTTCTGCTGTGTCAGCGGCTGCTGCTGCTTATGGCCTTCCTGCCCCCGGTGCTCCTCGTGTTGCTGCTGCTCGTGCAGGCGCAGCATGCCGAAATCCGCCACCTGCATGCGCCAGCCATCAACAGGAAGCGGCAGAGCAGGCTGTACGACGACCATAATCAAACACTGGAACATGCGTCACTCAATTGGGGATGTCCTAGGACAATCATACCGGTAATCAAGCACTGGAACATGCGCACACGTGGAGAAGGAGGAGGGTCGAGCACGCCGCAGCACAGGCGGCAATCAAGCCTGGCGCATGCAACAACCAGTCTTCAGCCAGCTGCAGCACAACACACATGGCTGCATGCACCCCGCTTCATCCAGCTAGCTGCAGCGGAAAGTGCATCCACGCATGGCCGCATCAAGGTTCATCCGCCGGCTGCCGGTCATCACCAGCCTTGGCTGTTATGATTTGGATTTCTGTTACATCAGGAGAGTGTTGGCCAAAAGACCCATGCTCAATCCAGATTGGGAGACCAGGCGAGCAGAAGAGGCTCACCAACCTAGACGCAAGCATGCAGCTGCATCCGCCAGCTACTGAGTACCGGCTGCCGGTCACCAACTACACCCACCTTGGCTGTTGTTATGTTACGTCATGGTGAACCTTGTCTGCTGGTCCCCATCTGGGGGGAGCATGGGCCGTTCGGCCGACACGCTCCTGCTGTAACATAACATAACATAATATTATGTTATGTCATGTTGTGTACTTGTGTTGCGCAGGAGCCTTACCTTGGCTGTGACCACGTTGCCCTCGCGGTGCAGCAGCACGTTGGCGGGCTTGAGGTCGCCATGCACAAAGTTGTGTGCGTGGAGGTACGCCATGCCGCGCGCCACCTGGCACAGCAGCGACACCAGCGCGCGCAGGCCGGCAGCGCTGCGGTGGAGGGGCTTGCGGTGCATGAACTCGTGAAGGTTGCCCTGGGAGTGGCCGGGGGTGAGGCAGGGTTTCACGGTTTCAGGGTTCATGGGATTTAGGGTTGCGTGTTGCCCTGAGGGTGGGGGTGAGGGTTTCAGGGTTGCAGTGTGTGTGTGTGTGTGTGTGTGTGTGTGGTGGCTTTTAGGGTTGCGGATGGAGACATGCAGTGCTCGGGACCACCCAGCTTGTCGTGTGCATGCACGCCGCTTAGGCTCAGGTTCACACCTGCACAGTTGCAGCTTTCTAGCTGAGGCCGTTAACCCCCCTCCCCTATACGAGGATTGACCACGCTCGCAGACAAGCGTGGCGTGTTTGTGCTTACTCACTCAGTCTCACTCTCACTCACCATGTTGCAGTGCTCCATGACAACAGCAAGGATGTACTGCCCGGGCCGCCCAGCAGCAGCCGCAGCAGGCTCGCTTGAGTTGCTAGACTGCGAGCCCAGCGCCGCCAGTAAGCCCTGCAGGCTGTCGCCCTCGTGGAACAACGGGCCACAGCCTGCATGCATGCATGGACGCAGCGGGGGTTTGAAAAAGCATGGCAAGAATGCATGAAGACATACATCTACATCGGCACCTCGCCACTCCAATGCATGCAGCCTTTCAGCATCATGCATGGTTGCGCGCTAGCTTCAGCTCCAACAGGGTTCTTGCCCTCTATCTTCAGTTCGTTTGCAAACAAGTATGATGACACAAAACGCCACACAAGCACACGAGCACAGCGGGTGCTTATGTACCCAGCATGCAGGGGCTTACCCAGCAGCTCACATGTGTGTGGCACGGAGGGCTCGCGCTTGACAGGGAAGCTCGCGGCGTAGCTAGCGGGCCGGCGGGGCTGCAACACGGGATGCGCTGCACGCGCCTGGCGAAGGGACCCCTGGCCCGCCATGGACAGAAAGGGGTGGTCGCCGGCGCCGACACGGCCAAGAGCGTCCCGGACGACACCACGGGTATTCCCGTCGTGAGCTGACGCCAGAGACGCGCCGGCAACACCGTCCGTTGTAACCCCCACCGTGTCTTGCCCACCGCTGCCGCACGTCGAGGCCGCAGCACGGGCGAGGCCGGCGGCTGCTGGGGGCAGGTCGGTGGCCTTGCCGTGTCGTTCAGCACTGCTCGGGACGTTGTCGCCGCCGGTGGTTCCCGTCACTTCGTTGTCGCCGCTGTTGGTGCCCGTCGGGTTGTCGATGCCGCTGAAGCCCAGCAGGAGGTGCTCCTGTACTAGGGCAGGGAATGTGTCCCCCACCCCGCCGCCACCAGCATCCGCCCCTGCAGCGATTGCTTGGCTAGCTCGGCTGATCGGTTCGTGACTCAGCAGGCCTAGAGAGGGACGCGCCGGCGGCGGGGGTACAACCACCACCACTGCAGCGGGCGACGTCGAAAGACCAGTGTTTCCATCATGATTGTGGTCTGGTGGTTGCGAAGGCCGGCCGTTTTGTGAGTGCCCCTCACAATGGCTTGGCTGCGGCGGGCCGATATCGCTCGCCCTGTGTGCAGCAGCAAGGCCAGTAGTCAGGGGAGGGCAGCACGATTGTCGGGCAACACTATCAGAACACCACTCACTGGGTCAAGGGACTCACTTATCCATGCCCGTGTTGTCACGGATGCCAACACTAACGTCAAGCCAGATGTGATCACTCATGCATGGCTCGATCGACGCATACACACATGCAGGATTACGTGTACACTGTGCCATCATTGCATGCAGGAATCGACAACAGCAAATGCAGTGTGGTGGTGCGTGAAAATGGATACGCTTAGGGGAATGCATTGCAAGCTTGCAATGGATTGGGGAAATGGATGCCTTCATCATGAACGTTATGGTATGGACTTATGCCGCAGCAATCGATCAGGCCAACCGGGACGTACCGTGGCCAAGATTCCAGTCGGGGGCGTGGGGGTCTCAAAGGTGCGGAAGCGGGTTGCCGTGGCGCATTCCGGGGCGGCTGTACGGGCCGCCACTCAGCAGCCTCGTTTGCGTCTGCGGCGCTGCCCGCCGCCAACGCCGTGACATCGCTAACGTCGCCGACATGGCCCCGTCCGCTGCCGCTTGCGCCGCAACATGCCGCAGCGCCGGCGAGCATGATGTCACGGTGCGGCTTCTGCTGGATGAAGTGGGTGGTGCTAGTGGTACTTGCGGTACAGGCCAGGCGTGCATGCCCCTGCTCCGTATCCCCACCTCGCACAAACGCGTCGTAGGGCCTAGCGGGTGCCACGGCAGCGCCCGCAGCGTCAACATCACCATTCTTTGTAATCCTGTTGAGCGGTGCACGATGTGTCACACAAGAACCTGCGTGTTGCCTTGCTGAGACGTCGTCTCTGGCGTTGCCTGGCTCGAATTCTGACATTATTGCCGCCGCGGTTACCGTGGTCATCACCGCCGCTGCAAAACATATCGGTGCTTGGGTTGCGCTTCTTGACGCACCCGCAAAACGCTGGCGAGCAGACTCATCACGGAGCGGCGGGCCAACGACGACGTCAGCAGCAGGGCCCGTTGCATTGCACGCGGCGGTTTCGGCGAATGTTGTGTCACCATCCAGGCGGCGGCGTGGGTTGTCGATGTAGGCGACGCGCGAGGCGAGGGAGCGCACGCAGTGGGGGTGGTTGATGGCGCGGCAGAGCATGATCTCGCGCAGCGCGGGGCTGTCCGCGTTCAGCGAGGAGGCCGCCAGGAACTTGACGGCCACGCGCGTCTGGCCGCACCACACGCCTGCGGTAGGTGCAGCGACAACGCAGAAATACGCGAGTGGTCGCTATCTCGCGTCTGAGGTAGGCGCAAGTGACCGTATGTATCGCAATATTAAAGCACTGGAATCAGAGTGCGCGCGGGATGTTGTAGTGAGTAGTGAGTTGAGTAGCTTGGTGTGTGATGTGTGGTTTGGGTGGGGAGTGGTGTCAGCAGATGAGTGTGTGTCTATGTCTGTTCTGCATGGCGCTGTACGGGCCGAGGCAAGCAACATAAGCAAGTATCTGCACCATCCACCAGCTCATGGGAAGGCTCCAAAGCCTGGTTTCGGAGTTGCGATGCGTGGTGCAAAAACAAATGCGTGGTGCCAAACGAACAGCAACGTGTGGCTGAACAGCTGACAAGGGCACAACTGCACACCAAGTGCCTTTGCAGTGTTGAGAGCGGCTTCAAGAACTCGCTCGGGCACCCATCTGCCTGGGACGGGGATTCCAACAGCCAACTCTCAACAGCCTCATCAAAAGTTGCTTTGAGGCGAAGCAGTCTCAACTCACCCGTGTAAACCTTCCCAAATGCCCCGCTGCTTGCAAAAGCGAGGTCCGACAAGTCAGACAGGAGTGCCTCCGGTCCCTCCAAGATCCCGCGCTCGATGGTCCATGGGTGCTGCCGAAGCAGAGCCCAGGCATGTGACGCCGACATATTGAAGGAATCAGCGAGTGAACTCTGTGGCTGGGATGATCGCGGCTGAGAGACGCCAGAGCACGTGCTTGTATTTTCGCCCAGTGGTATCCTCAACGCTGCTTGCAGCATGTGCAACGAGAGTGGCCTGATGTCTGACGCCAAGTCCTGCACCGAAGCACTGTAGTTAGAACCGTTCTCAGGCGCAAACGCATGGCTGGTAAGGCGAGTTAAGAAGTCACAGCTCTCCCCTTGTTCCGCGCTGCTCGTCCCTTCGAGGTATGAACCAATTGAAGCGGCCCAGCTGGTGTTTGATACCGCAGCTGGGTCACGACTCTTTCGATGCACATCGGCGGCGGAATGTGCAGATAGGAGAGTGGTTTGAGTCCTGCTGGGAGGCTGGCTCACGTGACTGGGGGCACCTGCGCCTGTCATGAACAGACCGACCGCCTGTGCGCTGTTCGTCGGCACACTGGCTTCCGCATTGGACCAAGTACTCAATGTGTTGGGTGTCGTGGTCGGCGCTCTACCACTGCAGCAATTGCCACCAGGTGAGACTGCTGCCTGCTGCGTTGCAACGGTTGCATGGCCGGCAGTCGTAGCTGACGCCGCTGGGTCTTCGACCTCAGGCAGCCTTGTACACAAGCACCAGAGGTTGGCCAGGCCCCTCATTTTTATGCCTTCCATTTGCAACCCTGTTAGGCACAAGGTGAGGTGCGTGGATGACTTTATTTATTTGTACGGAGTTCACTCACTCATTATGGAGTTCACCCGGAAAAGAAGACGTTCTGCGACAACAGAGCTGCTCGACCAGGCAGCGGAACGCTGGTCACACCCGCGCTCTGACTACATGCTGTACTCCAGCCAGTTCCGGAAAGCGAAATCAAAGCATTAATTCATCCAGGTGTGCTTCTCATCCGGCTACTGTGGCTCTATTTGCTGGCGCCAAGCTCAAAGTCGCATACCTTCGAGCACCGCGGAGTGCCACTTCGTGACTGGGTCTAAGGCGCTTCATGAGGCACAGTCTTCCGCACTGGCCCCCATATGACCAGGCACTGAAGAACGGTTGAAACGAACAGCCTGCGGCCCAGGCTGCTCTGAAAGTCAGGTAAGTGACTCAAATGCTAGCACGCTGCTTCATAGTTATACAGCGATGTCCTGTTACGTGTGGTTCCACTTTCCTTGCTCTCGTTCATTCAGTCATGCAGAGGCTGACAAGTGACAGGCACAAGGATGACCAACGTGGATAGAGAGCAGAAAGCAGGGGAACACGAAACTTAGGTGTTAAGTACAGGATACGTTGTATCGATGCTGCCTTGAAAGGCTGGGCGGTGGGGCTCACGCCCTCTCTCACGTACTGCATACTGCATACTGAATTGCATACTGTTGTTGGATAGTATGCAATCTGGCTGCATCAACACTGCCGTTGGCTTGAGTTACCTCATATGCAAAGCTTTGGAGTACCCTGGCAACAGCAGTCGCCAGGCGGCAGACGGCGGCATGCACGCAGCAACCGACAACATGCGGCGACTGCTGAAAGTACGCCAAGTTCATCGCTGGCAAAGGCAGTCTATCTCAAAACGCTAAGCAGTAACGGAGAGGCATAATTCTTGAGCTTTTAGGCGTGGCTTTTGTGGTTTTTGCCCCCCTTGGCCTAGTGGATGTTGCAAAAGTCACTCCAAATTTTGAAAAACCCTCGGCCAATCAAGCAAAAGCCATCCCAAAGACTCAATCAAGCCCGAGTGTTCCACACAGTCCACGAAATTGGGATTGTATAGTGCAGCAACACCAGCCACCAAGGCAAAACAACTTGCGCAGACGCTGCATTACTATGCATGCAACTACTGACACGGCATCAATATAAAAAATATCACTTTGCGTCAACACGGAGCTGCATCCCAGGAGCACATATATGCCCGAACCTGATTGTCACCACCTTCAGACTATACCAGGCTGTGAAGGGGAGGGCTCGCGCGGCGGTTTAGCGGCGGGGAGTGGAGGCGGGGCGACGCCAGCAACACAGGTGGGTTGCCATAATCAGTATTGCATAGCCTGCCGCCAAGGCGCTAACATTGTGTTTCCGTCACTTGTGCATCACCTGGTGCTTCGTGGCAGGTTTGGTGGCAGCAGGGTTTTGGCGTCAGTGTGGCATGTTAGGCTTGCTTGTTTTTTGTGCATACGTGTCACGCACGTGCCTGCCACGTTGTGCTTGTGGTTGGGTTAGTTGGGTGCCTGATAACTAGATGATGAATAGCTGATGAATAGCTGCATCAGCCAGCGCGTAGCCCTTTGCGTGGTGTGCTCTGCATGAATGTAGATGTCGTCTGTTACAGTGAGGTACTGTGGTACGCGCAAGGTGTGTTTAGACATGTTTGGTCCATGCAGTATGCTTTCCGTGGGGCCGTGCAGTGTACTTGTTATGCGTGATGATGATGACTGCACCTGAGGGTGGCAAGGTGTCTGGGCTGAGCTGGCGGCTGAGCATAATGAGGGTAGGTGGCAAGGTGTCTGGGCTGAGCTGGCGGCTGAGCACAATGAGGGTGGCCAGGTGTCTGGGTGAGCTGGCGGCTGAGCACAATGAGGGTGGCCAGGTGTCTGGGCTGAGCTGGCGTCTGCTGGGGCCCTGGGCGGTGTCCTAGCATGCACACCAACTTTGTTTTCCCCACCTGTGTGGCACACCAACTTTGTTTCCCCACCAGTGTGGCACACCAATGTGGCACCACTGCAAGCTGGAGCGCCGCTAGGTCATTCGCATCGTATAGGATGCCATGCCGGAGACGATGCCATGCAGGACAGTGTTGCACCGTGGAATGTTGCAGCATTGAATATTTGATTGCATAGCTGGCGGCGCTCTGGCGGTGCCCCAGTGGTGCTGCGCATGCCTGTGCGCGACTCGGTGGTGCTCTGTATGGTGGTGCGCTGTATGCTTGTGCGCCAGGTGCCGCTGTAACGCTGCAAGACCACCTATCGCCATAGAGCTCTCCGCTCTCACACCACCGCCATGGCTCCACCAGAGCACAAGTCCACGCGGGGTTCTCTTGGTGCCCTCGCTGTGCTGCATGTGGGCGCCGCGCCAACACCGCAATAACCCGCCAAAGCGCCGCGGTAGCACCGCTCAGCTGTGCGCTGACGGTGGGGGTGGGCTTTCCCTTGCCAGAGTGGGTAGAGTGGGGTTTAGGGTTTAAGGTTTTAGGGTTTTAGGGTTTAAAGTTTTAGGGTTTTGCCAGAGTGGGTAGAGTGGGATTGCGGCAGTGCCTCTGCTGCGCCTGCCCAACCACCGCATTCTGCACCACCGCGTGCTGCTAGCTGGCCGGCCGGCCATTCCGATTACAATACGCATTGTGCATGCGCACCATCGCCTTGCCGCCTCACAAGGCATTCCCTACCAGCACCCAACTGTATGGACTACGTGGACCACACCCTTCTCTCTGCTACACGGCGGTGTATGTGCTGTTGTTCCCGCTGGGTCACCAGCCATCGGCGGCACGTAATGTGTTGCAACGCCACGCACAATGCGTTACGCGCACGCCCACGCCCACGTCCGCAGGCCATGTCGCAGTGTCAGCCCAGCGCCCCCTCGCAGTCTGGACTCAGGAACCCACCATCCATTTGTAATCTGCATGCTGCCCAGCTCTGTCCACCCACACGCCCAGCAGCGCTGTCCACGGTGCAACACCGTCCTGCATGGCATCGGCATGCATGGCCTCGTCATCGGCATGCGTGGCCTCGTCATCGGCATGCATGGCCTCATCATCGGCACGCATGGCCTCGTCATCGGCATGCATGGCCTCGTCCTATGTGCTCCCTTCGGTCTAGAGTTGTAGGGCTTGTGCAAGCCGTCCCTTGGGATCACATGACAGCGCACGTGAGGCGTTTGGTTGGCTTTGTGTAAGCGGCTGCGACGCGCATGCTGCTCAGTCCCTACAGCCGCCCACCGCCACACACAATAGCCCACCGCCACACACAATAGCCCACCGCCACACGCAATAGCCCACCGCCACAGTACTCATCACATGTTGAAGCGACGGGCCTGATGTGTCGAGGGAGGGAGGCAAATCGGCGTGTATCCCTCGCTTTATTTGGATGGAGACTTGTTTGTCGATCTGATGCTGCAAGCCTGAAACTGCGTGGGCAACCCGTGTGCACGCAGATTACAATTGTGCAGCTATAGTGCATGCATGCCGGGTGGCTTTGTACAGTGCAAAAAACATAAACCCCAAACCCTAAAGACCTTCGCACAGCAGTAGCCACAGGGTACGATAGGGTGCTTGGCAAGCGCTCAATCGCTCTGGTTGCGCGCTGGACGGGCCTAGCATGCACGCATGGGCATTTCACGGCAGACACAGCCTGGACGGTACCGCATTTCACGCACACGCCCATGCATGCAAGAGAGATTAGAAAGATGCGGACGTGTGAACTGGACACACATACAGCTGAAACGCAGATCAAACAGGTAAGGTATGTACTCACAACGTAACCTAGCCTGTCCGGAAACATAAGGGAAGGGAAGCTGGCCACCTTGGGGTGTGGCACAGCCGGGCTGAAAAAATGGAAACCAAAGCCATAGCGTAAAAGTGGATTCAACCAAAGCTGTAATCAGATTGATGGGAGCAGTACGGAGCCGGCGGACAAGTCAGCAACACTGAATACGAACGGCATACGGCAGCTGGCATGATAAGCAGTGCAGTTGAGCTGGTGAGCAACAAGACAGGAAGCACGCCCGCGCATCGAGTGAGTTCGGTGGATGAGGTGCACGCTGAGCCGGCCTCAGGTAGGGTATGTACGAGCAAACACAAAGAAGTTGGTGCACAACAGTATGCTGGCAGGCGCCGTGACGGTCAATGGCAGATAGAAGCCTGCTGCTGCTGGCAGCGTGTGACACTGCAGCATGCCGAACCTGTAAACCTCAACCTATCACAGGGAATGGAACACCAGGAAAGGGTGATTAGGGTGTAGGGTGTTCAAAGCCTTAGGTCCGCTCACAAGATGTCAAACCTAAACCTTAAAACCCTACACCTGCCCTGAACCCATCACCCTGCCCCAGTTTTTGCACCACCACTCGCTTCCATGCCGGGCCGCCATGCTGGTTTGATTTCCTTATGGTGGTTGAATTTGCAGCTTCCCACCCGAGCCTGACGGGGCAGGGGAGGCATGGGCATGGGCATTGCCAGGGCAACGCTAGAACATCGCCAAGGCCCGCGCCTCGAGTTTGCCTTGCCGGAGTGGCAGGGGAGGACAGTGGCAGGGGAGGACAGTGGCAGGGGAGAACAGTGGCAGGGGAGGACAGTGGCAGGGAAGGACAGTGGCAGGGAAGGGCAGTGGCAGGGGAGGACAGTGGCAGGAGAGGACAGTGGCAGGACAGGAGCAAGGGAGGACAGTGAAGGTAAGCACCGCCATGATCATGGCAGTATAGTACTTGTTGCCTCCCTTCCGCTTCCCTACTGGGGACTTCATGTATGGTGCACGCTGTTGGGATCGCAACGCCTTGTTGGCATCCTGAGCGCTCAATTTGCTTATTCGGCGCTGCAATCTCCACATACAAGCATAACTGCGGCATCTGCCACAGCTGGCCCAAGCAATCGCCAGCGCTGACGATGGATGAATGCGAAGTGTGCAAAGTCAGGGTTGCAAAGCAGCAGCAGGCGCAGCGTCTGCGATGCACTTAGCCCGCCGGTGCTGCGCCGGTCCTCAGCACCGCGCGGCGGCATGGCGTCTGCGCACGCATGCAGCAGGACGCGTTACCAAGATATATATACTGTATGTACCGTATCTCCCACACCTGCATGGAGAGCAGCATGGAGAGCACAAGGCGCATAGGAACCGGGCTGTATCACAAAGGGAACGAACCGGCTGGAATCACGCACATGGTATGGAGCGCACAAGGCGCATGGGAACCAGGCCGTCACAAAGGGCACGAACCGGCTGGAATCACGCACATGGTATGGAACGCACTAGGCGCATGGGAACCGGGCTGTATCACAAAGGGAACGAACATGGCTCGAATCACGCACATGGTATGGAGCGCACTAGGCGCATGGGAACCGGACTGTATGTATCACAAAGGGAACGAACATGGCTGGAATCACGCACATGGTATGGAGCGCACAAGGCGCATAGGAACCGGAATCTATCACAAAGGAAGCGAACCGGCTGGAATCACGCACATGGTATGGAGCGCACAAGGCGCGTAGGAACCGGGCTGTATCACAAAGGGAACGAGCCGGCTGGAATCACGCACATGGTATGGAGCGCACAAGGCGCGTAGGAACCGGGCTGTATCACAAAGGGAACGAACATGGCTGGAATCACGCACATGGCATGGAGCGCACTAGGCGAATGGGAACCGGACTGTATCACAAAGGGAACGAACCGGCTGGAATAACGCACATGGAGCGCACTGAGCGCATGACAGGACAGAACCGGAATCTCAAAGGAGCTTGAATCACATGTGTCGCACACAGGGATATCAGAACAACACAGGGAAATATCATCGAAATTCCTCTGCTGGCTCCTCGAGTGCGACTGGCAGGATATGACAGGATGCACCGGTATACATACGCGGCAGAGTGTCTACATACGCGATGCATATGTGGCTCACCGTATTGAGTTGACAGCCCTGACTCCTAGACCCTAGCGACGACCTTATGGACTCTCAATCAACGTACTGATGGGGTCCAACGAATGTACGTATCGCGGCATGCGTGTGGGCGCATGTATGCATCCACAACGCGCGCACACCGATAGATCGTGCAGCTAGCAGCGCAACCTGGCAGGGCGTTCAGCCATCAGCGATCACCTCACCATGCACGCTCGCATCTGGAAAGAAGCCGGCGTGCAATCAGCGTTGCACCTCTTGGTGTGAAAGTACCCACCAATCCACAGTTCCAAACCATCCCTCACTCCCGCCGGCCATCGCCAGCACGAGCACCAGACATTTGCGGAGACGCACATTGGTCCAACGCGTTAGGGTCGTCTTAGGGCTGGCTCCCACTGAAAAGAAAATGGGTTGCTGAAAGAGGGTGCTGAAACCATGTGGTCTGAAATTTATTCTGTACTGTGGATCGCAATCTTGCGATCTTGCGACGCCAACCTAACACAGTGGACAAGTAGTCCTATCTGATAAATGCCGCGGCTGGGCAGCACGCGGCTTGTCGACTGCGGCTGTGACAGAGTCACAATCTTGACGCTGGGTGCCACCCATTGGTGGTCCCACTAGGCTGCTGAGCACTGCTGGCCCAAGCACGCATGTGCCGCAGTGCCGATGTGCACAGGGCACGAGCAAGTCAAGGCCGCTAGCATAAGAGGGGCCAAGAAAAGGTTCAGATGCACACCAAGTGCTTGTGCTTCCACTAAGGTGCTCTCGGAGTTCACACTGAGGGGTGACATACGGGTGACATACCAGTGCATGCATGGCGTTCAGCCTACTGCTTTGATTTTCTAACTGGCTTGTTGCATGCAGGCATGCGTGCACACACACGCCTGTACACGATGTACCACGGCGTAAGGCGCGCGCACAATGAGGGGAGGCAGCGACACAAGCGCTTATGGAACAGCGTCGCTAAGGGACGTTGGGACGCAGCACCTCAACCCAACGTCGCTTAGCGATGCTGCATGCACTCACCAAACTAAACCCTAAACAAACTAAGCCCAAAGCCTAAACCCTTAGCGATGTCGCATTTGATGGTGCTTTAGGGTTTTAGGGTTTAGGGTTTTAGGCATTGGAGCAGTAGTTCTGAAGGCAATTGCCGCCGGAACTACTGAGAACGGTGCTGATGTAAGGGGGGTGCACCTTCTCTGGAACATGGACAAAGCCCATGCTACCCGTGCCCATCTGCATGCCCGCAGCACTGCATGACATAGGGTTTAGGGTTCAGGGTCACATGCCCTCTTATTCTGCGATGCCGGCATGGAACATGCCGTCAGC
>BDDA01000051.1:76249-123492 GCA_001662385.1 Chlamydomonas asymmetrica
TTGGGGGACCCGGTGCTGGACCTGGGGGTGGCCTGCATGCCCCACCGTCAGCACCCGCCTCATATCACTACTCATATCAACACCTGTTGCCGGGCTGAGCGGATTGTGGTTCACTACTCATATCAACACCTGTTGCCGGGCTGATCTGATTGTGGTTAAGCAAGCCTATGGGATGACTCACCGACTGGTGAGGCATGGCACCCGTGACGAACACTGCGCGCGGCGAAAGACCACCATCCGCTGAATGTTTTGGGGTGCTCACGACGGATGGCGCCGGGGTTGTTGGGCGCGGGAATTGGTGACCAGGCGGGTGTGAGACGACAACCGGAGGAGCGGCAGCGACGACGACTCTCACAGAGGCAGCGGCGGTAGTCACCGGGGCATGAGCCGAGGCATGCCGTGCATAGAGGACGATGGAGAGCCAAGCAACAGGAACATGCCTGCCGGCACCTTGTGCCCGGTTCCGCTTGCTGGGTGCGAAGGCCGGCCGGCGCCTTGTGTGTCCGCTGGACAATAATTGCATCGTTGCTCGCTCGTCCCGCTCAGCCTGTGTGTAATCAAGGTAGAAGAAGCAAGGCCATCTCTGTCAATAAGTGAATCGAGAATGTCCTCGGCAACAAAGGACTCATTGTCCCGTGCCCCTTGTAGTGGACGCTATGCATAATGTGAGCCGATGCAAGCGGATGCATGTGGAACGTGCAGGCACACACGTTCAATTGCAATGCACTTATGAAAACACATGCACTGTGGCATCGTTGCAACAGAAACAACAGCAGGGGGCTAACTTGCGGCAGGAAAGGAGTGCAAAGTGTTGTAGTGGATTGGGGTGCAAATGAAGGGCGGGGTGCCAGCGGCATGCAAGCACGTTATGCTGCAACAAGCAATCAGTCGGCCCAACAGAAACACACCGTGGGTAACATCCTGATTGGGGCCGTGCTGGTGTCAAAGGCGCACAATTTAGTTGCTGGACGGTCCACGGTCGGAGCGGCCCCCCGTCGGCCACGCTCGCATCTGCAACGCTGCAAGCCGCCATCACCGTCGGCACGTCACCGACGTCATCACGTCGTGCCCTGTGGTTGGCTTGGTGACCCGTTGCAGCTGCGGTGATCATGTCGCATGCCAGGTGCTTTGGCTTCGCGCCGCCTGGCACAAACGGGGACCCTACCATGCACCACGCTGCATGCGTCCGTGCCCATCTTGGCAAGGGGTACCGGAGCACAGGGCAGAGCTCAGAGGGACGCGTGTGCAGATCGATCGCTTCACAGTGATGGGATGCGGACGGGACTCCCAACTCTGAGGTTGAGTTACACGTGTGCTTGCTGACACATAGCATGAATGGCAAGCCTGCCCGACCCCGCGTAAGACACCAGACCAGGCGAGCATAAACAAAATCCAAGAATTGCAAAGAAAACCCTACAGTGACGAAGCATGAATGGTGTAAATGGTGGCTGGTGACCACTCCTTGATGTTTGGTTTGCCTAATAGGTGCCTAATCGATGACTGAGGCGGCAACCCATGTTTGCCATCACAGTTCCACCCGTGATGACCTAGACATGTGGTCCCTGTGTGTTTAGAGTCATTTGCTTCCCGTGGGGCCATGCAGTGTGCTTGTCTCTGTGTGTATCCAGATTGCCCTATCCCATCGACATGCTGGACTACCATGCACAGCTACAAGGCCTTCTACGTCCAAGCCCAGGTTGACCGGTACCATGCATGAGCATCTACCGCCGTGGCTGCTGCCAGGCCCCCTACGCGATGAGCTTGTCAGACTTCAGGCGCTTGAGCACAGCAGGAGCGATCACCTGCGTGCAGTGAGCACATACCGAGCGCATCACCCAGCCATGGCAACGGCAACCCCTGACTCATGACATGCAAAAACCAAGGCTGTGATAGGAGCTGATCAGAACATGTTGATGTACTATGTAAGGGATCCGCCTGTGCATGCTGCATGGCCTAAGGAACGGAAGCGCACGATCATGCGCCGAAGAGTGGATGTGATGCATGCGATGCATTCTGTGCAGCCTCATGGGGATGGATGGATCTTGCGTTGCGTTGCTGGCAGAGCATGCATGCAGTGCAAGGGCGGGGGCTGTGAGCGCCAGCTTAATTGTGCAGGTATGCATGCATTACTGGTATTACTGGCACAGTTGTGTGCACGCAGATTGCATCATGTACATACACGACGATATGCGACATGCGGCAGGTGCGGTGTCACGGGCTGCGGCGCAGGTGCAGTGCACCCGTGGCAGTTTTAATTACCTTGCCATGGACCGTGGTTGTGTAGTGGACCACATCCCAGAAGAAGTACGAGCTGGGGTCATCGCATGTTGGGCCAAAGGTTGTGATGGGGCCAACGAGCGGGTCACTTGCCAGCTTGAAACAGGCAAAAGCCTTGGTGGCATCGGCGATGGGCTTTGGAGGTTTGGCAAAGGCAGAGCGGATGAGCTGGGTGACGTCAAGGATGCGGAGGATGGTCTTCTTGCCCTTGGGAACCACCACTTGTTTGTTCACGGCGTTGCGCAGAGCAGCGTTGAAGGCGTCGGTCAGCTGGGCGAAGAAGGGCAGGCAGTCTGGGCAGGCGAAGAACTTGGGCGGGCCCAGCTCCTACACAGCAAGCGGGCACGCGCATGCGCTTGTTGTATGCGTTGAAACATCTGCCATTGATGGATTGCTGCTGCATCTGTTTGCTGTATTCTGACGATGATGTAAGCGTGGGTGTGTCGTGCATTCACCCATGCATGGATGTGTGTGTGTGTGTGTGTGTGTGTGTGTGGAGAATGGATTCACAACCATTCCTGCGGGGCCAAACAAAGGGGGTCTGATCCCGAGAGAGAGAGTGTGTGTGCCTGCGTATGTGTGTTCATGCATGCGTGTGTGTGGGGCGTGCGTGTGGGGGGGGCTTGGGGTGCATACATGCACACACCCCGCCGCCCCCGACCCCTGCACATTGACATTGTACCCATTTTAGGCAAATTTAGGCAGCATGGACGTACAGGAATGGTGGAGCCTTCAGCGCGCAACGTGTGGACACGAGTGTGTTCGACTGCGTGCACCAGTCACTGAGTGACTCGAGGGTGGCATGGAGCACCCCAAGCTGCAGTGCGGCGGGTCCTAGGGTCTAGGGTGTAGTACTGTAGTGTAGCTGCTGTCGGATGCAAGCGCTTGTTGCAGAGGAGACCAGAAGTGACGTGCTTGCAGCACGCATGCCGTCTGCATGCCTCCGGCCGCGGCCTACAAACTAGGAGCGAGTGCGCACAACGTGCCCATGTGCAGTTTGAAGGTTGCGCTTGGGTGCGGGCATGTGTTTTGTGCTGCACGCTGCGCATGAATGCACGCATTGTTGTGGCAGCTGTGCATCATGGCATGACCAGTACAACACAGCATCACAACGATCATGTACAGCAATGATCTCATGCGCACCACAGGATCCAACGTGAAGATATATACGTGGCTGAGCAGCTTGGAGGGTGTCTTGGCGATGAGCTTGTTGATTGCAAGGACTTGTGTCTCCACGATGCCCTCGATGTATTGCACCCATGGCCCAACGCTGGCGTTGGCACACGAGCTGTTCACAGGATTGTCCAGCGGGCAGATTTGCGGGAAAGCGGCTTCCTGCAGGTTGGACATATCATTGGAACCCATCCTGCGAGTCGGTCAAGCACACAGGCATCCATCTTCAGCTGCTTGGTGTACCCGGGGGCGCAACTGCAGTGTAACGTGGCTTGCACTTCAGCGTCTGCTGTAATGTAAGTCGTCCCTCGCGTGACGTGCGTGGCAGCACCCGCTGCGTTCTGAAAAGGAACAGGAAGCATGCAGCTCCAACAGCTCACCAAATCATTGCAACTGTGTTGCCCTTGACCTTGGCCTGTGCCACATCCGCGAGGAACACGTCCACCTGGCGGTCCAACCAGAGCCACGCTTTGGGGAACACTTGCAGGTACTCTGGGTTGAGGAACTCCTTCACGTTGGTCGCGCCACCTACTGCGTAGTTTATAAACTTGACGTTGGTGGACCTGAAAGTTTGCCAGTGGCCTGGCAAGGTTTAGGCGCCAGTTGAGTCTGTGTCACCCAAACTCATCCCCAGGTTGCACCCTTACCTTGCCACATAGTCAGCCCACACGCCAGGTGGACCAGAAGTGAAGCGTCCGTTCCAGTAATATGTGGCGTTAGGGGTATCCTCATATCCCACCTGCGCACTTGCACAAATTCCCATCCAAGTTCTGGGCGGGCATGCAGCGGGCGGCAACGGTCACCACAGCAAACAAATGGCAGCCCAACATGCAGTACCCTTACCCTCTTAAAGTTGCCATTGTCACTGTCTGAGTCTCCGAACACAGCAGCAACCTTGGCCCGCAGGCTGAGTGCACAAAATGGCAGAAGGGTGCAACAAAGTACTAAGGCACACAGCGGGAGGCTTTTCATGTTTTCAGGCGTTTCAGATGTTCTGGTTCAAATGGTAAGGGTGACGCATCGATTTTGTTTGGCACCATATTCACGCACAATGTGTGATACGTATTGGTTGCACTTTTACTCATCAACTGCTGAACTGTACAGTGAAGCACCGATTCAATGCCAGGCTGCAAACCACTCACTGTGTGGCTTCAGGCCTGCTACCTATGCAAAATGGGTATGGGTCGCTGCTTGCAAGCTGAGGACTGATTGAGGCGGCCGTGCTGAGCGTGCTGCGTGCACCTGCTCACATGTGTGACAAGGTTGTGAACTTGTGGTGCAGCTGTGGCAGGACTAATACTGGCACAGGCAAAGCGCACAGGTGCAGCAGGCTGGCTCAACATTCGTATAACACTGGCGCTGGCGGCAACTGGCAAAATCAGCACGGGGTGGTGAATAGCAACTTTGGCAGGACTTGCAATTGATAGACCACTGACGCAGTGACAACTCACACACACTGCCACTGGTTCTGGTTTGTGAAACTGGAAGTGGCGTGCGGAACTAGCAAAACCGGTATGAACTTTCCGGTGGTTGACCATGATTGACACCATCACAAAGACGGACTGGTAGCCTGTACCTGGAGCTGGTGAACCTTGTATGTAACTGGTGGACTGGTAAACCTGGCAGGACTGGCAAGGACACGGGATCGCGCAAACACAGGGCATGGCCCAACACAAGTTAAGCTGCCAGGCATTGTCGGCAAGGCGACACTCAAACGCTGCAGGGCACGCCAAAAAAGGCTTCGCTCTGATTAAGCGTGCGGCATTAAAACCTGGATATAACGCGGGAAAGCTGGCAACCGCGCTCATTCGGTCGCCGCATTTACATCGGGCTGTGTGTGTGAAGAACCGTGCAGCACACAACGTCCACGTTCGGTGTTCATGCGTACCTGGGCAACGCACTGCAGTCAGAAGCTTTGTAAACTAGATCTATCGTGAAGGCACATCTCCAGCTGCTGCTGTCGGCCAGCCACACGGAGAATACAAGGAGGGTGAAAACCGAAACCACTGAAACCATGGGAACCAAAGCACGCAACTTTCCAGTGTCTGCGTTGAGTTGTTGCTGATTGATGCAAGTTCACATGCGCCATGTGAGTCTCCAGGAGGGTGTGTGCGCTTGTCGGTTCTCCGAACATGTTCTGCTGGCGCCTGGCGGGCTTCGTTCCTGGCCCTCGCACGTCATCATTGGACGTGCCTGGGGCACCTGTCCCGAATCCTGGGCCACTGACAATGAGTCAGACCACTTGGCTGGTTTGTGAGGTTGGGGTGGTTCGGTAGCAAGCAGGCTGGGAGAGCATCGCTGGTTGCTTTTCGCTAGTGTGCGCAAGCGACCGTCCTGTTCTTTCCTTTTCTTGGGAGCATCAAGGATCATATTCATGCTGGTATATGCCTCAGCCTCCTAGCTGGGAGCGATAGTCAACCAGTAATCCAAACACAGTCTGGGTCTCCATCCAAGGCGTCTGTGGCTCAGCATGCTGACTGGGAACCGACAGTAGGATTGCATTGGGTCTAGCAGCTGCCGAGGCAAAAAGTCTGACCTTCTTGAAGTTGTTCCAAGTACCCTGCTGCGTTGATGCCCTCATACGCTTGATGTTGGTCGCCAACCTGCATAATCCAGCTTAATTCAACCTTACAGCCGACCGAAAGCGCTGGATATAGCGCGTAGCGTGCTTGTTGGGAGGGCAGTGGTAAGACTTGCTTATGCCACCCTGTGCCGCCCCTGGGTAGGGACGAAGTAAGCACTTGTAGATGGTTTTTTGCTTCAAGTGGCCGCTGCTGCCGCCTTGCTCAGGGTATGGTCAATATGGGGTGCCTCATGTCTTGTGCAGGAATGGACATCATCAAGGCGGCAGACGATCTCTCCTCATCACTTTGGGCAACACGACGCGCAGCTGTTTGCGCGGTCCATGCAGCAGTTTGCCAGCAGGGTGCAGCAGTCAGGCTGGGCAAGGCAGAGGTGAAAGTGCTTGTCCCAGCACTGGCCAGCATGATTGTGAGCAAGGTTCAGCCGGGAGCCTCTAATGCTGTGCGACAGGAGCACCACAGAGCAGAGCTGGCCGCTTTAGAGGTGGTGTGGACGCTGGCCTGCAGGCGGCCTGGCGTGTCTGACGCATCGATTCAAACTATTCTGAACTGTGGCAAAGGGAAGGACTTTACCGCGCTTTTGCAGCACTTCATCAGCAAAGCTGAGCGACCGCACGCCATACAGCTGCCGGTTATCTGGCCCAGCGTGTCGTTGGCGCGCATCCTCGGGCTTTGTATCAAAATGTACAAGCGAAACCTACAGCAACATCAAATCCAGCCTGAGCTCCTCGACAGGCTGTTCAGGGTGGTGAGTAGCGCTTTAAATGCAGAGGTCGAACCAGTTTCACACATGTCGCCCGCGTGTCGCTTGTGTCGCCTGCTGCTGCTGCATGGCTCACCGACGTGAGCGCAGGGCTCCCTGATCACCTACCAGTCATCTGGTGGACTGACAGCGCGACTGCTTTATGCGTGCTTGCAGTGCGTCCTGCGGGGCGATGGGATGGTCATCGGCGCGTGCTGCAGGCTGCTGAGGCTGCTGATACAGCGCCTTGGAGCGTTGGCGGTCAGCACTGAGGTGCTGCCCTCACCGTCCAATGCCCTGCTCTCCATGCAGAATAACCTGCAGGTGCTCCAGTCTGCGACTGTGAGTATTTCGGAAGTAGTATTGAGTGAATGGGTGAGACAGGTTCATTCGCATGACATTGCATTACATTTCGATACCAGGTTCGATCAAGCTAGAGATATTGAGAGTAATCAATTGCAGAGCGGCTGAGGTGTGCATGAGGGTGACCCACATGGCCGTCTCCAGCGGCTGAAGCGTGCATGTGACCCACATCGCCGTCCCTGCATCGCATTCACACATGCAGTCATGGTCGCTAGCTATCAGCCATCAAGGGAATTTGAACCTGTTGCGGCTGCATCCTAAACCATTGCCAGAGACTTCAGTTTCGCACCGGCTGGGCACGGGCCACGCTGAAACAGAGCGACTGCACGTGTGGCGGATGCGTTGCGCATGCAGGTGCTGGCCAGGGCCTGCCCCTCCCTCGCCGACATGTTTGCCGACAGCTGCTATGATAAGTCGCAGCGCAGTACTGCCTACGGCCAGGCGCTTGCCCTCCTGGCAGGGCTTGTCGGGGTCGCGTGCTCCCTATCCAGCGTGCTGTCCCTCGTCCCTGCATTGCCCAGCAGTTATCCAGCTGGAGCGTGACGCGGTCGCCATGGCGGACCTTGTCAAAGGGCTGGACCTGACCCCGCTGCTGCCAGGGCTGCAGGTCCTTCACACGCTTGAGGACAGTTTTGAGGACATCATGGTTATGCCGTTCCTCACGCTCAACCCCAGCATCGCCAAGCCACTCACCGACTGGCTCCTGCCCCAAGTCTCGCCCCTCGCATCCCCAGACAGCAGCTACGCCCTCGATGCATTCGCATCCGCCTGCACAGGCAACATTCCCGACACGCTGAGTTGCATGCATCGCAGCTTGGTGATGTCAACATGCATGGCCTCGCTGATGCAATACGGGGCTTCGCATCCAGGCACGTTTGAGCTTGTGTCGCCGGCGGGGTTGGCGGCGCTGCTTCGTCACGGCTGGCTGGGCGCACTGGCCTCCATGCTGCGGCACGAGGAGGTCCAGCTGCACGTAACCGCAGTGGATTACTCGCTGTGGATGAGTGAGGTGTGCCCCGCGTTCAGCGGCGCGGTCGTGGCGGACCACGTCAAGCGCGTCCGTGAGCGTGCGGCGGCGGATGCGGCGGCTGAGATGGTGGCGGTCGAGAGCTGCAAGGACAGCGACATGCGCCTGGTGCGGGAGCTCAATGGCGCCGTGCTCCACCCTGTAGGTGAGTGGCATTGTGTGCTCAGCTGCACGTCAGGCCAGCTCGTGTTGCTTACGTGGGCAGCCGTGAGCGAGTCCCTCCCGGTTGCAACCAGCAATCCAGCGTGTGTGCATCAAGCAGGACCATAGGATAGCCATCTAGGCGTGTGTTTGCACGTGCCATACGTGACACGGTATTCACGCTTTGATAGGCGATGACTTGCACTTGTCGATTCAACACCTACGTGCTTGATTGCAGTTTTGAATTTTTTGGGGCTTCGTCCACCATATGTACGGTGAATTCAACCAATCATGTGCCAAACCCTTGCACAACCTGGGCTTTGCTTGTTGCCATTATGACGAAGTATGACCCGCCAAACAGTGCATGTTTTGTTACTTCTCATTTATCTCATGCTGTGCCGGCTCGTTCCTGATTCGTATCATGTCAGGGTGTGGCCTCAGTGTGAGGTCATCAATGCTGTCCTCACCTATGCATCTGTACTGTTTGTACTGCCCTGCACAGGGTCTGACGAGGATCAGGGATACACCCTGATCCTGGGGTGCAAGGCCTTGCGCAGGATGCTTGCTGGGGGCCCGCTGATTCAGATTGACCTCGGCTCAAGCAACGTCCGTGCAAGCCTGAGCGACAAGCAGCGGGCCGTCGTGCAGGCTGTGGCCGCCATGCGCGCTCCGAGACCGCTCTCTGCGCTGAGGCTGCGCTTCCCGGGTGTCTTTGGTTACAAGAAGCCGTTTGAGGCCAGGCTCTTAGAGGTGGGCAACAAGGTGATTAGCCCTGAGGCGCGCCGGGCGATGTATAAGGCTCAGGAGGAGCGCAAGAGGGCGGCGGCGGAAGTCGACATGGCGCCGGCCGCGGGGGACACTGCTGCCGCGGCAGCACGCACGCCAGCGGGCGGTGACAATGACAGCAGCTGCGCCAGTTACAACGCTGCAGCGGAGCCAGGCCAAAGCAGACAGTCAACGGCGGCGCCAGACGGGGCACAGCGCATGCCACCTGCGGCGGTGGTCCGCGTGCCCTCAGACGGCCAGGACAGGAATTGTGATCAGGGCGGCAATGCTGCCACTGCTGCAGCTGCTGCTGCCCCAGCGCTATCCACAGCCTGCCCTGCCGCCGCCGATGCTGCGGTTGCGGCTGCTGCAAGGGCTGACATTGCGGCAGCGGTGGCGTCTTGCCTCCCGAGCCGCGTCCCGCCACCTGCGCCTCCCAGCGCGTGCGCAGTGCCCTACTCCCCGCACGAGGAGTCGTTGTTTGAGGCGCTGGAGTCATGGTGCACGCCGGGCACGTGGCGATATTGCATGCATGATGCACACGCCGGGCCTGGGCCGAGCCTCGTTCAGCAGCGGCGCCTTATGTCGCAGTGGCTGGAGAAGCTGCGACCCAGCATCCAGGTGAGCGCTTGGTCTCTGTGGCTTGGGGATCGGGGTGATATGTGTGTCACATGTACGCATTGTTGTGTGCACTACGTAGCGTGGCCAGAAGTATGTTGGTGCAACAGCCTATGCTCCCCCACTGACGGGGACTAAGCGAGAAGAGCGGCTGCCGCCCCCCATGTGGGGACCAACCCCCAGAAGGGGAAATGCTACGGCCCAAGCAGGCAGCGACCAGCACAGCACTAATGGCTCTGAGCTGAGTGACAGCGCCATTGGTGTACGTTGGTGTTGCGACCATGTGCCAGGCTGGGTTGTGAACCTGGTTGTCAACGCACACACACACACTCACGTACCTACTGTCAACTTAGCCGAATGCTGAATGCATGAGTGGGAATCAAGCAAGTGTGGGAGCGTGGAGCGTAGGCACCAGTGACTGCTGCCGGGTAGAGGGGAGCTAAGAGGTGAGCTAAGCAGCACGCGCCATACGGCATGTAACGTCAGCATGGGCTTGCTCAGAACGGGACCTGAGGCTGCAGCTAACGCTGGTGAGGACGAGCGGCTGCGTCTACCGTAATCTCCGATGTCCAATGTCACTCAACATGCAAACCTTGAAACCCGCAGACCGGCTAGCTCCACCCCGTTGGGAACTACTTCCCTGCATTTGGCCGTCGCCCACACATGCGCCATGGCGAGCCACCGGGTTGCAATGCGTGTTCTTTATTCGCACTTCTACGTGCACCAGTATGCAGGTTTGTAGCTGAACAACTGCGTGGCGCCCACGTTGCCATCCTGCCAATGCCTGTGTGTACAGGCCCTGCTAGACGCCTCCGCCAACCGTGACGCTGTCAGGCAGCAGCCGGCACAACAGCTACAGCAGCTGCAGCAGCAGAAGCAGCAGCTGTTGCAGCAGCTGCAGCAGATCCAGGCGGACCAAACGGACACGTTGGATAGCCTTCGCCGGCAGAGGGCGCAATATGAGCAGATGCTGGAGCAGCAATCGACCAAGGTGATGGCAGGCGTGCAGCTGCAGACAGAATGGAGCCTAGCGCTTGGGGCGCTGGTGCATGAGCGCTGGATTGAGGTGCAGCAGCAGCTGCGGGCCGCGGGGGCCAGCCAGGCGGCCTGCCTCCAGCCAACTGACGCGCCTGGTACATGCGTGTGCACCAGCGTGCCTCAAACGCCTTCATCAACATCCGCAGCTGTGCTGGCCACAGCTCAGCTGGGCGTTGCCAGCTCCGCATCAACGGCGCTGGCGCCGCCTGCTTTGGAAGCCATCTTGAAGCAGAGGCTGGAAGAACTCGTGCAGCCGCTTGTTGACGAGGATCACCCCATTGCAGAAGCGGCGCGGGCTCGCGCCAAGGCGGCGGCACAACAGGCGGCAGCGGTGCAGGCTGAGAGGGAGTGCCATCAGCTAGAGCTGCAGCGCCTGCAGGACGATGCCAAGACGGACACCCCGACCGCTGATGCGTTGGAGCTGCAGATTGCGCAGGAGGAGGCCACTATCCTGGAGCTGGACACCAAATCGGCCGATGCAGCCATTCAGTGTGCTCAGGCAAGCGGCAAGAGGGCAGGGCTGGTGCAGGAGATGCTGGACAACCCGCTCAAGTTCCTGGCTCTGTATGAGCAGCATATGGCGGCGCAGGGGGGTGCAGGGGATGGCGCGGCAGCGCTGAATGGAGGGGACGTCATGACCTCAGCTGCTGCTGGCACGGAGGCACCCGCTGCTGCTGCTGCTGCCACGGCCGATGATGGTGACAGTGGCACTGGCAGCTCTCCACCCGCCATGCAGATGCCTCAGCAGCGGCAGCAGCAGATGCCATCAGCGCCACCACGTGAGGGGGCTGCCCTTGGCCCTGCCAATTGTATAGCGGCTGTCGATGCGTCAGATACAAGCGCTGCCAAGGCGTTTTTGCAGCCAAAGTCGGAGGCACAGGCAGGGCCGAGCAATGCACAGGACGCTGCGGACGCCGCCATGGCACCAGCGCCAGCTGATCAGGCCCTACTGCCTGCGGTCGCAGAGCCAACCACAGCCGCGGCGGCAGCAGAGCGGCAATGCGTGCAGTGCGGTGCGGTGCGGGGCAGCGGCGTCAAGCTGCAGCGGTGCGCCGGCTGCGAGCGCGTTCGCTACTGCGGACCTGCGTGCCAGAAGGCGCACTGGAAGGCGGGCCACAAACACGAATGTGCCGCGGCGGTGCAGCAGCAGCAGCACTCGGGTTGCACCATCGGGATAAGGTAGCGCTGATTTGTAACGGGTCCACGGAATTCAGGCCGGAGGCTATCGCATCACACCTGCTATCAAACGTGCACTTGCATTATCTCATGTATCCGGTAAACACACCGTAACCATGTCACCAGCTCTGCTGCTCCAGCAAATTCCTGTAGTGTCCTGCCACGATGCTTGTTTGCACCTGTACCTGCATCAGAGCACATGCAGGTGTGCACGTGTGCACTTCACCTGTCTGTCAAATGTACCGTAGTTGTTTTGTGGGGCAGGTGACTGCAGGACGGAGGTGGGCCCCTGAGTCACACCTACCGGTATATCTTCACTGCAACAAACCGACGCCGCTTTTCGCCTCATCGTCCGAACCAGAAACAACGTTTCTAAAGTCAAAGTGTAGCGGGCCCGATGCCATGCATCAAGGCGGCTGGCTTGTGGTCACTGGTCTCACTGGTCCGCGTGTGCGCCCCGCCTGGTCCCGTGCTTGGTCGACCATTGCATTTGCTGCTGAGGCGTGCTTGGCCAGCCCTACACCCACAACCACCATGCTCACGTGTACCGCTATGTGTATGTTCCGCTGTGTGTACCAATACGTGTACCAATACGTACATGTCTCCGCTGTGTGTGTCAATACGTACATGTACGAATGTCCTGCTCGTGTGCACTGCGTGTATGATATGTGAGTGCTTGCTGGCTGCTCAGGCTGTATGTTGGAGGGACCGAACCATTCAGCGTGCATGTCCAAGTTCCTGAACTCAATAGCGCGGCGGTCCCCCGATTGTGGTCTCCCAACGCGGGGTACCTGCGTTCAGTGGTCTGCGTGTGCCCCCCCGCCTGGTCCCATGCTTACTCAACCATTTCGTTTGCTGCTGAGGCTCACTCGGTCCACCCTGCGTGTATGAACCCAAGCTCGCGTGTACCACTATGTGCATGTACGAATGCCCCCTCGTGCGTACACTATGTCAGTAAGTGTGAAATTGTAGGCTCGTGTTAGGCTGTATGTTGGAGGCACCTTAGAAGCAACACGCCTTGTCCGTGTCCGGTATTCATGTGTACCTGTGCAACGCTAGCACCGCAGTGCCGGCAGAAGCGTTGTAAAACAAATCTGCCATGGAGGGCACATCCCCTGCTGTCAACCAGACACACGGTGGGGTCGCTCTCAAGTCAACACGAAACCGAAACCACCGAAACCACGTTCTTTAGCGTGCTGGGCTGACTAGGCTGGCTTGATGCAAATACGTGCACGATGATATATGCTCTTAGGCAGGGTCCAGGACGGGGTGCAACACACCACAACACCTGGCCTTGCTTACATATGCCAACATCATGCGTCTGTAGTGCAGGCTACTGTGGGGCACGTTATGTACAATCAACTTGGACCAAAGACAATTTGGGTCAGGTCTGAAGGATTGCTGGTGGGCTTCTTGCCCCTTGCTCGCTTGCGCAACCGCCTGCTTGGGGTGCATGTCCCGAGGCACTCAATCCGCCAGGCGCCAGACGAGCTTGGTTGGGGCGTGGGTTCTGTATGGTTCGGCAGTGAAAATCAATAAACCAACAGCTACTAGGTGCTTTGATTCCTGCACTGGCGCACAGTAACGACAGGCCTGTTGTTTGCGTTTTGGTTGTCTTCGAAGCTCAGACATTGTTAATGCTGTTACGTTGACGTCTCAGCCTCCTGGAAACCGTATTTCCTGTGAATGATTGCTGTAATATCAATTGAGCAGTATTGTCCATCCTGCAGCTTCTGTGGCTGTTGTGGCCAGGTGGTTGGCATGCTGACGAGCTGGGTACCGACAGCAGGCTTGCATTTGGGACTTGGGAGCTGTACACATGGAAAAGGCTTACCTTGAACTTGAAACTGGATTATCACAAGTACCCTGCTGAAACGGTGCCCTCACGCTTGAAGTTGGTCGCCAACCCGTGTGGTACCTCACCTTCACAGCCCTCGGTGCTGGTGACTTCAGGATCCAGTTACACCAAGGTCAGCCTGACCACCGTATGTCATCACTGGACATGTCTTAGCCTGCCTTTTGAGCCGGTGTAGCAAGCACCGGTTCAAGCGTGTGCGTCGACTGGCCCTGACCTTCGGACATCAAGCGTTGGGTTGAAGCGCAACGGTAACACTTGCTTCTGAGACCCAGTGTTGTCGCTGGGTATCACTGTAAAATAGCATTTCACATGGTACAATGCTTAGCACTTTGCTTTGCCTGTGTTCTTCGGGCAGTTGCGTGTGCTGCTGGGCGCCAGCTTCCACTACTGTTGTGTTGTTCAGGGTATGGTCAAACTGGTGCAGCCTCACGTATTGTGCAGGGATGGACTTCACTAAGGCGGCAGATGATCTCTCCTCATCAGACTGGGCAATACGGCGCGCAGCTGTTCGCGCAGTCCATGCAGCAGTTTGCCAGCAGGGTGCAGCAGTCAGGCTGGGCACAGCACAGGCGAAAGTGCTTGTTTCAGCACTGGCCACCATAATTGTGAGGAAGGTTCAGCCCGGAGCGTCTGAGTCTGTGCGACAGGAGCACCATGCAGCAGAGCTAGACGCTTTGGAGGTCGTGTGGACGCTGGCATGCAAGCAGCCTGGTGACAATTCTGATGCCTCGTTGCAAGCGCTACTCGACTGTGGAAAGGGGAAGGATTTGGAAGCTTTGGTGAAGCACTTTGTTGGCAAAGCTGAACGACAGCACAGCCCGCAGCTGCCAGAGCATCCATGTCCCTGGCCGAGCGTGTCGTTAGCCCGCATCCTGGAGCTTTGTATGGGAAGCATGTCCGCGAGAGACCCACGGCAGCTACCACCTAAGATCCTCGACAGGCTTGTAAGAGCGGTGAGTGCAACAGCGCATAGGACGCTGATGTAAGGCACGTCGCCTTCCTTCTCACCGGCTGCCTGAATGGAACCCTATGCCATGGGTGCGTTGATGCCAAAGGAGGACTTCGTGGGCAACCCCTGGGCAACCCCTACCAGAGGCCTCTCTCTAGCAACCTTGATGGCTCTATTAGACCTTATCTGCTGCAACCCATTGCAAGGATAGCAACAGACATGGGCGCTCACTTGCCCCTGCTGACGGGACTGCTGCCTTGTGCGCGTTGCGCCTTGATAAGCGCTGCGCTGCTTGCACACAGTGGTTGTTGCGCTGATATGGTAACTCCAGTAACCAGTGGGCCGATTTCCTGCTTGGTGTGTGCGCTGGCGTATGGCCGGCATGGCATGCGTGCTCGCAGTGTATTCGGGGCGGCGACGGCATGGTCATCGGCATGTGCTGCAAGCTCCTGAGGCACCTGATGACACGCCTTACCATGATTTTAAACAGCGAGAGCGTTCACTCGCCATCCGCTGTGCAGCACGTTGTGGAGCGTGTGCTGCAGATGGACCAACCGGCAGCTGTGAGTTATCATTCATCGAATAGCGTTGACCGCTTGAAGCGAGTATTAGGGACTGCTTGAAGAAATGGCACAGCAATGAAGGGGTGGAGACGTGCAAGGGCCGGGGGGGTGGAACGCGGGAGGGAGTTCCCAAATGCACTTCAGCACATGTAAGCCAGCTGCCCATGCCTTGGTTTAACAAGCATGCATGCAATATGCAAACTCAGACCTGCATGAAACGTGCGCAAGTGATGTAACTGGTGAGGACGCTGTGGCAACATTGGCAGAAGTAAACAACGGAGGTGCTTGAATGTCGCGCCTGCTCAAAAGCGATGCAGCAACAAAGCAGTTACCCACACGTCGTGTTTGCTTTGGCGCAGGTGCTGGCCAGGGCCTGCCCCTCCCTCGCCGCCATGTTTGCCGACAGCTGCTATGACGCGTCTCAGCGGGGCCTTGCCTACGGCCAGGTGCTTGCCTTCCTGGCAGCGCTCGTCGCCGTTGCACTTGAAACTCAGCTTCCTGAAGGGGGCTCTGCTTTGCTGCGCCGTGACGCACTGGCCCTGATCAACATGGTCAAGGGGCTGGACCTGACCCCGCTGCTGCCAGGGCTGCAGAGCATTCGTTCGCCGGAGGACTTTGCTCTCATGACGTTCCTCACCCTCAACCCCAGCATCGCCAAGCCACTCACCGACTGGCTCCTGCCTCACATCTCGCCCCTCGCCTCCCCGGACAGCAGCTATGCCCTCGATCTACTGCCATGTGACAGCACAGACGGCATCCCTGACATGGCGCTATGCATGCAACGCAGCGTAATGTTTGGGTCAGCCATGTCATTGCTGCTGGCTTATGAGATTTCGCACGCGGGCACGTTTGAGCTCCTGTCGCCAGCGGGTTTGGCGGCGCTGCTTCGTCACGGCTGGCTGGGCGCGCTGTCCTCGATGCTGCGGCATGAGCAAATCGATCTGCATGCAGCTGCGACGATGTGCTCGATTACGATGAGCATGTTTTGCCCCACGTTCAGCGGCGCGGTCGCGGCGGACCACGTCAAGCGCGTGCGTGAGCGTGCGGCGGCGGATGCGGCGGCCGAGATGGTGGTAGTCGAGGGCTGCACGGACAGCGGCATGCGCCTGGTGCGGGAGCTGAATGGCGCCGTGCTCCACCCTGTAGGTGAGTGTCAGCCCGCACTCAGCTAGCTGCAACAAGTACGTATATATGTGCAACGAGTCCGCAGCACGGGTCCAGGTGACTGCTGGTGGCGCTCAGGCAGCAGGTCTCAACCAGCAACCTGGCGACAGCGCGCGGCAAGCATTCTGTAGAGTGTAGGTGTTGGGGGCAAAGCGGTTCACATTGGCTCGTATGCCGTTGTTTTGCATGCTCACCGATGCTGGGTTGATCCTGTGCCAGCATTCAAACAATGGGTTAGCGAGTGGCTTGATCCGGGCTATGTTCATCACACCTTGTGGTTTGTACAGGTGTACTGCCTGTATTGCCCTCCGTAGGGTCTGACCATGATCAGGGATACATCCTAATCCTGGGTTGCAAGGCCTATCAAGCTCTGTTCGCCGATGCCCAGCGTGACCTTGACTCGAGCAACGTCGCCTCATTCCTGAGGACAAGCCTGAGCGCTGAGCAGCGGGCCGCCGTGCAGGCTGTGGCCGCCATGTGCGCTCCGAGACCACGCTCTGCGCTGAGGCTGCGCTTCCCGGATGTCTTTGATTACGAGCTGCCCTTCGAGGCCGTATTTGCAGAGATGGGCGATGCGGTGATCAGCCCGGAGACGCGTCAGGCGATGTATGAGGCTCAGGAGGAGCGCAAGAGGGCGACAATGAAAGGCGACATGGCGCCGGCAGCAGGGGACACAGCGGCAGCATCAGGCACGTCAGCAGGCGGTGACGATGGCAGCAGCATCGCCAGTTACACCGCTGCAGCGGAGCCAGGCCCAAGCAGACGATCAACGGCGGCGCCAGACGGGACAGCACGCATGCCACCAGCAGCGGTGGTCCCTGCGCTCTCAGACGGCCAGGACAGGAGTCGTGATGGAGGCGGTAATGCTGCCGCTGCTGCTGCCCCAGCGCCGTCCACATCCGGCCCCGCCGCTGCCGATGCTGCGGTTGCGGCTGCTGAAAGGGCTGCTGCTGCAGCAGCGGTGGCGTCTTGCCTCCCCAGCCGCGTCCCACCACCTGCGCCTGCCAGCGTGTGCGCAGAGCCCTACTCCCCGCACGAGGAGTCGCTGTTTGAAGCGCTGGAGTCGTGGTGCACGCCGGGCACGTTGCGATACTGCATGTATGATGGCGCCGGGCCCGAGTCGAACCTCGTTCAGCAGCGGGGCCTTATGTCGCAGTGGCTGGAGAAGCTGCAACCCAGCATCCAGGTGTGCACTTCGCCTGAGATCCAGATTTGGGTCCGCGGTGGTTAAGGGTGTTTTCATTGGTTTGGGGCGCCATTTGGGGCGCCATAGGGCACATGCTTTTCAGCTGTGACACCTTTCGCCCTTGCCCACACGTGTGCTGACATGTGCATCGGCCACGCATCGGTTCATGCATGTGCCGGCGCAGTCACTACACAGGACGCCAGGAAACACAGTGGTGTGTACTTGCACAAACGCTTTGGCTTCTGCGTGTTGCCGCCCTGCCCGCCCAACGAACAGGCTCTGCTAGACGCCTCCGCCAACCGGGCCGCTGTGAGGCAGCAGCCGCCACCGCAGCAGCAGCCACCGCAGCAGCAGCCACAGCACCAGCAGCACCAGCAGCAGCAGCAGCAGCTAACACGAGAGTTGGACGAGTGCCGCCGCCTCAGAGCCCAGGCAGAGCGCGAACTGCAAGAGATGCGCGTGGACGAGCAAGACGACGAGCAGGCGACTACGGCGCAGTTGATAGCACTAAGCGCAAAGGTTTTGAACGTTGCGCATGCAGCATATGTCCAGCAGCGCCAGCTGCAGCAACTGCAGGACGAGGCACCGTTGGCATCCACGGCAGTGACGGGGCCGGGGCAGCCCGGCGCTGCATCAACGGCGGCGCTGATGCGCTCAGTTGTGGAGGCAGCCGTGAAGGCAGGGTTGGAAGAGCACCTGGAGCCGCAGCTCAACGAATTCCGCTCCAGCGCAGTACGATATCACAGCGAAGCGGCGGAGGCTCGCGCCAGGGCGGACGCAGGCTGGGAAGCGGCAGTGCATGCTGCACGGCGGCGCCGTGAGCTGGAGCGGCAGCGCGACGCGGCGACGAACGACCCCACAGCCGTTGATGTGCTGGCACTGCAGCTGGCGCAGGAGCAAGGCGCCCTCCTGGAGCTCAGAGCAAAAACGGGCGATGCTAGCGTTCGGCGCATTGAGGCCAGCGCCAGCAAGGCAGAGCGGTGTGCACGCGCACTGCAAGGGACGCAGGATGAGGCGCTCAAGATGCCGGCCCTGTACAAATGGCAGATGGCGGCGCAGCAGCGTGCGGGCGCTGATGCAGCAACGCGCAATGGCATGTCCTTCTCTTTCGCGGAGGCGGCGGGGTTTCTGATACGTGCCGCGGCTCCTGGTTCTGACCGGGCAAAGCCCACTGCTTCTGCTGCAGTGACAGCACAGGGCGCCGCGGCAGCGGCCCGCGGTGTTGCTCTCGCTGCTGCTGCCAGCATGGCCGCTGCAGGCAGCAGCCACGCCGGCAGCCCTGCACCAGCCATGCAAATCCGTAAGCGGCAGCAGCAGATGCCATCAGCGCCACCAGGTGAGGGGGCCGACCTTGGCCTTGCCGATGGCACAGTCGGTATTGATGTACCAGCCACCAGCGCTGCCAAGGCGTTCCTGCAGCCAAAGCCGGAGGCACAGGCAGGGCCGAGCAGTGCACAGGACGCTGCAGATGCTGCCATGTCACCACCGCCACCTAAGCAGGCCCTGCCTGCGGGTGCACAGCCAACAGCAGCGGTGGCGAAGCGTCAATGTGTGCAGTGCGGTGCGCTGCCCGGTAACGGCGTCAAGCTTCACCGCTGCTCCAACTGCAAGCGCGTGCGCTACTGCGGGCCTGCATGCCAGAAGGCACACTGGAAGGCGGGCCACAAGCAAGAATGTGCCACGGCGGTACAGCAGCAGTAGGCGCAGCAGCATCATTTACCATCAGCACAGGGCAGTGCTGAACAGAGTGTCCTATTGAGGCTCACCTGCATGCCAAGGATGCGTGATTCAGCATCCGCTTCCATTACATTGTCTCCCATGCATCATGTGGCACCTACCCATGCTTCCTAGTATCTGCCTACCTGCATGCCTGCCTGTGGTACCCGACGTGCATCTAGATGTGGAACTGTACAAGCGTACGACAAGTGCAATCCACATCCGGACGATCCGACCCACCCTGCAATCACCTTGCGCCGCATCACACCCGCCCTGCGTGCCATAACACCACCACCCATCAGCGTGCTTCGACATCCCGCACTACCGCAGTATCCTCAACCAAAGCCCGGATCCTCATTTAAATACGTAGCAGTCCGCAAACGCGATCGGCATGTGATCTCTCATAAGATTGGCTTCTCCGTTGTTGCGCATACAGCCTCCCCGTGATGGCGTGATCCCATGGCGCTGTCTCTAGGGCATACATGGATTCCGCATGCTCCATGAGGCCTAGGCCTGTAGGACATGCCCGCATGGAATACGTATTCCATCGCACTTTTGCTCCTGGTCGGCGTGCGTCCCCGCCTGCTACTCCCTTACGTGGCAGACCATTGTTTGTTGTGGCTGCTGTGGCTGGTTTCGACCCCCCTGCGTGTACAAACATCTTGCTTGTATGTACTGCTATTTGTACCGTGGTTTGTGCCGCTGCGTGCATGTGTGAGCGCCATGCCTGTGTGTACCGCTGTACGGTATGCCGGAGGGACCATGCCATGACAGGTACCTACCGGTACTCCTGCACACCTACCTGTACATGCAGGTGTCCTGTCACGCTGTATCCAACGCCATGTTAAGCAGCAGCACCAATCCAACATGCATGCCATGCACCAATAACGAACATTCCCACAACAAGGCTTGGTGCTGCAGGCTTGGATGTGTGCCAGGCATTCGTACCGTACCGCGGTGTGCTGCGATGCAGTGCGCTCTGGGGGACTCAACTCGTGTTGTTCGCTGCGCATGGCGCAAATGCACGCCGGTACCAGCACCTGCATGCAGCAATCAGGGCCCATCCTGGCGTACATGCCCCGCGGTACCTGCGGCACCATTGCCATGACTGAGTGGTGGAACTCCAGGGGCTGCTGCGCCTGCGACATCATGCAAACTGCCTGCGGCTGTCGCTCCTCCAAGCCTCGTACTGCTCTCCCTTATCCCCGCCTGGCACCGGTATCCTGGCCAGGTCCCGCCTGCAACCTTGTGCTCTACACCTGACGCCCTGCACGATGGAGTGACCGCCAGCATCGGTGGCCCGGCACCTGCCATGTTGTCCACTGCAGGCCTGTCTGTCCCCCTGCAGACCCCTTGGCCGTTATCCACCCACGGCTGCAAGCGGAAGCAAGCTGCACATGCATGACCGGAAATGCAGTTCCCGCTGGGTGCCCTGCACATGCCACATGTACATCCGCAATTCGGGGGTGCCGCTGATGATGGGGTGCGTGTGCGACCTGCTGTGTACTCCTCCCCGGGGTGTCTTGCAGGGGGCATGGAAACGTAGGCTACTTAGTCATTGCTCTTACAACACTTGGCCAGCAGTCAGGCCATTCATGCATGACTGACACTGTGACAGGGATGCTAACGTGCTACCACACGGACTGATACGGAGGCGCAGGTCTAGGGAAGAATTGAATCGAATAAGCAGCCGGATGCATGCATGCATCATGCATGCATCATCTGGTCGTCAGTGCAAATCTTCCGGACATGTATTTGTGTACTGTGTAGCAGTGAATAACTGCTGCATTGACGGAGTAGCCCATACCCGGCGTCCGATGCAGCAGCACAAGAATAGTGCATGCACTGCGTCATGTATGTATGGCGTAGGCAGGCACCCCAAGCATCGGTGGTGTTGGGGGCATAATGAAAAATAGCGCTGCGCATGACCATCGAGTATCAACTGTTTGCAATCAACCATTCATGATCAACACGCAGCGGCGCGATTGTACATGCGCCAACACTCCAGTCCGCCCAAACCATGAAACACAACATCAAATGTGCAATGTACAAAACCAAGTTATGCTCTTGCAGCAATGTTGTGAGCTGCCCACTGCAGTGGTACACTCAGACAGGGCTTTTTGTAAAGTGTATTGGTGGGTCATGCCCATGCATGGACTCCCGGCATGCTGCATGAAGCCCACTGAAATGACTCATTGTCACATGGCGCTGCTGGTCGTATGTTCCATTATTGTGGATGCTGTCTGGGCGATCCCCTCATGCGACGGAGCCTACACTTAGGCGATGGGGATGGTCCTGGGCTGTGGCGCGGCGGGCTTGGGCAGCTTAGGCAGCGTCACGCTCAGCACACCGTTCTTGACGGCGGCGCTGATGCCCGCAACGTCGACGCCGTCAGGCAGCGCGACGGAGCGGCGGAAGGTTGTGCGGATGACACGCTTGCTGGCAGCAGCGGCGGCGGCGGGTGCGGCAGCAGGTGTGGTTGCATCGGAGGCTGCCGGGGCAGCCGATGCAGGAGCGTCAGCGCCAGCAACCTCAGCAGCGTTGTTGATGCTGTCCTCCCATGGCGATGCGGGCTGCTGTGAAGCGACGGCGGCGGCGGGCGGTTCCTCGGCGGGCGCTGCGGCGGCGGCGGCGGCCTCAGCCGGAAGATCAGATGCCGTTGGCGCCGGCGCTGGCGGAGCAGCCTCAGCAGCAGCAGCGGCGGTGGGGCCAGTCACAAAGGCACGCTCCATCTCGCCAGAGATCTGCAGTACGGATCCATCGGGGCTGAGCTGGATCTTGATCTCGTCCTTCTCGAAGCCTGGCACCTCGGCGTTGATCACGTATGCGCCCTCCTCCTCGACCACGTCGAGCGACACGAAGCGCTGGCGGCTGGACACGACAGGCGCGGCACCGGCTGCTGCAGCGTTGGGAGTGTCGGAGCGTGCCGATGACAGGTCTGGGTTGAGGAAGCGGTTCAGGAGGTCAAACGGGCCTGTGTGCAGGTGGCAATCGTGACAGGAATGTGTTGGTAAGTGCATTCTCTGTAGATGTGTGCACATACTGGTACACCTGCTGGTACACGAACAGCAAGGAACTGTCTGGCAGTTCTTGCATGGTACACGGTTTCGGATGCAAAATGTGCTGCATGCGCAGCATGCGGGGCAGGCCGCAACCCAGCCAGCCAGCACTGATTCAGCATACGGATCATATGCACAGCTGCCGTGCTTGACAGCACAACATGGCTGGCTTCAGGATATGCTGCACGTCAGTTTAGGGCACCCACTCACCTTCAGGCGCGCCCATAGCGTCCATCACACCGTCGAGCTCATTGAGAAACTGCCGCAGCCCCGGCCTGCCCTGGGACGGCCTGGCAGCAGCATCAGCGCAGCCAGCAGCAGACGGCTGAGGAGCGGCACGGTCGTAGGTGAGCTCGTTGAGGTCGTTCAGGAGCGTGCCCATGGCCTGCCATGGTGATGCGTTGCCAAGCGAATAGCTGCGACGTGCCCATGGCGACCTGAAACGGCGCGGACGGAGGAGCACGTAAGGGCCCTGCTGGAACTGACTGTTGGCCTGCTGGTTCTGCTGAACCTGGTCCTGGACATTGGCGCCGCCGCAGCAGGCCTGCAGCACAGTGGTGCAGGATGGAGGTCACACATATGGAACCGTGTGAGCACGGGGGCATTGCACAGGAGTGTCTGAACAAGATTACAATATTACAGCAGCCCAAGGAATGATATGTACTTATTGCACAGTGCAATCTGCACACGACACCAAGCGGCCATCAAGCAGCGTGCTGCGTGCAGCTGAAGGTCTGGCCTGTTAGAATGTGTAACACGCTTCTGGACCTTGCGAGCTAGTTTGGGGCCAAAAGTCTCAATCAGATACCCTGTATTCTAAACTGTAAGTGCAGCCTGTATTCTAAACTGTAAGTGCAGAGGTGTAAGCCTGAGCCTGACAACCTCCTGACTGTGCTGCGGTTTACAGGTCACATGCTGGTTGGACCCAACTCACCGAGTTGCGGGGCTGGCAAGCCTCGGCCCTGACGTGGAGGAATGTGCGGGGAGCTTGTACAGCTCCTACGCGAGCAGCCTTGCGAGAGCCGAATGTCTGGGCTTTAGCAGCCGCGGGACGACGAAGGGTAGCGACTGCCATTGCTGAACTCGAAAGGGTTGTTTGGGGTGAAACCTTGCTTGTGTTGAGCGATTGAGTGTGTGAGTTATAGTCGAGCGATGTGATACGTGTTCGGGTTATATACGTGCAGTGGGCTGCGGGGTGTGTACGACGCGGGGGCCTGGGCCATGTACTGGAACCATCTCATGGTTTCTATGGCTGGCTGGGCCTTCACGAGAGGACGGCTAGGCCCTCGGCCCAAGGATGACGCCAAAATGTCAACGAATATGGCCCACTCAACTGATTTCGTTTTAAACCTGAGCCAAGACTGTTTCCTTGTTTGGTGGTTCCCAACTGCGTTGTGCAGCGTTGCACTGCAGTACTGCATCGCCTTGCTCTTGAACGGTTTGAACCGTTGGCCTTTGGTAAGGTGGCAAACACCGTGGCGCAGGGGTGATACGATGCTCATGTAAGCCCTGCCATTGTTTGGCCATCGTTGAAATTGTTATGCGTGTTGTTATGACAGCTGCATTGGTGGACGTCCTGCTGCAAGGTTGCGCTTGCCCGCGGTTTCGATGGAGCCGTTATACCAGGTTCTGGAGTGCAGCACAAGCACTTTTTAGGAATCACTCACACTGGCGAAATTTCAAGTGTCAAACCTGCTCGGCTTTGCCCACTGGCGCTCATGGCGCGGTTGATGGCGACCTCATACGCAGGACGCTTTGTTGCGCTGTTCATGCTGACCATATGAGAAAGTGCTGTTTATGTGCGCTATTGTGCTTGAGGAATAGCACACACACACCTTTGCTTGGCAAACAGCAACACCATGGCGTGCACCTGAGCATGCACAACCGTGCGCAGTGGCGCACTTGCACAAACACACAACACACTGCGTTTGAAAACTCAGCCGGGGCTTTGGAAGATGAACCAATTGAAGTAGCCTGGTTTGCGAAGTGACCAACAGGTAGCCGGAAAGCGCCACGAGGTAGAACAGGTGTGGATTTTGCAGAAGGTGGCTTGTGATGTGATGATGCCAAGCAGGTTGTCAGTTGTCGGTCGCATAGCTGTACTTTAAGCCGTAAAACCCTCGTTTAACCCTCGTAAACAATTCTTCCCTTTCTTTGGTGGGACTGCGATACACTACTTGCTTGTACTCCTGGGTGACCGCTGTGAAAGGCAAAACAGACAAGGCACGAAACGTGTGACAGGAGAGCCTTCAGATAATACCACATTGTGTTCTTTCATCAGTGCCTGTTCGGCCGTTACGTTGGGCTCAGTACACAAAGGGAGCGCAGCAGTCACGTCATCAGCTGTTTTAGCGGTGTGGGAATCTGCCAGTCCATCACGAGGATGGCGTCAGCGACAACCGCCCAGAGGAGCGCCTCAAACCACTGGATACCAACCAGCACGGAAGAGGAGGAGCTGGCACTTGCTCTCGCGCTGTCAGCCTCCTTGGAAGATACGCACGGTGTCCAGGCCCGCAGCACACCTGGTATGTGGGAGTGTGGGACCTGGTGGCGTATGCAATTCCCCTGTTGCTGCTGTTTGGAAGTGCTGGTAGCTGCAATGCACTTTATCCCCTGAAGTTTGAAGTCCTGGGGTGGTCTTGTATGGCGCTGGGTTCACTTACTGGTTCGTCGCGTCGTCGGCCGCTCCCAAGTGCACGTATTCTTTGCAAAACATGTGACTGCTTGCGCATTTGGGCTCATTGTTATGCGTTGGCGAATCCAGACGCCCCACTGGTGTTTCACTGGTGTTTTTGGGAATGAAGCCTCGGACACTCTATTGGGGCAGCGCACAACGCACACCTTGCCTTGTTGTAGCAGTGTGTATGGATGAAACTTCTTGCATCATGCCTCACAGTCTCTGGACTCGTTGTCCTCAGCACTGACTCTTAAGGGTACCCAACGCATTAAGCCGCCTGCATGGGCCGCTCCGTTCCGCAAAACCTCGCTCGTTTGCATAAATCGGCCTGCTGGTTTGTAGGTGCCTCGCTGCCTGCTGGGACGTGCGCAGCAACACAGCGCCCAACAGCAGCTAGCCACGGCAACGGCAGTACCCACCACAATGGCGCGCAGCAAGCATCTTCCTCGGGGCGCGGTGATGCTGTTGCTTCCACTGCTTCTGGCTACCAGCCGCACACAGCTCCTCACAGTGGTGCACCAAGGACTGCTGGGCCCTACGCTCAAGGCCCCAGCCAATCAGCTCCTCATTCGGTAGCATCTTCTGCCACTCCTCAAATCTCCTCCCAACAGCAGCAGCAACAGCAGCAGCAAACAAAAGGCGGTGGTGGCTTCAAGTTCCCGCTGGGCTGGTCTCGCTCCAGCCCCAGCCTGGCAAGCGCGGCCACCCCCTCCGCACCTCCCGCCGCCATCATGCCCGCCGGCGCCGCTCCACACCCCCACACGCACGCTCAACCGCAGCACCCAAGGCCGTCTGGCAGCTCCAGCACAAACCGCCTCCTACCGCCCCATCCCAACCTTCCCGCACCGCTGCCTGAGCAGCAACACGGCGCCCGGTACCAAACCCAACCAGGCGGCACCGCCGGCATGCCCACATCCTACGGGCCGTACTACAACCCCCATGCAAATGCTACTCAGCATGGAACGTACTACCCCCCAGTACCTGGCATGAACGGGCCCGGGACGGCGACGGCAGGGGGCAGTGGCAACAGCGGTGGTGTGAGCATTTACGGCCCGCTCGGCGGCAGCACCAGCCACACGGCCGGTACCGGACCCTCATCTTCCGCTCCCTCCTCCCGCCTTGGGCACGCAAACAACAGTGCTAGCGCGTCACCTTTGAAGCCGCCGGCACCGGTGGCACCCCCATCCCGCCCACCTCAGCCACAGCCGCAGCCGAGGGCCCCATCCCATGCATCCAGTACATCCAGTACAGCACCATCGAGGGGGGCCACCGCAGCAGCTGCGCGGCAGCCCCCCCGCCAGCTGCACACCAACCCTGACAACTGTGCGGGCTGCGGGGCGGGCTTTGGCGTCATGGGCTCCTACCTCAACGCGATGGGCCGCCGCTGGCACTCGCATTGCTTCCGGTGAGAGGCAACAGCAGCCTGCGAGCACATCATTTACACATTGCCTGGGTGTAGTGCCAAGCAGGCAGCGATATGCATGGTGGTACAACATTCATGGCTCGCTATCGTCAATGCTTAGCGGTTGGGTGGTGTCAGCCATGTTCGCGAATTGGGTGGTCTGACAAAAGATGAAATAATTGGTCGGCTTTGAGTGTGTTGGCGTTGGTTGGATTGCGGCCTTCGGCGCTCCCTCCCTGAACCCACAGCGCTCCTGCTCTGTGCTTGCCTCCCGCCCTGTGCTTGCCTCTTACTCCGTGATTGACTCCCGCTATCATCATCGCTGTCCACGCCAGGTGTGCGTTCTGCGGGGAGGCGCTGGGCGGCGGCGGCGGCGCGGCGTTCTCCGTCAGCACCACCGACGGCCTGCCCTACCACAGCGACTGCTTCAAGTGAGAGCCGATCAGCCTCTTGGCCGCGCATTGCCAGGCATGCATGCGTTCATGCAGGCATCCACACACCGTGTGGGGGCATGCAGGCCGTCTTCATTTCAATGCTTTCATGCACCTGGCGAGTTATTCATCGTAACGTGCCGCCCATCGGAGCCCTGTGTATGACACCAATGAATGCGGTAATCCCCTTTACCCCTTCCATGTGAACCCCCTTGCCCCTCTCTGGAAAGTGGAAATCACAGTCGCACCTGCAGTCGCACCCCTCTGATCATATGCCTCCGCTCCGCTCCACTCTTCCCCCTGCCTGCCTGGCCTCTCCGCCTCCTGCAGGCATGCGCACCACCCAGTGTGCAGCGTGTGTGGCCACTACATCCCCGAGCAGCGTGACGGCCGCATCTCCTACAAGGAGAACCCCTTCTGGCGCAACAAGTACTGCCCGAAGCACGACGCGGAGGCTATACCCACCTGCTGCGCCTGCAACCGCATGCAGAAGCACGGTGCGTCCGCATGTATCAAAATACATCCTTGCGCCTGGTAGTGCTGACATGCGCCATAACGGGGTCAGGCCCAGAGCAGCAATCACACTCCTTGTACTGCATGCGCTCGAGTACGCATGCCAAACGGCTCAGGCAGCAAACAGACCTATAACACGGTGTTGCTGGCACGCACCTATCACTGACGCCGCTGTGCTGTGCTGTGCTGTGCTGAAGGCGAGGACTGGGTGCCGCTGCATGACGGCCGCCACCTGTGCCTGGGCTGCCTGGGTAGCATGGTGGCGGACACGCGCGACGCGCAGCCGCTGTATGACGAGGTGCTGGCCTTCTACGTGGGGATGCGCATGAGCCACAGGTACGCATGTGCAAGCATGCATCTGTATGCGTGCATGCATGCGAATCTGTGATTCTGATTGCATGTACACATGTATCGTATATTCGTGTGTGAACAAAGGGTTCTGCAACACACATGTGCACATGCGCATGGGTGCGCATGCATGAGAGAAAGCAGGAGATTACATGACCCAGATCAGTTAAGCCGTAGGCTTTGAGATCCGACTTAAGGCAGCATCGTTGCTGACACCTGCAGTCATGCGAGCCAGCCCCACCATGCGTATGCCATCTTCGTCTGCAGCGCATCCTGCCACCCGCTGCGCTTCCAGTCCCAGCCTGGCTCACCACTTCGTGTCTCACTCAACCTGGTTCGGGCGGTCGCACTGGGCAACACGCTCGCTGTAGCCTGCTGTAGCCACACACGTGGGCCCGTCTTGTGAGAGCTCCGTGTTCGCCTCCGCTGCCCCCTCAACGCCTGCACATGTGCCAACCTGCATGTGTGCCAACCCGAGCCAAACCTCACCTCAAAAGCGCAGCTCGTGGTTCACAATTCACAAGTCACATCCTCCCCGCTGCTGTGTGTGCACTGTGCAGCGAGCGCGCCCCGCTGATGCTGGTCGACGCGCACACGCTGAACGAGTACGGCGCACGTGAGGGGCGTGGCGAGGGCCAGGCGGCGGATGGCCCCGTGTTCCATGTGCGCGGCCTCACGGTGGCGCAGGTGTACAGGTGAGGTGGGGCGAGGCCGCGAGGGACGCATGGTGCTGCTAGCTGCTCGTCATTCCCTTCAGGGGGCCACTGCAGGTCATCCCCTTTGGGGCAGGCTCTGGTGCTGTCCTGTTTGGCTGCATCACACAAGCCAGCAGCGCGTTGGCTGGACGGTCCATGCCCTCCCCAGGTCTGGTCCTTTGACCGGCACACACCCAAACCATGTTGGGTACCCCATGCTTGGCACAGATTGAATACCCCCTCACACAGTGAGTTGCATTGGGTTGCGTAATGGCGTTGTGCTGCATTAACATGTGTTTGTGTTTATCTTATGTGCGTGGCGCAGCACCATCCCGAGCATCACGCGCGTGGGCCGAGCGGGAGCGGGAGCGGCCGCGGTGGCCCAGCAGCAGCAGCAGCTGTCACGCGGCGTGCACTGCAAGGTGACCGCGGTGCTGGTCATGTACGGCCTGCCTCGCCTGCTGACAGGTGCGGTGCAGTACCGCGTATGCCCTCGTACTTTGTACTTCTGCAGGGCGTGCATGAATCCCTAACTGTCACACCTGGCAGTTCACCGTGCAGGCCGCCATGCAGCTTAGGTTTTCTGTGTGTGGTGTGGCCTTCAAGCGTTGACTACTTGTTGGCTATCTTGCTTGCGTCCGGGTTGTCGCCTTACCAGCCCTCATTTGGTGGGGGAAGCATTCGCGGTATCGGCCTCGGCTAGGCAGCTCCGTGAACGTACACACATGTGTCCACACCCACCCCTACCCGCACACCTACTGAATGTATACATCTTGTGTGTGGTGCGGTACGCTGCTGGCGTCGCTGATGCATGCAGGCAGCATCATGGCGCACGAGCTCATGCACGCGTACCTGCGCATGCGCGGCGTGACGGGGCTGGACACCAAGGTGGAGGAGGGGCTGGCGCAGCTGATGGCCTGCCTGTGGCTGGACGCGCAGCACGAGGCGCTGGCGGCGGTGAGTTGGCCCGCGCTTGCATGCCCTCGCCTGTTGGTGCGTATTCCCCTCCAGCTGTATGGCGCTGCCATAGTCCCATCGGTGCCGCTGTGACGCCGGCCCGTTAGCAACGGCCCCCATGCTCGTGTCAGTTGCATGCATTGGCGCTGCGGCGAGGGCGCCCCATGTTGCTGCCTTGACTTCAGCCTGGGCCCTCCACTTGTCCCGTATTTGCTAGACGGTTTTAACCTCGTTGTCGTCAAGCATCGTCACTGCATGGTGACGCTGAGGATAAACGATTCCTTTGTATGACTGTGTGCGCCATTACATGGTGCATTCTGCTGCCCAACGCTTCACAGGACCCTGAGCAGCAGCGCATGGCGAGCTACCTGGCCTGGCAGGTCCGCAACGACACCTCGGATGTGTATGGTGACGGCTTCCGGCAGGCGTACGAGGCGTTCCAGGTGGGTACGCCGGGTGTGTGGGGGCGCGGGGTGGGAGCAGGCTGCTGCGTGCTGCTGTTGCTTGACTGTGGCATTGTTGACACTGTCTTCACTGTCGACGCTTGCTTCACAGGGCATGTGCTTCTCAAAAGTCCGGTGTACGCTATTGTGCTATGTTCAGTGCATGCAATGCATGTGCAGCAAAACGCACGTGATTGTGTTGAGCGCAATGGCTGTGGCTGTGCTATCCATCCACGAGCGCCTCCTCGATGACACTCTTGGCAGGCATCGTACCACGACTTGTGTGCCATCGCATCGTCCCCCGGTTCCCCATCAGCAGTGCCTCATCATTCCTTTCATGACCCCGCCTGGTGCCAGGCGGTCACGTGGATTTGCGTGTGTATCCGCACAGCGTCCTGAAACTCCTGCGTGTTTGTCCCATCATGGCTTCCGATCCCGTGCAGGTGGTGGGGCTGACTGCCTTGGTGGAGAATGTGATCCGCACCGGGCGGCTCAACTGAACCAAGTAACCAACTGAAGACCCACCCTGCATTTCAACCTCCAGGACTGCCAAACCACCGTCAATCGCCCAGCGAGATTGCGTCTAGCAGTCACAGCCCGTCCCTCATCCTGCACCGCTCTTCAAGCCATTCAATTGTAACATTTGTTGCGCCAAGGCACCGGTTTTGTCGCGCCAAGGTGTCTTTGGCGCCGTCTTGAGCCGTGCTCCAGGTCATGTGCAAAAGCCCGACGCGTGTGCGGGCTGCTATGGTACTCCCACTCTACTGCATGGAAGCTCGAGTGGCGCGTTTTGTAGCCTAGCTTACTGTGCACGTCGCTCCTGTTTTTCAACGCTTGGAGTGGCGTTTGGCGCTGATGATGAGGGTCCTTTAGGCAGGCATCAGGCAGTAGGCAGCAGGCAGGTACACGTACCGGTAGCTGAATTGTGTGGGCGTGTTCACAGTCAGGGCAGACGTCGCTGCTGGGTCCACATGTCGTTGTTTTCATCCGGCCTGCCAGCCGCAGGCCGGTAGGCCCAGGGCCGCCCTCCAACGGCGGATCATGTAGTTCAACTACTGATTAATATACAGTTATACACGCATTACACACGATTGCAGAGGGGATGGGTGGCTGAACAGTGGAGCCTTGGGCCATTATTGCCCACTCACCGGCACCTCCTCAGTCCTCACTGCCTCTCATGCCTGGCTGCTAACGCATCCCTCAACTCTTATCACGCCCTGGTGCGCCTTGGCACAGCCAGGGCACAGCCATCAATACATAACCTGGATTTTCAAGTTCCGCGCATCTGCACGCAGCACGCTGACGCACCAGCTCACATCCTCGGTGCCTGTGCAGCCCCTGCCGTTTATGGCAGGGTTCGCTTCAGCCCATGCCCCACACATTTGATTTTTGTTGCATTTTTCATTCGACTTCGATTCGATTGGTGTTGAGTAGGTCTTTTGAGTTCTTGTTAGTGGCTTGGCGGCGCCTGCATGTTTGCTTATGCCCCTGATGATGGGAGCGCCACCAGCGCGCACGAATATAAGCTAGCACACCTCGTGTACCAGTCATGAGCAGGACCTTGCCTTGAGTGCAGTGCGCAGGCAGTGCGCTTGTGACCAGCAGCGGCTGCACCCTCACGTGCTGAGTAGGCGTGCCATGAGGCGAACAACATGAGGTAATGCAGGCATGTGCTTCACAAGCCTGGGCGTTTTACTTGATGTGTGAGACAGCGCCTCACACCTGGAAGTGAGAGCATGCGCTCGGCCTGGCATCAGCCTGCCCATGGCATGGTGGGTGACGCGCGTGGCAATGTGTTTTGCATGTATTCTGGTATGTGCAGCGCATTCGGGATGACCCCATAAATCATTGAAGGTGATGTGGGGACACCCAAGGCTATTGAAGCCAAAGGCAAGTATGAGCAGATGTATGAAATTCCACCATATGGGGACTGTCACGTGCTTGATGGCAACGAATGCAGTGGTTCGCCCTGCACTGCCAAGCGGGCTTGGGAGCAGCCCGCTGCCTGAGAGCCTACCACATAAATGGGCCAATGCAGTGAGGCATGCGCTACCGCGCTGAGGATGCAGTGGCACAGGCCCAGTCAGTTGCACACGGCCTAGAGGCAGATGCCGCCGACTGTGCGGGTGCGGCGAGTGCAGCAGGCAAAAAACCCTGTGCAGGCAAGCGGCCGCAACCGCGACACACCTCCTGAGCAGGGCAAGCCAAGGCTGTGCAGGAGCCGCACTGCCACAGTTGCAGGCACTGTACATGAGCCGGAAGAGCCATCAGGCGCAGCAGCCCACAGCCATGTGCCACAGCGCATGCATGACGATGGTGCCGCAGCACACGTACGCCGTCATGGGCCCCGATTCCGCCGTGCAGATGCTGGTACGGCAAGCGCTTGCTCCATGTGCAGCGAACAGTACGTGTTCCCCTGTGCCCCAGTGCATCGCAGTGCATCGCAGTTACGGAGCGCATTCCTGGTATACATCCAAGCCTGTGAATCCAGGGGCAGAGCCTCAAGCTAAGCCTGGTTGAGTGAGTGTTGGTTACTAGTGCATGCATGTTGGATTGGTGCCACTGCTGAAAGTGGCGTTGGGTACAGCATGACAGGATGCTCGCATTTACAGGTAGGTGCACAGGAGTACCAGTCATGGCATGGTCCCTCCAGCGTACCGTATAGCGGTACACACAAGCATGGCGCTCTCACATGCACACAGCGGTACAGATCGCGGTACAAATAGCGGTACATAGGCACATACATGTGGGGCCCATACAAGCAGAGTGCATATGCACGAAGGGTAGGCCTCACCACTGCCAGCAGCAACTACAATGAATGGTGTGACACGCGTGGGAGCACCGTAGCAGGCGGGGACATGCGCCGACCACGGGTCCACCGTGATGGGGTTCACCGCGATGGGGTCCACCGCGTTGGGGTCCTGCTACGGTTTGAATTCAGGATCCAGGTTTTGCTTCAGGATACCGCGGTAATGCGGGATGCCGAAGCACGCTGATGGGTGGTGGTGTCATGGCAGGCGGGGTGATTGCAGGGTGGGTTGAGAAAGAAAGTACATCACCCAGACAGAGGTCCAGATCCTGGACAGGGCATCACGAGAAGCAACCGAGACAGCCAGACCAGTGGATTGACCGATTAACGCATTGCAGACAAGAAATCGGACAAGGCTCAGACCGCCATTGAGTTCATGAAATCATGAAGAGGTATGGCATGTGAGCTGGCAACACTGGGATCTCCAAGCCAGCAGCAGGGAAACCGCGTGCGCATACCGCCTGCACTTGCAAGCTCGTCCAGCCACCAAGCCGAAACACGAACAGCAAACGCCGCTTGCACCTGATCATGCAAGTGATCAGTCGGGGCAGTTCCGTCGACCAGGAGCTAATCCTGTCCAATGGGTATCGTAGAAAGTTGAGGTAGTAAATCACAGTGCAATCACAGTGCAATCACAGTAATAATCACACCGCGCTCACAGTAAATCACAGTGCGACCACAGCGGTTTGAATCGCTCGGATGTGAAGCACATCACTGTAGGCATGTACAGTTTCACGCTCGTACTGTTCTGTCTGGTCTGGTCTGCTGGTCCCCGTCCGGGGGGAAGATGGGCCGATACGCTCCTGGTGTCACCATATCACGATGTCACCATATCACGCTCCTGGTGTCACCATATCACCACAGACACACGTACATGCATGTTGGGTACCACACACATGTACGGTATCGAAGCAGATGCTGAAGTCAACACGTGCCACGCAGGGAAGCCTCAACAGGACACATTGTACTCTACTGCCCTGTGCTGATGGTACATGCGGCTGCAGCGCCTAGTGCTGCTGCTGCTGCGCCGCCGCGCCGCACGCCTGCTTGTGGCCCGCCTTCCAGTGCGCCTTCTGGCATGCAGGCCCGCAATAGCGCACGCGCTTGCATCCGGAGCAGCGGTGCAGCTTGACGTCGTTGCCGGGCAGCGCACCGCACTGCACGCATTGACGCTTTGCCGCTGCTGCTGCTGCTGGCTCTGCGACCGCAGGCAGTAGCACCTGCTTAGGTGGAGCTGGCACCATGGCGGCGGCCACAGCGTCCTGTGCATTGCTTGGCCCTGCCTGTGCCTCCGGCTTTGGCTGCAAAATCGCCTTGACATCGCCAGCGGCTGGGTCAGCCCCCTCACGTGGTGGCGCTGATGGCGTCCACTGCTGCCGCTTAGGGACTTGCATGGCCGGTGCAGGGCTGCCGGCGGGGCTGCTGCCTGCAGCAGCCGAGTTGGCAGCAGCAGCAGCGGGAGCAACACCGAGAGCCGCTGCCGCGGCGCCCCATGCTGTCACTACAGCAGAAGCAGTGGGCTCTGCGCGGTCAGCACCAGGAGCTGTGGCACGCATCAGAAACCCCGCCGCCTCCGTGAAAGAGAAGGACATGCCATTGCGCGCTGCCGCATCAGCGCCCGCGCCCTGCTGCGCCGCCGTCTCCCATTCGTACAGGGCCGGGATCTTGACCGCCTCATCCTGTGCCTCTTGCAGCGCGCGTGCACACCGCTCTGCCTTTCTGGCGCTGGCCTCAATGCGCCGGACGGCAGCATCGCTGGTTTTGGCTCTGAGCTCCAGGAGGGCCGCTTGCTCCTGGGCCAGCTGCAGCGCCAGCACATCAGCAGCGGCAGGGCCGTCCGTTGCCGCATCACGCTGCAGCTGCAGCTCACGGCGCTGCCTCTCAGCCTGTGCCGCCGCCGCCCGGTGCGCCGCTGCCTTGTTGCGAGCCTCCGCCGCCTCGCTGTGATATCGTACTGCGCTGGAGCGGAACTCCTCAAATTGGGTCTCTAGGTGGGCTTTCACCTCTGCCTTTGCGGCTGCTTCCGCGGCCGCCTCTGACTGCACCAGCGCCGTTGATGCAGTGCCGGCCTGGCCCGGCTCCGTCGCCGCTGCAGTTGTGGATGTTGACGAATGCGTTTGCCCAGCGCTGGAGCCCCCGTGCTCGCCAGGCGCGCCTGCCGACGGTTGGGAGGCCGTCTGGCTGCTCTCCCCCGCATCCTGCAGCCGCTGCTGCTGCTTGACCCATGCTGCATGCGCGACATTCAAAACCTCCAGGCTGAGTGTTATCAACTGCGCCATAGTGGCCTGCTCATCATCTTGCTCGTCAGCGCGCATCTCTTGCAGTTCGCGCTCCGCCTCGGCTCTAAGGCGGCGGCACTCCTCCAACTCGCGCGCTAGCTGCTGCGGCTGCTGCTGTGGCTGCCGCTGCTGCACCGGCTGCTGTGGCGTCTGCTGTGCCGGCTGCTGCATGGATGCGGCACAGTTGCCGGAGGCGTTCAGCAGCGCCTGTGCATTTACAGGTGGGCAAGGCGGCAACGCAGGAGCCAAAGCGATTGCTCAAGTACACACCTCTTTGCTTTCTGGCATCCTGTGAAGTGACGGCGCAGATGCGTGCATGAAATGGATGCATGGCGATGCACATGTTAGCACACGTGTGGGCAAGGGCGAAAGGCGTCACAGCTGAAAAGCAACTGCCCTATGGCGCCCCACATGGTACCCAAACCAATGAAATAAACCTCGACCACCGCGGACCGAAATCCGGATCTCAGGCCAAGCGCTCACCTGGATGCTGGGTCGCAGCTTCCCCAGCCACTGCGACACAAGGCGCCGCTGCTGCACGGAGGATGGCCCGACGCCATCATACATGCAGTATCGCCACGTGCCCGGCGTGCACCACGACTCCAGCGCTTCAAACAGCGACTCCTCGTGCGGGGAGTACGGCGCTGCGCACGCGCTGGGAGGCGCAGGTGGCGGGACGCGGCTGGGGAGGCAAGAAGCCACCGCTGCCGCAGCGACAGCCCTTGCAGAAGCAGCTACTGCAGCATTGGCGGCGGCAGGGCGGGCTGTGGACGGTGCTGTGGCAGCGGCAGCTGCAGCAGTGGCAGCATTGCCGCCCCGATCACGGTTCCCGTCCTGGCTGTCTGCAGGCACGCAGACCACCGCCGCAGGTGGCATACGCTGCACCTTGTCTGGCGCCGCCGTCGACTGTCTGCTTGGGCCAGGCTCCCCTGCAGCGGTGCACCTTGCGCCGCTGCTGTCATTGTCACCGCCTGCTGGCATGCCTGCTGCTGCCGCTGTGTCCCTTGCGGCCGGCGTCATGTCGGCTTCCGCCGCCGCCCTCCTGCGCTTCTCCTGAGCCTCATACATCGCCTGGCGTGCCTCGGGGCTGATCACAGCATTGCCTATCTTTCTGAGCATGGCCTCAAGGGGCAGCATGACATTGAAGACACCCGGGAAGCGCAGCCTCAGCGCAGAGCGCGGTCTCGGAGCGCGCATGGCAGCCACAGCCTGCATGGCGGCCCGCTGCTCATCGCTCAGGAAGGCGCTCAGGCTGGCGGCGATGTTGCTCGAGCCAAGGTCAAGCTGGTACCGCTGGGCGTCAGCAATCAGCGCTTGAAAGGCCTTGCACCCCAGGATCAGGGTGTATCCCTGATCATGGTCAGATCCTATACAAGGCAGTACGGGTAGTGCATCTGTATTGATCACAAAATGTAATGGCCACAGCTCGCAAAAAGCCACTCCCTAACCCATTGTTTGACTGCTAGCTACACAGGATCAACTCAGCATCAGTGAGCATGCAAAGCAACGGCATGCTCGAGTAAATGTTAACCGCTTTGCACCCAACACCTACAGAATGCTTGCCGCACGCTGTTGTCAGGTTACTGGTTGAGACCTGGACCACCAGCGGTCCACCTAGACTCGTGCTGCGGACTCGTTGCATTTGCATACGTACTTGTTGCAGCTGGCAAGCTGGGCGCGGGCTGCCGCTCACCTACAGGATGGAGCACAGCGCCCTTCAGCTCCCGCACCAGGTGCATGTTGCTGTCCGTGCAGCCCTCAACTGCCGCCATCTCAGCCGCAGCATCCGCCGCAGCACGCTCACGCACGCGCTTGAAGTGGTCCGCCGCGACTGTGTCGCTGAATGCGGGGCACGACTTGCTCATCCAAAGCGAGTAATCCACTGCGGTGGTGTGCAGCTGGACCTCCTCGTGCCGCAGCATCGAGGACAGCGCGCCCAGCCAGCCGTGACGAAGCAGCGCCGCCAACCCCGCCGGCGACACAAGCTCAAACGAGCCCCGGTGTGAATTCTCGTAACGCAGCAGCGTTGACATGGTCGACACGAGCATTAGGCTGCGATGCATGCAAAGTAGCATGTCAGGGATGCCGTCTGTGCTGTCACACGGCAGCAGGTCGAGGGTGTAGCTGCTGTCTGGGGAGGCGAGCAGCGGGATGTGAGGCAGGAGCCAGTCGGTGACTGGCTTGGCGATGCTGGGGTTGTGGGTGAGGAACGACATGATAGCAAAGTCCTCCGGCGAACGAATGCTCTGCAGCGCTGGTAGCAGCGGGGTCAGGTCCAGCGCCTTGACCATGTTGATCAGAGCCAGTGCATCTCGGTGCAGCAAATCACCGGCCCCTACAGAAAGCCGGGCGGCAAGTGCATCAGAGACCAGCGTTGCCAGGAAGGTGAGCGCCTGGCCGCAGGCGTCGGCGCACTGAGGCGCCTCGTAGGGGCTGTTGGCAAACATGTTGGCGAGGGAGGGGCAGGCCCTGGCCAGCACCTGCATGCGCAATCCAAACACCACTGCTCTGTTGCTGCGGGTCTCTTTTGAGCCAGCGCAACATTCAAGCACCTCCGCTGTTTGCTCCTGCAGTTGCCACAGCATCCTCACCGTTTACATCACTTGCACACATCTCATGCAGGCTTGAGCTTGCATGATGCATGCATGCATGTACATCCAAGCCACGGCTCACATGTACTTCACTACTTACGTGAACTGCCTCCCACGTTCCACATCCCCGCCCCTGCACGACTGCACGTCCCCAGCCTATCATTACAATCGTATGTCATTTCTTCAGCGATTCCTAATCATCGCTTCAAACGGTCAAAGCTATTCGGGGAATGACTCACAGCTGCCGGTTGGTCCATCTGCAGCCCGCGCCGCACAGCGTGGTGCACAGCGGACGGCGAGCGAACGCACTCGCTGTTGTAAATGGCGGCAAGGCGCTGCATGAGGAGCCGCAGGAGCTTGCAGCATATGCCGATGACCAGGCCGTCGCCGCACCGGATGCACTGCAAGCACGCACGGCGCATCAAGCAGGAAGTTAGCTCACTGTGTAGCATGCCTCGTGATCGGCGTTGCCCGCTCAGCGCACCCTCTGTGTGCAAGCAGCACAGCGTTTATCAAGGCGCAATGCGCACATGAGCGACGCAACGCCTAAGGAGGCACCCAGCCAGCAGTCCCTGGCAGCAGAGGCACGTCAGCGGCTGTTGCTTTTGATGCAAAGGGTTGCAACAGTCAAGGTCTGACCAAGCCATCATGTTTGCTGGAGAAAGACTTCTGGGTTTGCCCATCAAGTCCTTCTTTGGCATCAACGCACCCACGGCATAGGGTTCGGGCTCCGTTTAGGCGCTGAGCCGGTCAGCGGAAGGCAAATGTGCCGTACACCAGCGCGGGTCCTATGCGCTATTGCACTCACCGTTCTTACAAGCCTGTCGAGTATCTCAGGTTGTAGTTGCCGCGGGTCTCGCTTGGATAGGCCCATACAAAGCTCGAGGATGCGTGCTAACGACACGCTGGACCAGAGAACTACTGGCAGCTGTACGGCGTGCTGTCGCTCAGCTTTGCAGATGAAGTGAATCACCACAGCGTTCAAGTCCTTTCCCTTTGCAGAGTCCTGTAAAACCTGGAACGAGGCGCCAGACACGCCAGGCCGCCTGCAGGCCAGCGTCCACAGCACCTCCAACGCGTCCAGCTCTGCTGCGTGGTGCTCCTGTCGCACAGCCTCAGAGGCTCCTGACTGAACCCTCCTGACAATAAGTCTGGCCAGTGCTGGAACAAGCACTTTCACCTCTGCCTTGCCCAGCCTGACTGCTGCACCCTGCTGGCAAACTGCTGCATGGACTGCTCGAACAGCTGCGTGTCGTGTTGTCCAAGCTGACGCACACAGATCTTCTGCCGCCTTGTTGAAGTCCATCCCTGCACAACCCATGAGGCTGCACCAGTTTGACCATACCCTGAACAACACAACAGTAGTGGAAGCTGGCGCCCAGCAGCACATTGCAACTGCCCGAAAAACACAGGCAAACCGAAGAGCTAAGCATCGTATCATGTAAAGTGCTTTTTAAAGTGATACCCAGAGACAGTACTGGGTCTCAGAAGCAAGTGTCACCGTTGCGCTTCAACCCACTGCCTGATGTCCAAAGGTCAGCGCCCGTCAGCACACACGCTTGAACCGGAGCTTGTTACACCGGCTCAAAAACCGGCTACATCATTTACAACGCATATAGGCAGTGGTCGGGGTGAATACGGTGTAACTGAACCCTGAACCGAGGGCTGTTGAAGGTGAGGTATGACACAGGTTGGCGACCAACATCAAGCATTAGGGCACTTCAGCAGAGTACTTGGAACAATTTCAAGTTCAAGGTAAGCCCTTTACATGTGTACAGCTCCCAAGCCCCAGTGCAAGCAGTTGGCACCCAGCTCGTCAGCATGCAAGCACCTGGCCACAACAGGCACAGAAGCTGCAGGATGGACCAAGCTTACCGATCAATGATGATGCAGCACATATTTACATAAAATACGATTCACAGCAGGCTGAGACATCAGCGTTACAGCATCAACAAGGTCTGAGCTTCCAACCAAGACAACCCAAACACGAACAGCAGGCCGATCGTTGCTGTATACACAGAGCAGGAGTCAAAGCACCCAAGAGAGTATTGTCTATGCCTGATTGCTGCCCAACCATACAGAACTCACGCCCCAACCAAGCTCGTCTAGCGCGTTCCCAGTGTCTCGGGGCGACCTGTTGTGCAAGCAAGCGAGGGTCAAGAAGCCCACCAACAGCTTCTAGGAAATAACCCACATTGTCCTTCTTGGTCCGATTTGTTTGTACATAACGTGACCCATAGAAGCATGCACTACAACACAGGCAGTCAGGCATCCTCCTATACACGCATAATGTTGGCATACGTAAGCAAGGCCAGGTGTTGTGGTGCGATGCACCCCCTCCTGGATCCTGTATAAGAGCTATGTCATCGTGCATTTATTTGCATCAAGCCAGCCTAGTCAACCCAGCACGCTGGAAAGCTGCGTGCTGGAGTCTGTGGTGCCGGTGGTTTCAGTGGTTTCGGTATCATCACCCTGCCGTTTGCATGTTACACTGTCAGCCAAACGTACATACACAACGTACATGCACAACGTACATACCGTTTGGCTGACAGCAGGAGATATGCCCTCCCATGGCGGATCAGATTAAATTGTTCTGCCAGCAGTGCGCCAATCAGGTACACCAGAGTACCGAACACGAACATGGCGTGTTGCGTGCTGCGTGGCAGGGGCCCTCTGGTCCCTTCAACGTGCAGCCGACTGAGCGGTTACATATACGCACACCGATACCACAATGCCCACAGCTCTGACCTCACACCCGACAATGCCATTCCCGCCTAACAAGCACAGCGTAGTGTACACACAAGCAGGGCATTCATTAAGTACATGCACATAGCGTGCACACATACAGCGATACACACATACAGCGGTACATACATGCAGCGATACACACGAGCACTGATGGTCGTTTGGACGCAGGGTCGACCAAATGAGCCTCAGTAGCAAACGCGATGGTAGACCAAGCACCACGGGACCGGGTGGGGGGCGCACCCGCAGAGCAGTTTAGTGACCGCAGGTTCACCGCGTTGGGGACCACGATCGGGGGACCGCCACGCTTTCAGGTTCAGGAACATGGTTTATGGTTCAGACGCTGAGGCTGAAGAGCGGTGTCGGGTTGTTGCAGTGAAGGCAGGTATGATTCGGAGACCCACCTCCGCCCTGCACTCGTGCAGGCATGCAGCCCTGCATCACACCTCCCTTCGACAGACAGGTGAAGTGCATCACTGGCACACATGCATGTGCTCGGATGCAGGTACATGCACAGGTACAACCAAGCATTGTGGCAGGGCGCTACAGAGTACAGGTATTCGCTGGACCTGGCGAGTGCCGACATGATTACGGCATGCACCAATACCGAATACCGTATGCAATCATATGTGTGATAGTCTCAGGCCTAAATTCCGTGGACCCGTTACAAATCAGCGCCACCCTACCCCGGTGGTGCGTTCTGCAGCGCTTACTGCTGCTGCTGCACCGCCGCGGCACACTCATGCTTGTGGCCCGCCTTCCAGTGCGCCTTCTGGCAGGCAGGCCCGCAGTAGCGCACGCGCTCGCAGCCGGCGCAGCGCTGCAGCTTCACGCCGCTGCCGCGCACCGCACCGCACTGCACGCATTGCGATTCTGCTGCCGCCGCTGCTGCCGCTGGCCCTGCAACCGCAGGCAGTAGGGCCTGCTTAGGTGGTGCTGGTGCCATGGCAGCATCTGCAGCATCCTGCGCATTGCACGGCCCTGCCTGTGCCTCCGGCTTCAGCTGCAAGCAACCCCTGACAGCGCCAGCGTCCACCGCATCAATACCGGCTATGCCATCTGCAGGGCCAACGCCAGCCCCCTCACCTTGTGGCGCTGCTGCCACCTGCTGCTGCCGCTGATGAGGGACCTGCGTGGCGGATGGAGAGCTGCTGCGAACGCCACTGCCACCTGCAGCGGCCGTGGCCGCAGCAGCAGCGGGTGCATCCGTACCAGCAGCAGCTGAAGTCATGGCATCCCCTCCATTCAGCGCTGCCATGTCATCCCCTGCACTCTGCTGCGCCGCCACATGCTGCTCGTACAGGGCCAGGAACTTGAGCGGGTTGTCCAGCATCTCCCGCACCAGCTCTGCCCTTGCCTCTGCAGACTGAATGTCTGCATCAGCCGCTTTGGTTCGGAGCTCCAAAATAGCAGCGCTCTCCTGCTCAATCTGCAGCTGCAACGCATCCGCAGCAGGGAACCCCTTGGTCGCATCGCACAGCAGCTGCATCTCATTGCACCCCCTCTCAGCCACCACCATGCGAGCCCTCGCAGCTGCGGCAATGGCGTGAGACTCCTCGAGGAGCGGCTGCGCGTGCTCCTTCAGCCTCTGCTTCAAGATGGCTTCCAAAGCAGGCGGCGCCAGCGCCGCTGATGTTGTGTTTGAAACACCCGGCTCAGCCACACTCAGCGCTGCTGCGGATGTGGGCGACGGTGATTGAGCCGCGCTGGTGCACACGCATGTGCCAGGCGCGTCTGTTGGCTGGGGGCAGGCCGCCTGACTGGGCCCTGCGGCCGGCAGCTGCTGCTGCACTTCCATCCAGCACCCATGCACCATCTTTTCTAGCCGCAGGCTCAAATCCGTCTGCAGCTTGTCATGCACGCCTGGCATCACCTCAGGCGCTTGCTGCTCCAGCGACTGCTCACACTGCGCCCTTTGCCGGCGAAGGATATCCAAAAGGCCTGTTAATGCCTTCAGAATCTGCGGCTGCTGCCTGACAGTGGCACGGTCGACGGAGGCGTTCAGCAGAGCCTGTGCACGCAGGCATCGGCAGGGCGGCAACGTGGGCGTCAAGCAGTGGGTCAGCTACAAACTGCTTACTGATGCATGTAGATGTGCGCATAAAGAACGTGCATCGCAACCCTATGGCTCGCCATGGTCAGTGTGGTCCACGGCCAGATATGGAAATTTCCCAACGGGGTGGAGCTAGCAGGTCGGCAGGATCACACGTTGGGCATCGGAGGTTGGATGCAACTAGCCGTCCTTGCCAGCGTTAGCTGTGGCCTCAGGCCCCGTTCTGAGCAAAGCCATGCTGACGCTACATGCCGTATGGCACACTCTGCTTAGCTCACCGCTTATCTCCCCTCTACCCGGCAGCAGTCACTGGCACCCACGCTCTCACACATGCTTGATGCCCGCCCATTCATTCCATGCAGACGGATCGGTTGACAACAGGTACAATCAGTGTGTGTTAACAACCCAGCCTGACGCATGGCCGCAACACCAAGGTACACCAATGGCGCTGTTACTCAGCTCACAGCCATAGCGCTGTGCTGCCCACTGCCTGCCTGGGTCACAGCATTTCCCCTTCTGGGGCCCGGAGGGAGGGGGGTGCCAGCCGCTCTTCGCGCTTAGTCCCCGCCAGGGGGGAGCATAGGCTGTTGCGACAACACACTTCTGTGCACGTAGTGCACACAACAAAGCGTACATGTGACACACATGCTACCCTGACCCCCAAATCCCAGGCCAAGCGCTCACCTGGATGCTGCGTCGCAGCTTCCCAAGCCACTGCGACATCAGGCGCCGCTGCTGCACGACGTCCGTCCTGGCGCCGGCGTGTGCATCATACATGCGATATCGCCACGTGCCCGGTGTGCACCACGACTCCAGCGCCTCAAACAGCGACTCCTCGTACGGGGAGTAGGGCGCTGCGCACGCACTAGCAGGCGCAGGTGGGTGCACGCGGCTGGGGGGGAGGCAAGACGCCACCGCTGCTGCAGCAGCAGCCCTTTCAGCAGCAGCAACTGTAGCGTCGGCGGTAGGGCCGGATGTGGTAGGGCCGGATGTGGACGGCGCTGCGGTAGCAGCAGCGGCGGCGGTGGCAGCATTGCTGTCCCGATCACGGTTCCTATCCTGGCCGTCTGAGGGCATGCGGACCACAGCTGTTGGTGCCATGCGTGCTGTCGCGTCCGGCACCTGCATTGATTGTCTGCTTGGGCCTGGCCCCGCTGCAGCGGTGTAACTGGCGCTGCTGCTGTTGTTGCCACCGCCTGCTGATATGCCTGCTGCTGCTGCCGCTGTGCCCACTGCTTCCGGCGCCATGTTAGCTTCCGCCTCCGCCGCCCTCTTGCGCTCCTCCTGAGCCTCATACATCACCCGACGCGCCTTAGGGCTGATCACAGCATTTCCCACCTCTGCGAGCATGGCCTCAAAGCGCTTCTTGCCACCAAAGACATCCGGGAAGCGCAGCCTCAGCGCACAGAGCGGTCTCGGCACGCGCATGGCGGCCACAGCCTGCACGGCGGCCCGCTGCTCATCGCTCAGGCTGGCGTTCAGGCTGGCGCTCAGGCTGGCGGCGACGTTGCTCGAGCCAAGGTCAAGCTGGATCAGTGGGCCCCCCTCGGCAAGCGTCCTGCGCAAGGCCTTGCAACCCAGGATTAAAGCGTATCCCTGATCCTCATCAGATCCTACATGCAAGGCAGTACAGGCAGTACAGATGCATGGGTGAGGACAGCATGGCAGACCCCACATAATGGCAACGAGCAAAGCCCAGGTTGTTTGAATTGATTGTGAATACGGTGGATGAACAGCAGGATGAACAGTGCAAATTCTGTAAAACTGCAATGAAGCAGGTAGGTTGTGACAAGTGCAAGTTACCGCCTACCAAGGCGTGAATATCGCATGGTTTGTGCAAACGCACGCCTGGATGGCTATACTACAGTCCTGCTTTATGCACACATGCGGGATTGCTGGTTGCAACCGGGAGGGACTCCCCCACGGCTGCCCACGCAAACAACATGAGCTGGCCTGACTTGCAGCTGAGCAGTGGTGACCAGTCAGTGAGCGCGCGCTGCCACTCACCCACAGGGTGGAGCACAGCGCCATTCAGCTCCCGCACCAGGCGCATGTCGCTGTCCGTCCAGCCCTCAACTACCACCATCTCGGCCGCCGCATCCGCTGCAGCACGCTCACGCACGCGCTTGACGTGGTCCGCCGCGACCGCGCCGCTGAACGAGGGGCACAATTTGCCCATGTAGAATGAATACATCATTGCGGTTATGTGCAGCTGGGCATCTTCATGCCGCAGCATCGAGGACAGCGCGTCCAGCCAGCCGTGGCGAAGCAGCGCCGCCAACCCCGCCGGCGACAAAAGCTCAAACGTGCCCTGGTGCGAATCGCCCAAATCCCCGTACTGCATCAGTGAGGCCATGCACATTGACATTATCTCGCTCCGACGCATGGAACTCAGCGTGTCAGGAGTATTGCCTGTGCCAGCAGGTGCGGATGCATAAAGGACGTAGCTGCTGTCCGGGGACGCGAGGGGCGAGATGAAAGGCAGGATCCAGTCGGCGACAGGCTTGGCGATGCTGGGGTTAAGCGTGAGGAACGGCACAAGCATGATGTCCTCATCAAGCGTGTCAACAGCCTGCAGCCCTGGCAGCAGCGGGGTCAGGTCCAGCTCTTTGACAAGGTCCCCCATGGCGGCCGCGTCGCGCTGCAGGTGTTGGAATACCACGCTGCTGGCGGTACTGGCAGCCATTCCAGCAGGGACAAATGCCTCAAGCGCGCTGGAACAGGAGCCTGCGCCACCGACAAGCCCTGCCAGGAAGACAAGCGCCTGGCCGTAGGCCTTAATGCGCTGAGACGCGTCATAGCAGCTGTCGGCAAACATATCGGCGAGGGAGGGGCAGGCCTCGGCCAGCACCTGCGCAACGCAACGCATGCAGATAAATTCTCTTGATAGCAGCGACAAGACAATACGGGACTGCATACGTGAACGCGTGGTTGGGATCAGGAGGCGTTGTGGGTCACATGCATGCCTCAGCTGCTGTCCAGTTGAGTGTTCTCCAGCTTGATCGAACCTGGTGTCATCAAAAGTCATGTGCTGATGTGGCCTTTCTCACCCATTGCCCTATCCAAGGTTTGAGCACTCAAAAACTACGTGTTGAAGTACTCACGGTTGCAGACTCGAACAGCTGCAGTCCGTTCTGCATGGTGAGCACAGCGGTGGACCGTGAGGGCAGCGTACCAGCGTTGGCTGCCACGCGCCGCATCAGGACCCTCAAGAGCCTGCAGCACACGCCGATGACCATCCCATCGCCTCTCAGGACACACTGCAAGCACGCATATAGTGAGCATACAGTCAGTCCACCAGGTCACTGCTAGTGCAATCGGGGCTGCGATCACCTCGATGACCTCGATCCACCACGTGAACCGTGTAGCAGCAGCAGGAGCGAGTGCAGCAGGCAGGCATCAGCACGCGGGCGACTTGTGTGAAGCTGGTTCGACCTCTGCAAGTAATGCGATACTCACCACCCTAACCAGCCTGCCGAGGAGCTCAGGCTGGATTTGGGTTTGCTGTAGGTGTCGCCTGGACAATTCGATGTAGACGTCAAGGATGCGCGCCAAAGACACGCTGACCCAGAGAACCGGCAGCTGTACGGCGTGCTGTCGCTCAGCCTTGTAGATAAAGTGATGCAAAAGCGTGGTAAAGTTCTTCTCTTTTCCACAGACCAATAAAGCTTGAAGCGAGGCGTCAGACACGCCAGGCGGCCGCCTGCAGGCCAACGTCCACACCACCTCTAAAGCGTCCAGCTCTGCTGTGTGGTGCTCCTGTCGCACAGCCTCCAAGGCTCCAGGCTGAACCTTCCTCACAATCATGCTGGCCAGTGCTCGAATAAGCACTTTCACATCTGCTGCGTCAATGCTGACTGCTGCACCCTGCTGGCAAACTGCTGCATGGACTGTGCAAACAGCTGCGCGCCGTGTTGCCCAGTCTGTTGAGGAGAGATCGTGCGCCGCCTTAGTGAAGTCCATTCCTGCACAGGCCATGATGAGGACCCTGCGCACCAGCAGTATGAGCACACGTGAGCGGGGCAACAGCGGCCAGTTGGAAGCAGACAAGGGCTAGCAGCATCGAGTCACCCAGCGCTACTTGTGCTAGTTGTGCCAGGACGGTGCAGGGTGTCACAGACAAGTGTTACCGCTGCACGACTCCAACAAGCACGCTACGTCGTATCCAGCGCTCACCTGATGAGTGGCGCTCACAGGTCGGTGGTAAGCTTGGATTTGGTGCAGCTGGATTTGGTGTTGGAAGCTCTGCTGTTGAAGGTACTGTATGACACGTTGCTCACACAGGTTGGCGACCAACATCAAGCATATGAGGGCGCGATTCAGCTGACCATGTAATCATGTATGTCAGCCTCCCAATCTGACGCTCCCGATGTGACTCCTGGATGCCTCCAAGCAAGAAAAGGAGGATTCACACCAAAAAAGCAACCAGCAATGCTTTTGTTGATGCCTGCTCGCTACCAAGCCATCCCACACTCACACCCCAGCCAAGCCGTCTGACTCGTTGCCAGTGGCCCAGGAGTCGCAACCAATGCCCCAAGCATGCCCAATGAGATGACGTGCGAGGCAACGCAAGCGCCAGGAAGCCCGTCAGCAGAAACACGTTTGAGAACCGACACACCTAGAGCACACCTCCTCCTGGATCAATGTGTACATGGGACCTTGCATCACCCAGCAACACGTCAACCCTAGCACGCTGGAAACTGCGTGCTGGATTCTGTGGTTTCGGTGGTTTCGGTGGTTGATCACACCTCCCTGTAATAGACACGCGAAGTGCATCACGTGCACACCTGCATGTGCTCGGAGGCAGGTACAGGTGCAAACGAGCATCGTGGCAGGGCACTACAGGGATTTGCTGGAGCAGTGGAGCTGGTGACGTGATTACGGTGGGTGTACCAATACATGC
>BDDA01000051.1:133460-158029 GCA_001662385.1 Chlamydomonas asymmetrica
CACAACACATGACATACATATCACCCTGATCCCTGAGTCCCAGGCAGACCAAGCGCTCACCTGAATGCTGGGCCGCAGCTTGTCCAGCCACTGCGACATAAGATGCCGCTGCTGCACGAGGTTCGGCCCAGCGCCGGCGTGTGCATCATACATGCGGTATCGCCACGTGTCAGGCGTGCACCATGACTCCAGCGCTTCAAACAGCGACTCCTCGTGCGGGGAGAACGGCGCTGCGCCCATGCTGGGAGGCGCAGGTGGCGGGGGGCGGCTCGGGAGGCAAGAAGCAACACCGGCTGCAGCGTCAGCCCTTGCAGCAGCAGCCACCCCATCATCGGCGGCGGCAGGGCAGGCTGGGGATGGCGCTGGGGCAGCAGCAGCAGCAGCAGCAGCGGCATCCTTGCCGCCCGGATCACAACTCCTGTCCTGGCCGTCTGAGAGCGCAGGGACCACCGCCACTGGCAGAATGCGTGCTGTCCCGTCTGGCTCCGCCGTTGACTGCCTGCTTGGGCCTGGCTCCCCCACAGAGGTGTAACTGGCGCCGCTGCTGTCATGGCGACCACCTGCTGGCGTGCCTGATGCGGCCGCTGTGTCCCCTGCTGCCGGCGTCATACTGACCGCCGCCGCCGCCCTCTTGCGCTCCTCCTGAGCCTCGTACATCGCCTGGCGCGCCTCAGAGCTGATCACCGCGTCGCCCACCTCTATGAGGATGGCCTCAAAGCGCATCTTGATAGCCTTGTCACCAAAGACACCCGGGAAGCGCAGCCTCAGCGCAGAGAGCGGTCTCGGAGAGCGCATGGCGGCCACAGCCTGCACGACGGTCCGCTGCTCGTCGCTCAGGCTTGCGCTCAGGCCTGCAGCGACGCTCCTGGAGCCGAGGTCAAGCTGGCTCAGCGGGCCCCCCTCGGCAAGCGTCCTTCGCATGGCCTTGCACCCCAGGATCAGGGTGTATCCCTGATCCTCATCAGATCCTGTTTAGGGCAGCACAGGCAGTACAGGCAGTACAGATGCGCGGGTAAGGACAGCACGGCGCACCCCTCACTACAGCCGCACCCTGACACGATACGAATCAGGAACAAGCCGGCACAGCATGAGGTAGTTGAGATTGCCAGTAAAATTCATGCAGGGTTAGGTGGGTCAGGAGGCAGGCACCATAAAAGTTTGGGACACCACCCATAGAAAAGTTGCTGGGACCCCCGACCGCACGCACCCACCCCTCACCCCTGCAAACAATGGGTATTTCCTGGATCCAACCCCACCAACACATTCCACAAGGTCTATATTGCACTTTGGCATCGTTACAACACTCGCATGCCGGCATGCGGTTATGCACATGCCACTGACCACTGCAGCAAGGGCAGGCAGGCATTGGCCGCATGTGCCGACGGGGATGTCCGCCTTGCTGCCGGGTGTGCTCTTCCCTAACCCGGCTGTACAGCCTGCCCTTGTTGACCCACACCAGCCACATGGGTTTGCTCTGCTGTAATACCCTTGCGGGCCATGATGTGCGGTGAAATGCGGTGTCGCACCGGACGCGCGGCTGTGCTCGTGACATGGCTGCAGCCCTGAGCGGAGGTAAGTAATACCCCTAGGCCAGAACAAAGTGCACAATTGCGAAGCTTATGATGAGAGGAACACGCTGGTGTTTTTAAAACTCAAAAATTCGGTCTAGAAGAAAAGGTACGAGAAAACCTTACCACCCCCCAACCACCCACGCCCACCCCCTCCCCAAAACCCCTCGCAGAATCGCGCAAATAAACTTTTGGAGGCTGGTCTTGATGCCCCCAATGCATGCATGCATTAAAAAGGGGTCACTCCAGGGGGTGTGCCAAAGGTTTTTGCCTGCCTGCCTCCTGGGTGGGTCATACTGAATCATAATGGCAACAAGCAAAGCCTAGGTTGTGCAAGGGTTTGGAAAAGGTTTGGTTTATTCTGGTTTATTTGATCGTAAGTACGGTGGGTTACCAGTCCAAAAACTTTAAAACTGCAATGAAGCAGGTAGGCTATCTAGGTTATCAACCGACAAATGCGAGTTACCGCCCATCAAAGCGTGAATATCGTATGGTTTGCGCAAACACACGCCTAGATGGCTATCCTATGGTCCTGCTTGATACCATGCACACACCGCTGGATTGCTGGCTGCAACATGCCTGGACTCGCTCACGGCTGCCCACGCAAACAACATCAGCTGGCGTGCCTTACAGCTGAGCTCACGCTGCCACTCACCTACAGGGTGCAGCACGGCGCCATTCAGCTCCCGCACCAGGCGCATGTCACTGTCCGTGCAGCCCTCGACTACCACCATCTCGGCCGCCGCATCCGCCGCAGCACGCTCACGCACGCGCTTGACGTGATCCGCTGCGACCGCGCCATGGAACGCGGGGCACGACTTGCCCATGGAGAATGAAGAAATCATTGCGGCTGTGTGCAGGCGGACCTCCTCATGCCGCAGCATTGAAGTCAGCGCGTCCAGCCAGCCGTGACGAAGCAGCGCCGCCAACCCTGCCGGCGACACAAGCTCAAACGTGCCCGGGCGCGAAACTTCGTACTGCATCAGTGCTGCCATGTAGGTTGCCATTGCCATGCTGCGATGCATGCAACGCAGCGTGTTGGGAATGTTGCCTGTGCAGGCGGGTGCGAGTGCATCAACGGCGTAGCTGCTGTCTGGGGAGGCGAGGTGCGAGACTTGGGGCAGGAGCCAGTCCGTGACAGGCTTGGCGATGCTGGGGTTGAGCGTGAGGTACGGCATAAGCATGATGTCCTCGCCACGCATGTGATGAGGATCAAGACCCTGCAGCCCTGGCAGCAGCGGGGTCAGGTCCAGCCTTTTGACAAGGTCCGCCATGGCGACCGCGTCACGCTGTAGCTGCTGGGATACATAACTGCTGGACAAGTCAGGGACATTGACACCAAGCGCGCTGGAACAGGAGCATGCGATACCGACAAGCACTGCCAGGAAGGCAAGCGCCTGGCCATAGGCAGTACTGCGCTGAGACGCGCCATAGCAGCTGTCGGCAAACATGTCGGCGAGTGAGGGGCAGGCCTTGGCCAGCACCTGCATGCGCAACGCATCCGCCAGCAGGTGCAGTTAGATTTCCTCGCTCGATAGCCAGCTACCAGACATTGCTGACTGCATATGCAGACGCAATGCTGGGATCAGGCGGCGATGTGGGTCACATGCGATGTGGGTCACATGCCGCTCTGTACTCTCCAGCTTCATATTCGAACCTGGTCTCATGAGATGTAAAAATGTGATGTAATGTAATGTAACGTGTCTCACCCTCACACTATCCAAGCTTCGGCCACTCTCAACAACTACTGGTTGAATTACTCACGCTCGCAGACTGGAGCAGCTGCAGTCCGTTCCGCATGGAGAGCAGAGCAGTGGACCGTGAGCGCAGCGACTCATCATTATCGTTCAGACCCCCAAGGCGCTGTATCAGGTGCCGCAGGAGCCTGCAGCACACGCCAAGGACCATCCCATCACCTCGCAGGACACACTGCAAGCACGCATAAAGCACTCATGCACTCAGTCCACCAGATCACTGGTAGGCGATTGGGGCTGCGGTCAGTTCGGTAAACCATTTGTGAGGATAGTGAGGAGCAGGCAACGCGTGGGCGACATGTGTGACACTGGTCCGTTTCCTAAAGCGGTACTCACCACCCTAATCAGCCTGTCGAGAAGCTCAGGCTGGATTTGTTTTTGCTGTAAGTTTCGCCTGGACAATACGATACAGACTTCAAGGATGCGCGCTAACGACATGCTGGCCCAGCGAACCGGCAGCTGTACGGCGTGCTGTCGCTCAGCTTTGCAGATGAAGTGCTGAACCACAGCGTCCCAGTCCTTCCCTTTGCCACTTCCCAGGATAGCTTGAAGCGATGCGTCAGACACGCCAAGCCGCCTGCAGGCCAGCGTCCACACCACCTCTAAAGCGTCCAGCTCTGCTCTGTGGTGCTCCTGTCGCACAGCCTCAGAGGCTCCAGGCTGAATCTTTCTCACAATCATGCTGGCCAGTGCTGGAACAAGCACTGTCACCTCTGCTGCGCCCAGCAGGCTGACTGCCGCACCCTGCTGGCAAACTGCTGCATGGACCGTGCAAACAGCTGCGCGTCGTGTTGCCCAAAGTGATGAGGAGAGATCGTGCGCCGCCTTGGTGAAGTCCATTCCTGCCCAGGACATGATGGTGCACCAGTTTGAGCATACCCTGAGCAAGGCAACAGCGCCCAGCTTGAAGCAGACTGCGCAACAAAAGGCTAGCAGCATCGAGCCATCTGCACGCACGCAGTGCTTACTTGGTCTTTACCAGGCGCGGCATACACAAGTGTTACCGCTGCACTCCAATAAGCACGTACGTCATATCCAGAGCTTACAGTCGGTTGTAACTTGGTTGACTGTAGTGCGGCTGGATTGTGAAGCTCTGCTGTAAAAATTCTGTAAAAGGCGTTGCTCACGCAGGTTGGCGACAAAGCAACATCAAGCATACAAGGGCATCAATGCAGCAGAATACTTGGAACAACTTGGAACAAGGTCAGCCTTTTGCCTGGACAGCTGCTAGGCCCAATGCAATCCTACTGTCGGTTCCCAGTCAGCATGCTGAGCCACAGGCGCCAGGAGACTGTTTGATTGACTGGTTAACTATCGTTCCCGTTCCTATATACCAGCATGAATACGATACTTGATGCTTCCAAGAACAGGAAAGAGCAGGCCGGTTGCTTCTGCACACCAATGAAAAGCAACCAGCGATGCTTGTCCATGCCTGCTCGCTAGCGAACTACCCAAACCCACAACCCAGCCAAGCCGTCTGAATCGTTTTCAGCGGCCCAGGCAGAAATCCAGACAGATGCCCCCCGCATGTCGTCAACGATGACGTGCGAGGCAGCGCAAGGGCCAAGAATTGGCCAAGAAGCCTGCCAGCAGAAACACGGTTTGAGAATCGACAAGTGCACAGCCTTTCCTGCTGGATCACTTTGTGTATGTGACTTTGCATCATTAAAAAACAATTCAGCTCGAGCACGCTCGGGGAAAGCTGCAGTGCTGGTTTCTGTGGTTTCGGTGGTTTCAGTGGTTCCAGAGTTTTGGCGGACAGCAGCAGATGGATGTGCCCAGTGGCAAATCTGGTTTACATCGCTTCTGCTGGGAGTGCATTGCACAGGTGTGCATGAACGCCAAATACTTTTGCACATGGTATTGCCGCATGGTAGGTCCCTCCTGGGGTTACTTATGTGTAGTAGGCATACAGCCTTCTGAGCCTACATGGTACACACAGACATATTAGTGTACACATGGTGTACCCACAAGCGGGCATTCGTACATTCACATAGCAATACACACAGCGAAACACATGGCGGTACGTACACATAGCGGTACACACGAACATGCTGTTCGTGGGTGCCGGGTTGGCCACGCACGCCTCGGCAGCGGATACCATGGTTCGACCAAGCAGCACGGGACCAGGCGGGGGGGACACGCAGACCGGTCAAGTGACCGCGTTGGGTACATCGTGTCGGGGCATGGCATCGAGGACCTCTAAGCTTTGAGTTCAGAAATTTGGTTTTTGGTTCATCAGACAATGTGGCGGGAAAGCGGCGTTGGGTCGTTCCCTGAAGGTACGATGCAGGCCAGGGTGAGGAGTGAGGGTGAGGAGTGCAGGGCTGAGGTAAAGTGCATCACTTGCGCAGCTGAATGCGGTGGAAAAATGCCATAGGATTGAGATACACACGCAAACCAGCATCATGCAGGTGAGCGCAACAGGACTCGCAAGGTCAGCGCGGCCCTATGCTGGTGGTGCATGCCGCTGCTGCAGGTGCTGCCATGGCGCCAGCACCACTACTGCCTGCACTTGCAGGGCCAACAGCAGCATTAGTGGCCGCGCGGCAACACAGCAGCCTTGTGCCCTCCCTCCTAACCATGCACATGTATAATAATGTTGTCATATGTAAGCAAAGCCAATTATTGCGGCGCGTTGCACCCCCTGGTTCTGTTATGAGAGCATGTGAATATATGATCTTGAACCAATTTATTTGCATCAGCCAGCCTGGTCAGCCTAGCACGCTGGCGAACCGTGTGCGGAGTCAGTGGTTGCGGTGGTTTCGGTTTGGTGGTGTGACCCTGCCGTCCTGCAGCAGGAGCTGAACACAGACACGGCGTGCTGCATGGTATCCTCCCTACGACATACAGCCTGCTAACTGCGGGCCTACCACAGACATGCAGTGATGCATGTGTGCGACAGTGCTGAGAATGTTGTGTGCATGTGCCAACGTGTGCTGAGGATGTGGTGTGCACGTATTCACCCTCCAATCTAAGGGCCTGCAGCGCCCCCAGGCGTATCCATCGCCCCAGCAGCCGCGCCTTGCAGCTTGCGCATCAAGTAGTCTGCAGGAGATACAGCAGGCGTCACCTGTAGCCCAGCGGGAGTGACGAGCTCGTACCACTCCCAGTACGGCACGACGGCGAGCCGCCCGCCAAACGCGTGGTGCAGCCAGCGGTTGCGGAGCTGCGTGGCGCCGTCCTGCTGGCGTTTGTGAAACGAGTTCAGCATGAAGTGGAGGGGTCCGTCAGTCTCCAGCGCCACATAGACCGTTTGCGGCTGGTCCGGCAAGCGCACACCAACTACAAAGTCCACCATCAGGAGCCACTCGCTGCCCTCGCTGCTGCTGCTGCTGCCGGTGCCGCTGCTGCAACTGCTACCGCCGCTGCTGCTACTGCTGCTGCCGCTGCTGGTGGCGGTTGTGCTGCTACTGCTGGTGCTGCCGCTGCTGCTGTCACAGGGCGGGATGCAGGCGCTGAAAGTGCCGGAGGGCCTGCTGGTGCTGTTGTCAGGATCATCATCACCGCCACCAGGCGCTGCCGCCAGTATCTGCTCTACCAGCACCTCCGTCACCACCAGCTGCGATCGATCGACACTCCCAGGCTGCAGTGCAGAGCAGCCCGCCTGCAGCTGCTGCAGAGTAAGGTAGACCTGCTGTTGAAAGGATGACACCGCGTGCTGCTGTTGAAACTGTTGCAAATTTTTGAGCACGGCGTGCCGGGCAGCCGCCAGCAGCGGGCCGGGCTGCAGCTGCAGCCGCGCCAGCCCCAAGCGCTGCGCCTCTACATGCACTTGCCACAGCTGGCCCCCCCTCTCCTCCATCAGATCACTTGGTGCAAGCCTCTGAGCCTGTGCCTGCAGCTGTCCAGCTGCGCTGGTGTGATGCGGCAGCAGGTCAAGCACCGCAAGCGCCCAGATGCTCGTGGTCAAGTCTCGGTTGCTCGCTGTGCCAGCGCCTGCCAAGCTGCACAACCGCTTCAGCACCGCACCGGGAAACACGTCAGGGCACGGACAGTGGCCAAGCCTGGCGCACGACCAAAGCAGGGTGGCACACTGCCGGCTGTTGGCCTGCTGCAGGAGCCCGCTGTCGCCTGTGCCATCGCCCAGCAAAACGCCTGCCATGGCGTCAAGCACACGCGTGTCAAGGTGGCGTACCACTGCCAGGGCATATATAATGTCGGACCAGTGCTGTTGTGTTGCCTGTGCCTTAAACACACCGAAGAGCAATTGCCGGCACACTGCTTGGTAATAGGCCTTGTACTTATAACCCATTTTGGCCAGCGCCCACAAATTGGTGCAGTGGTTGTAGGGCTTGAATCCTTGAAAATTGCGCGTTAAACACTCCTCAGCCAGCTGGCCAACCAGCGGCTCTGATGCAGCTGAGCTGCCAGTCTTGGCCAGCACACACAACATCAAGCTCAAGTTCTGGTTGTCGAGTTCGCCTGCCGCCATAAAGCGCGTCGACAGGGCGCATAGCAGCCTCTCGTTGTCCGTTAGCAGGTCAAGCACCATCAGCGCTGAGATACCCTTAGTCATGTCTCGGTTGCTCATTGTGCCAGCGCCTGCCAAGCTGCACAGCCGCTTTAGCACGGCACCGGGAAACACGTCAGGGCGCGGGCAATGGCCAAGCTTGACGCACGACCACAGCACGGTGGCACACTGCCTGCTGCTGGCCTGCTGCATGAGCCCGCTGTCGCCTGCACCATCGCCCAGCATAGCGCCAGCCATGGCGTCAAGCACGCGCGTGTCAAGGTGGCGCACGCTCGCCAGCATGCATACAATGTTGGACCAGTCACGTGGCGTTGCCTCCGCATTGCATGCATTCAGCAGCACACTCCGGCACACTGCTGGGTAGTAGGTTTCTTCCGTGAAGCCCATTTTGGCCAGCGCCCACATACTCTTGACGTGGTCTTGCAAGCTGAAGCCGTGAAAATTCCGCGCCAAACACGCCTCAGCTAGCTGGCCAACCAGCGGCTCTGTTGCAGCTGTGCAGCCCATTGCAGCCAGGCCGCACAACAGCATGGGACAATCCATGCCCCGCGGCTCATGTGAAGTGCTGCCGCGTGAAGTGGCGCCCCTGTATTGGCCTGCTGCACCGCCTGCCAGCGTGACCAGCCGGGCCCTCGCCCTGGGCCACGCTGCGTCGCTCGCAGCAGTGAGCTGCCTCATGGCATGCAGCATTCGGGAGACTTCTTCGCTTATGGCTCCGTTTCGGTCCAAGTCCCTCGGCTCCTGCTGCAAGCATTGCAGGATGCGGTGCCCGAGCTTGTCCAGCTGCTGAGTGTTGGGTTGGTCACCACGATCGCTGGCGAGCCTGCCCAACGCATTCAACGCCGTGCTCAACTCTCGGAGATCGAGAGGATCCGTTGCGTCACAGAGGCGCGTCAGCAGCGCATGCATCAGCTGCTTATTGCCCGGGAATGCCAGCTTGGCGCAGGACAGCTTAGCGCAAGACAGCAGCATGCTGGCAGCGTGTCGGGTTGTGAGGTGCACTTCGCCGTTGCGGAGAACTCGATGCGACACCACGGCCATGACACCACGCGCTGAGGTTGCCCGTTGCACCAGCGCGGCCGCCACAACGCTGTCAGCATCCGCTCGGTCCGGCTCAGCTAATGCGATTGCTGCTTGACTTGCCTCTGCCACCACCCAAGAGATTTCCTCGCAACACCACCCATCGCCCTGCTCACGCAGCAGACGAAATCGGCCCGCTTCAAGCCTGTCCATCAGCGCTGGCACCAGCTCCGCATGCCACACCTGGGCCTTGGCGCAGCAGCGCAGCGCACTGACGGCGTCCATGACGTACTTCATTCTCCGCACACGCGGTAGCAGGTGCTCTGCCAGCAGCATCAGCACACGTCTTGCCTGCGCGATGCAGGGTGCGTTCTCTCCTGCTCGCTCAATCGCGATCTTGATCACCTGCAGCAGGTTCGCGCCATCATATCAGGACACCACAAAACCCGCCAACAACGCGCATGAAGTGGTTGGACGTATGTATGTGCATCCAGATGTGCTAAAGGTAGTACTCGTCGGTCGTTGACTGCACATCTTGCTAACTGCTGATGTCCGTCAGGCTCATCTCGAGTGCTCCCCAATGTGCAACCGAAGCGTCCATAAAATACAGCCCCATTCCCAACATGCCTTGCGCGTTCAGGTCGCTTTGAATGCAAAGCTGCAGGATGGCATTTCACGGGTTTCATAATGTGTGAACAAACCCCGTGAACTCATGTTAATGGTCATGGATGCCAACTCATTCTTCACCCGTGCACAAATCCCTCCATAACGCATACGGTAAGTGGCAGCTTCGGTACTGGCCCTGGGCCCCCACTTCAGGCTTGCAAGCCGAGCGCAAGCAACAGCAGACACGCTGAAGCCATCACCATGAAACTGCGCTTCATGCAATGACTGCTGCATGCTGCAATTGCCGAATCCAAGCTGCATGTTGCACCCTGCAGGTGCCGAATTCAAGGTGCATGTTGCACGATCCATCGCACCATCCACATTCCCATTTCATTGGACCCCATTGCCTTGCACAGTTGCATGCTAGGACTGCACCACATGTTTTGTGCTTCTGCGATTGTATTATTGTGAGCATCACACATGCAGGTTCTGTGTACAGCATGTCAAAGATTGGTTTGCCACAGCCTTTCCAGCTGCATCTCTCCCGTACAATTGGGCCTCTGTTCAGCCCTATGTGTGTTGAAGTTATTTACTTCCCGTGGGGCCATGCAGATGCTTTCCATAGGGCCGTGTAGTGTGCGTATGCATGATGATGGGAACTGCACATGAGGGTGGCGAGGTGTCTGGGCTGAGCTGGCGGCTGCCCTATGTGTGTGTGGGGTGTGTGTGTGGGGTGGGGGGGGTGGGGGGGGGTCTGGGAGCCAGGAAAAGCGGGCCTCCGGCTGCCTCCGGTTTGAGGAAGGCTCTCTCCTTCGCGCATTCCCACATGTGTGTGTTCATGATACCGTCGGTACATTACAGTGGTGGGCGTCAGTGTGATTCAGGTTTCAAGATTTGCCGCGCCTGAGCGCCGCACACCCACCAGGGTGGGGCAGGTGAACGTCATTGGCAGCTAGTGACAGCCAGCTGCCGCAGCAAGGCAGCGGTGTCCTGGCCTGTAACCGTTCCCGTCTAAAAAAAAAAAAAAAAAAGGCCCCCAGTCACACGTGTGTGCGGTACTCACCTGTTGCATCGCATGCGTCAGGGTTGCCACCCTCCAGCCGCCGCCCTGCGCCTGCACTGCCCTCTCCAGCCTGGTAAGCCTCTCATGGACAGGGTCTGTAGCTGCGCCGAGCGCCGTCCACAAAGCAACCATGCAAACGGTCTTGCTGTTCGCCTTAAGGTCACTGTGCGTCCGATGAATGACCCCGCCTCTCGCTCCTTCCTTTGCAGCGCCTAGGGGCGCACTGCTGGACAAAGTGTGAGGTGGTGTACTGCCTGAAGGTGTGCTGCCTAAAGATGTACTGCCTGACAGGGTAACCGGTGGCAGCCGCAGCGACGATGTCTGTGGGCCAAGCGCCTGCACGATTGGCACAAGCGGGAAAGCCCCCCTCTGGTCCGGACGAGTGTCCCTCGCTCCTGACTCCAAGCGCTTGCTGTTGAGGAGGTTGCTAGGTGGGGGTGTCCCGCCTGAAGGCGTGACTCGACGCGGTGGCCATTGCAATCGTGGCCGTGGCAGCAGCAGCGGAATAGGCAAGTCGCCACCGCTCAACGTCTCCTGCAAGATGTCAGGTGTGGACGCCGCCGTGTCGGGTACGGCCTGCAGGGGCAGCCCAGACCTGCAGGAGAGGCTGTGGGTGTGACTGGGAGGCCGACCATGTTGCGCCACGCCGCGCCGTGCATGAACTACCGCTGAGTCATACAGCCTGCACAGACCTGCACACCCACAGCGAACACAACAACGGGCTTGTGCAAGTTCGTTCGACTCGAGCGTTGCATACCGCTATAGCACAAGCGACCACATGGAGCCATATGGAGGAGTTGTGCACATTATCTATGACACAACAGCCTTTCTGGCGCTCAGCAGTATAGTTAGATATGTTCTGAGGCTGGGCACCACCACTACATACCACAAAACTGCTTGCCCAAGCGTGCGACAAGGGCTTGTCACGCAAGAGCAACGGAAAGAGCTTTAGCCAACATAGTTAGCCCTCAAAGAGATTGGACAGTTGGACAAATAGGAATGTGGAGTCCGCCACCCTGCTAGCAGGTCTGCTGACCCAAACTGCTGGACTGGTTTCGTTTGCTTGCGTGAGCAGCAACGGAGGTAGGGCTCGTGGGCTTTGGCGCGCAGAAATCAAGCCTGCACATACCATATGCCCCTCAGCAAAGGCCAGCCCAGATGCCCCTCAGCAAAGGCCAGCCCAGCCTTACCTGATGCTGAAGACGGATGGTGAGCGTTTGACGACCGTTCCAGGCGACGATAGCCCAGCTGCATCGTGTGACATAGACGCTGCGCTACACAAGGCTGAGCTTATACGCTCCCTGGTGACCCTTAATGCTACGGTTAGGATTTTGTGACAGTCTCAACGTCATGCTGCCGTGTGGTCCAGTGCTGAAACGCGCGTCAAGCGTGATTGTGTGAGCAAGCAGAAGTGGGCCGTGGTCGTGCAGCGGCAGTTTGAAGGCCGGATGCAAGCCGGATGAAAATAATACAAGGCTCATAGACAGAGGTGCACACAAACTGGCCCTGCCTGTACACCCCTCCAAACATCGGATAGGAAGCATTGAACTGGCAGTACTGTCTGTAAACCCATATGTAACACAATACGCTTGCAGTGTATGCCCAATGCCATACGCACCCTGAAAAATACCACACAATTACTGCTTGCCCAGCTGGGAAACGACACCCGCAACCCACAAGCACGCCCGGCAGCATGCACAAACCCGAGCGAGAAGAGCAAGCCCCTTATTGAACCTGGAGAAAGCAGGCTTTGAATGCAAGTATATGGTGCATATGGGAGCATAGCTGCCAAACCGGGCTGCAAAAACAGTGGCAATGTTGTTTGTGTCTGTTCATCTGCCCAGCCCAACGCACACATGCTCACCGGTCACCGCAAACCCAGGCGAAAGGTAAATCGGGATCCGAAGAGCAGCAGCTTTGCAAGTGCATGCAGCAAATGCACTGATTTGGCAGGGTGTTGTGGGTCATGTGATAATTGAAAGACCATTCTCCCATCTTGAAGGGAGTGAGAGATTGAGATTCTTCACTCCAACCTGTGCAACGACAGGGAGCTGAGATGTAGCAGAGGGCACAGCGTCGGCGGCAAGCAGTGAACAAAACCATCCGCGTGCGCGTGGGAGTGGATGCCTAAAACGGGGTCAATGGTGCAAAAGGAGCGGGGCCGCATAAGGCCTGCCGACAGTGCTGAGTGCTTCGTCCGTGTCATGCCAAGCGCAGCAGAGGAGTAGGCCAAGGCTTAGACGCCCGCAGAGTTCACCAAAGTTGCGAACGGTGGCGTTAACGGGATCTGGCTCGGCAGGAAACAGCGAAGAAAACCGCATGCGGAAAGCTCCTCAGCGGGAGCACTCGTGCAGTAGTTTAATCCTCCGCATAAAGACCATAACAACGCGCGGGCATGTGCGTGGCTGACCTGGCAATCCGCTCAGCTCGTTGTGCAACGCGGCCTGCGTGCGCACTTGCACTTGCATGCACCTGAAGGTGATCACGCCTGCCTGCCTGCTGGCAGGCCTGCATGGTGTGACAGCGCTATGGCAGCCCTTTCAAGCTGCGGGCGCCCTTGATCGATGGCTGCCATACAACAGCCATGTCCCAGCAGCCATGACGCGTTACACGCCACCGACCAGCACATGCATGCAATTCTGCAGCATGCGAAGGCATCACCAGCATGAGGCACCTGCTGAAAGACCTCCGGGGAGGCGGGGAGCCTCTAGCCACCTCGTGAACAGCCTGCTATGTCCTGCAAGGTCCTGCAGCGTCGGCATGGTCGGTACCGCGGCGGCATGCAGCGCAAGCAAGCAGCGTGGACAGACACAAGCACATGGACCTGGCGGCTGAAAGCAGGGGACCGCCGTGTGCAGTCAGGGGTGGCCGGCTGGCTGCTGAGGGCTGTCCACGTGCTGTGATGTGCGGGCCAGTCCCAGCCTGGTCAAGGCTCGCCCGCTTGCGCGCGCGTGCGGCTGTGGTCAGCTTCCATTAACAGCGCCAAACGCTCATACCACCCGTGAACCTGGACCGACTCAGCTTGGACATGTTGGTGCGCAAAGTGTTGAAGCACACCTTGATTGCAAACCGTAGCATGACAGCGAAAACCACCTGCGCAATCTGCTCGTTGGAACGTTGCGCTGTCTTACACATGTAGTCGTGTTCCTAAATACCCTTTGCAGCAACTTCAACTCGTCGCCCTGACCACATATCAGCGCAGCGTTCTCGAACGAGCACGCAGGCCACGGGTGATGCTCAGACCATGGCACGCCAGCACCACTGGGTAGGCACACAACACATGACAACGACAATACATAGCTGCAATGCGAGTAAGCCGTCACTTCAGAGGTCCGCAGTGACTTGTAAGCTGGACCAGATTATCTGGTGCACAATATGAGCATGCACGCAGCAGGTGCATTAAACCGCTGTAGTGCTGACACCAGCGGCAGCACCAGCGTTGACAAGGCCGATGGCGCAATGTCTGCTGCTGAAGAAGCTAGCTCAGAGCTGTGATCAGGTGGACGCTGTGGCTGTCGGCGAACCCGTGCCCTGAACCGCGGGGCGAACGGCGGCTATGGCGGGTGGAATCGCTCCGATGGCGTCGAACTTCCCGTTGTACTTGGGGTGCCACGCCAGCGCCGGTAGAGGCAGCGGCACTCGCTTGGATGTGTATTTGCCGGGCTGCGGCGCATACGACATGGACACAGCATCAAATCATGTCGATAACGGCGATAGGCGCATACACCCGCCAGAAGAGCCAGGGGCATTCAAGTTAACTGCAGCATGTGCGTGGCGTCCGGAGGTGGAGCTGAAGCATCGGTGGACACGGTTCTAACATTGGCACGCGCTGCCGAACGCAGGTGCACCGCCACCCCCCCACGGCAAGTGTGTCTAACCACATACCCTACTGAAACGCCAGTAGCTGAACGCCAGAATGGATTCTATACGAATACGCCGCGATCCTGTCGGGAGGATTGGCAGCGCTCCTGACGCGGCGCTGACAACGTAAAAAGGGTGACTACATTTCGCTTGGGGCGCGCGGGAGACAAGGGCGCATGTGCGTATCCCGTTACCTTGCGAAGACCCAGCCACCCCTGCCAACCCAGTCACCCAGACACGAGTCATCCAGCCATCCAGTAACCGTATCCACTTGCCCAGGCATCCACCCGGCCATCGTGCTAGCATGCACCCCCACATCCCCAGCGTCTGACAACCCGAGCACACCCACCACCCCGTTATGTACCCATCGCACCAACTGCCCGCCCACTTGATACTATTACTGTTTATCGAGCGCACCTTGAGGATGGCTCCCAGGCCAAGCTGCGTGTAGTACACGCGCGTCACACGCCCATCTGCCTGCTCCACCGCCTCGCGAGCGGCCTCCTCGCATGCTGTCACCTGCGTGCGTTGCGTGCAGCCGCAGCGAGGGGCGTTTCGGCAAGCAGAGCGACGACAGGGGCATCCGCAGGGCAAGAGAACTTGTCTGCAGCGGAAATGCGCATGATCATGTATCCGCCCTTGCCGCTATGAACAAGTGGCGTCAGACCGTCAGTCACGTGATGCGAAAGGGCTCCCAGAGATCACTTTCTCTGCATGGCACCGCCTCTGTGATTCCTCTGCATGCATTCCATATTTCGATTGATTCCCCGCATTCCATCACATTGATTCCATCACATTGATTCCATCACATTGATTCCATCACATGCGTTCCACCGCGTGCACCCCACTGCTTCCAAGCATCGCACTGCGTGCCAAGCCGTTGTGCTTGCAGGTGCACCAGTTCCAGTGTCGTACAAAGCCACGAGCAACACCGTACCTGGATGTCGATGGGGCACGGAAGGCGTGCCTGTAGCCGGCACCCGTGGATACATGCACAGAACACAGGCGTGAGGCGTAGCAGGCATACAACACAATCAGTGTGGGGCTTGCGTTTCAGGTTGGGCATGTTTTGCATGAACGTTTCCAGCATGAGGCCCACGGTGCGCACAAAGTACGACTGACAGAGCTCACGCAAGAAAGGCAAGGCACGCGGGGCTAAACGCACAAAGCGAGCATGGTTTGGATGACAAAGTGCAGCTGCAGGTGCACACCATCTGTCCGGTCGAATACTCATATGTGATGCATCGCACGCTGGAGTGCATTCCTGCTGCCTTGCCATCAGCACCAGCTTTACACACGCGGCAGCCACATGCAATCAGCATGCAAGTGATTGTGCCAAACATGTTTGCTTCAGCAGTCCGCAGTGCACAGCTTTGGCCATGCAGATTGCCTGCCTGCACGGCGTTGCACGTGCAGGGGCTGTGCCTCGCAGGTTTGAACTGATGAGTTTCGACACAGCGCTAAATCCGTACACACCAACAACGCACCTTCCCATACAGCATGACACCGTACTTGATGCCGCCAACACACCCGCTGTCCAGTAGGTCCTGTGCAGCGAAAGGCCAAGGTATTGAGTAACACGCCAGCCATCAGCCATCAGTGCATGAGCGTGTGCATTCAATTGAGGGTTGCGAGGCGCCCACCCAGCGGGCTGCACCGCTTGGCGCGCGTGCCATTATGTCATGCGCCTGTTTGCCTTGCAGTGGGGGGTGTTGGCTGTGTGCACGCACGCGTCTATATGCACGCTGAGAGGCAGCTCGCACATGCGCCGCAGGGATGACATACAATCAGGGACGCAAGTCGACTGCGGTACGGCATGCGTGGATTGCAGGCGGAGGACCATGTCGGACATCTCGCATGCATTCGGCAGCACTCTCACCACTGGCTGCACAACAAGGCGCAGGTATGCTTGTATGCACATCACGGCACCGGCTGCACCCAGGCCATGCCCACTCCCGAAAGCATACCAGTGAACGTTGACTTGTCCAGGTTACCTTCATAGTGATGGTGCGTGTGGGATCCAGCAACCCCAGCTGAATGAACTCGATAACCCTGCTCAGTCCTAGCTGTGTGTAGAGTACTTCGTACCTGTTACCCCCCGGGGTCACGCAGGCAACCGTGTAAATCATTAGGCGCATGATCGCAGGTGTCACACTGCGGACATAAGAGGACAGGTAATCAAAAACACAGCTGGCCAAGCACGGAATAAGCTGAGCAACTCACGGAGGTCGCTCTCTGACCACTGGGAATTTGAGCAAGCCGAGCTGGCCACCGTCGAAGAGGATGTGCAAGCCCCGCCCTGCATGCCGCATCCGTTGGCGATAGGCCACAAGTTGTTTTTGCAAACAGTACAGCGTAAACAACACGGACTTGAAGCTGCTACGGACTTCCTTTAAAAGCCAAAACACTTACCGTGCTGCTTCTGGCCTTTCATACCCCGCCCGGAATAGTTGCCGCGTCGGCCGCTGTCACCATGGCCAGCTCGAATTACCTGTGCAAGTTGCCAAAGTTGCTCTTGGTAAGGGCATATGAGCTCACACGCAAACCTCATGAGCAGGAGCGCCAAGCGGCCCGATCAAACAGACCTCTTTGCGAGCACCCGGGTTGTCACGCAAGTTGTCCAGGCCAACATAGAAGTTTTGCACTTTATGTTGCCTGATGCCAGGTGCGTCTGACACTGGCGTGTCCTGATACAGAGAATCGGCTGTCGCAGGCTCTTGCCTGGAAACCTGGTGTGCGCTTGCTGAAGACGAGAACACACGTGACTGTGCAGGCGCCGCTGTCAGTGCTGCACCCGAGGCAAGGAGCATCCGAGGATCAAGCACTGGCGCTGTGCACCTGCCAAGCAAGGCACTGTGCAATGGCTGCTGCAGCGTGCTGAGCCACTGCCGCGTGGATGATGGGTGCAACGTGCTGTTGGAAGCCTGCCCTAAGGTGGCGCTGCTTGTGTTGAAAGGCTGCTGATGCACATAAGGAGTACACATCCTTGTCTGAGTGTCGTGGAAGCCTGCAGGGTGTTGTGGACGCCAGCGTAGGGGTGCTGACACAGACGAACAGGAGGTTTCCAACTGCAGGAGTGAAGCTAAGCTGCGCTCGCATGCTGCTGAAGCTACCAGGCACCTAGGCAGACTTGCAAGGGCGCCTGTACTCATTTCCCACAGTGCCGGCGGTCCAGTTCAGAGCACGTGCACCGGGACCGAAGCAGTTGCAAGCCAATTTAAAGAAAAGGAAGAGAAAATGACGGCTAACGTAATAGACTCTCGCACGGAACTTGCCAAGGCAATAGGGGAGTGGCCTGACCATTGACAACCTGGGTCAAAGAATGGTTCCCGCCCATGCAGAATGTGGACGAGCAATGCCCTCTAAGGGGAGAAAAAAAGGGGAAGCCCGACGAGAGCGCGTTTTCACGACGCACCCTTGCCATACTGACGATAATATAGCCTCCATATACGCTTTGCTCTGGAACAAACCACCCAGGCTTTCCAGACTGAACCAGTGAGCTGAACAAGTAGTCTCTTTTGACCCAACAGACCACCGCAAGGGTCCTCAAAAGAGAGCCTAGGAGCAATGGCTCCTAAGAAGAAAGTAGCAGCAAAGAAGGTCAGTATATCCCTGAACACAATTATTGTTTGGTCCAAACAAGTCTTTTGCGTTGCACGGCGTCCTGAGCTGTTGAATGACCCTGTGCAACACACAGGACAAGAAGAAAGATGGAGTACCCACAGGAGATGTTGAGGGTGCCTCTGTGGAGGAACTCAACCAGAAAATTGCAACCCTTGAGAAGGAGAAAAACAAGGAAGAGGAGTACCGAAACTACATGCAGCTGGAACGGGTGAGCTTACGCACGAACGTGGACAGCGGTCCACGGCAGAGGCTCGGCGCGAGCTGGCGGGCTTTTACCATTCCTATGTTGAACGTATTGGCTCTCGCTTGCAGGACAAAATCAATGCTTTCTGGGAGATTACCAAGAAGGACCTTGATGACCGGAAGGCTGAGCAGCGGAACAAAGACAGGGAAATGGAGGAAATGGAGGAGAGGCACCAAGTAGAAGTCAAGGTAGAGTGACACTCGCTGGTTCACTTGATGTTTGCTGTACAAGCTTGTGACCTCCTGCGGTGGGCGTCATTCCGCTGCTCTCACACAGCTTGCTGCTCTGCCGCTTTATCATCATTGAACAGGTTTATAAGCAGAAAGTAAAACACTTGTTGTACGAGCACCAAAATAACATCACGACTCTCAAAGCGGACGGCGAGCTTGCGCTCAAGCTGCAGCAGGACGAGTTCCGTGGGCGTGAGTCGCAGCTGGCGAAGGACAAGCGGAACCTGAAGCTGGAAATAAAGGAACAAGTGAGTAAAATTGCACCTGGCATGATGCGCGTGCCGTTCGCTGCCTCTGTTTGGTGCGGCCCGGCGCGGCCATCCCATACGCAAAGACCACTCCACTACTGGGGTTTGCTTGCTCATCGGAGTTCGCTTTTACAGGAACACAACACGTTCACAAGACACGTTACCTATTGATGTGGCGGGAACCGCTGTAAGCTTGTGGCCCCAGCTGCTTGCTTTGACTCGTGCATCGCTGCGATGCTGCCTGCACAGGAACTCGCCCACCAAGACATAGTGCGCCAGCTCAAGCTGGAGCACGCTAAGGAGATAACCAAGTTGCGGCAGGAGTTTGAGCTGCAGGCACGAGAGCTGCAGCAGAAATACGAGAAGAAAATGAAAATGCTGCGGGACGACTTGGAGCTCCGGCGCAAGCAGGTGCGTTTTGCTGGAATGCCATCCGCATGCACATGCAATGCCTGCACAGGGCGTACTGCTGACCTGCCCCGCCCGCGTCAAGCACACGAAGTGTGGGGCTGGACGCCCCCCATCAGTTCATCATACAGCCCGCAGGCTGCGTCCGCGGCCAAGCTGTAGAGTGCAGCAGCAAGGACGCGGCCAATGCGGTTGACCCCACTGCACCATCCGTGACACTCCAGTGGAACACCTGCGCGCGGCAGCAGGAGCTGCGCACAGCTGACTGGCACAGCTCTGGCATCCCGCCTGCAGCGGCGTATTTATATGGACAACGCATCTGCAGCATGCGCGTCGTTGCGCGTCCTCAAGCGGTGCTCGATGAACACCTGTGACAACAAGCGACACAGCTTGCAACACCTTGTGCACTGCGCCATGGCCTACCCACTTCAAGTGCCCAGGCGACTGTTCCCACCCAGCCGTTCAGCCAGGGTGTGCTTATGTGCTTCAATGCTGTGGCCTGGGAGCAGCAGCGGATGTTGCAGGCTGCCGGCCGCCCCATTCAGCAGGCAGAGCCTGCCTGCGTCAGCCCCCGTCCGCTGCGTGCTCGCCAAGTCCAGGAAGCACATGCAGCCGCTGCTGCCGCCTGCAAAGGTGGCCACCATGCCACGACGGTGCTCAGCGGATGGCAGCACCCGCATGTGTCAACCACACAGAAGGCACAGCGGCCGTGATCGTTGTGACCGTGGGCGCTCGCAATGCGGTGTACGCTGCCCCGCTGCCTGTCAGAGGAGCTTTGGGCCGCATACGGCCGACAGCAGCATGCGGGCGGCGCACACCGCTTGCTGCGGCAGGCAGGAGGCGGGCGGACCCGCGTGTCCCGGTACAGGCAAGCAGCCATGCAACACGCGACGCAAGCAGCGGGAGCCCAAGCAGCCTCAGATACCCGCGGAAAGCACCAGCGCAGCGGCGGCATGTGCCTCTGGGCATGGCGTGCGCACAGCAGCCTGTATGCTGTACAGCAGCTGCAGTACACGCCGTGGCGTGTGCCGCCCAGCCTCCAACATTACGGCGACCGCACGTGTCACAGCAGTGCAACACGTCCACACTGTCTGCACAAGCGCACAGCCGATGCAGGCCACTGCTGCATCGGTGCCAGAAATCCAGCACCATGCAGTGCCCAGTTGTGTCTGTTTACACTGCATGCGTGATTCCACAGGCCATGCTCAAGCTGTGCATCTGTGCATGTCAGAGGGATTGGCATTACCCGGACCGCTATGAGGCTCAAACCCGGAACCACACATTCGAAGCATGCCACAACTGCATGCCAACACTGCCTAAGTGCATGTACAGCCCAATAGATGCACGGGACACACCTTGATTGGTCGTGCATGTGCCCGCCAACCTCTTAACCTCCCTGGCTCGCAGGAGATCCACGAGATTGAGGAGCGCAAGAACACGCACATCAACGAGCTCATGAAGAAGCACGAGCGCGCGTTTGCGGAGATCAAAAACTACTACAACGACATCACGCACAACAACCTCGACCTCATCAAGGTGCGGCCAGGGCGTGTGCGTTCGTGTGTGTGTGCCTGTGCCTGTATGTGTTGGTCGTCACCGGTGCTTGTCATTCAGGCTGTTGTGCAAATCGGAGACTGGGAAAGGGAGCCTGCAGGGAAGTGTGCAGGGGACTGGCACTGGAGAGGGTTCATATGCAAAGTTTGAGGAAGTGTGATGGTGAGCATGGAGGAAAGCACTAGAGAGGCATGGATTTGTGGCACACCAACTGAAGGTGAGGTAGCCTGCATGCGTTGCCGTTTGCCAAATGCACCCACGCGCGTGTTGTTTCGTTGTACAGACGCTCAAGGAGGACGTGACGGAAATGAAGAAGCGCGAGGCTCAGAACGAGAAGCTCATGTTTGAGATCGCGCAGGTGAGGGGCAGGAGGTGCAGGTGCACCCTAAGCACCGCATGTGCGTAGGTCCAGACGCATGCGTGCATGCTGTGTGTATGTGCGGGCCTTCGAGTACGTAGTGCCAGATGTCCAGTACGAGTCACTCCACGACTGCCCAGTTGCTGAGGGGCAGCATGGAGCACTCTTCAGCTCGCAGTCCGCGTTTTTGTAGTGGCAGGCACATGCCGAACGGCTGCAGTAGGCAGGAACGGATGAGAATTATACGTGCAGGACAGTCGGAGCTCACACGCAGCGCATTTAAGGGCATCATGATCGCATGTGGCATTGCCCTGCGACGTACGTCATGCTGTGCCGCATGCGCCTGTGTACCGCAAGGAGAGCCCGTGGGGCCTTGCAGTGTGAATCCCGTGGGGCGTTGCAGTGTGAATCCGGTGGAACCGTGCAGTGTGAATCCCGTGGGGCCGTGCAGTGTGATATCCGTTGGGCCATGCAGTGTGCATATGCATGTGCTTATGCGTCTGTGCGTCTGTGTGCAGGAGAACAAGCGTCTGAGCGAGCCGCTGACCAAGGCACTCAAGGAGGTGGAGACGCTAAGGCAGCAGCTGGCCAACTACGAAAAGGACAAGCTCAGCCTAGCGCAGACCAAGGTGCGTATCACGCACCGTTCCCACCAGCAGCTGCGCGGGCGGACTGCATGCTGTGTGTGGGCAGGCAACGAATACGAGTTACCACAAGCCTGGGTGGTTATACGGCTTGCAGCCGTTAGTGTACTGGCTTTGCTCCAGCTTCGTAGACGCTGGTCCATTGTTGATGCTCCAGTCCGTGTGCTAACAAGCACAGCCTGCACGGCGACGGTTTGTGCTGATCACAGAACAGCGAGCCACCATACTGAGCAGTTAGCCATGAGGGTCATGTACGTCAAGAGCGGCCGGATATCACATGTTCACATCGCAACACATAAGTGCAGTCCATGGACAGACTGGCTGAGATATCTCAGAGACTCAGACCATTCACTGAGGTTCAGACTCGGGTCCGAGGTCAATGGAAACACGTTATAGTTCAGACCGGGGTCTGAACCTAGGTGGAAACCAGCCCTGAGTATGTACCGTTATGTAATGCTCGTGCGCGTATGTGTGCACAACCGCAGGCTCGCCTGCTGAGCGCCGAGAAGCAGATCAAGAACCTGGAGTGGGAGGCGGAGGTGCTGGCGCAGCGCTTCTCCAAGGTGCAGGCAGAGCGCGATGACCTGTACGAGCGCTTCGAGTCCTCCATCTACGACGTGCAGCAAAAGACTGGTGAGCGGCTGTGTGGGGAGGTTGAGGGGGCCGGGGGCTGAGGGCTTGGTTGTGGTCTTGCGGATGGGTGCTGCTGTTTGCTGGCGTGAACCCAGCCTGCTCGACCGAGGCCCGGAGCTGGAGGGAGTCAAAGAAACCGGTGGATGCATGTTATGGGAGGCCAATGCTGAAACGCAATACGGTACCGAGAGGCGCTAAGCACTGAGACAAAGCGCAGAATGTGCGAGGGGAGGGGCCGGTTGTGGTTTCGTTGAATCTGCAGTGCATTGCCGATCGCAGCTCACGTTTCGTACCTACGGACGCAACAATAAAAGGCAGGAGGCAGCATCAGGCACGAAAACACGCGTGGACTGCCCCAAGCCCATGTAGTGATGTAGCCCAACGCATATGTGTGTGTCGGGCTGTCGGTGGCGTGAACCCCTGGTGTCGGTGTTTTGTTTTGCGGCCGTGCAGGCCTCAAGGCGATGCTGCTTGAGAAGAAGCTGGACGCGCTGGGTGAGGCGCTGGAGCTCAAGGAGGCGCAGCTAGCAGAGGTGAGGGGGCGCGGACACATAGGGGCTGTACATGGGGCCAAAGAGAGGGATGTGAGGGAAGGATGGGGTGTGAGGGCGGGAGAGCAGGTGGGGCAGTGAGAGGGGGAGGAGGGGTGTGAGGGATGGCCAACGCGCAGCGGGGCTACAATGCAAGTGACAGGGCGCAGAGGCATCCTGTATTCCTGTAGCTGCCTGAAGGCTATGCAACAACAGCCCGGGGGCAAGGGGGGGCAAGGGGTGGGTGAGCGGGATTACAATGTGGGTACGTGCTGGGGGCCAGCAGCTGGAGGAAGGCGCCTGGCTGCAACTGTTCTGCTGCTCCCCTTGTGGTGTGTGAATGCTTCTCCCCTTGCCCCGCCTTCCTTGACCCTATTTCCAGGTGCTCACCGCTGCAAACTTGGACCCCGGCACCCTCAGCACCATCAACAAGCGATTGGAAGAGGTGCTGGAGAACAAGAACCAGGTAGGGTGCACGCATACCTCGTAGGCTCAACAATATAGCATGCCTCGGGTTCGGTCATTATTAACTGAAAAGGGTTGAGACTCACGCCCTGAATCTCACCCCCGGCAGGTGGGGTCGTGCAGCATTCAATGACTCACTGCTGGTGAGGCTTGAGACTCGTCCACACAGCTCACCAGTCCCTCGCCGTCCAAGACACCATCACCTCCAGTTGCATGCAGCTGCGCTGACCGCACCGCGCACGCCTGCGGCGTGCACGTCCAACGCGTGTGTCTGTTTGTTTGTACCGCTTGCACCGCGCACAGATCGTCAAGGCGCTGCAGTACGACATCGCCAAGGTGTCCAAGGCGCACAACGACCTCATACGCGTGTACGAGGCCAAGCTGGCGGAGTTTGGCGTGCCGGTGGATGAGCTGGGCTTCAGGTGAGGACCGCTGGTTGGGGCTTGGAGGAGAGTAGAACACCGAGGGGGCGCAGCACAGGGGGTTCCGCAGCGGGGTTTGGAGTGATGGTGCTATCAACAGGTTGAGCAACCAAGCAGCCCTTCGCCTTCACTTGGGTATTCGGGAGTGAAGAAAGCAACTGCGTTGCTGCTGCTCACGCTTCATGCAGTCTGGCTCTTGGCAGTGTTGCAGCATTTAGCCCTCGCCCCCATCGAGACTGCGATGGGCACCTGCCTGTCCTGCCACACGCTGGCACGCAATCAGCCGCACGTTCAGTTTGGCATATGCAGCTGCAGGGGGGCCGCTTGCAAGCTTGCGCGGGTGGTTGACAAGCTGTTTGGTGCAACCCACGGTGTGCGTGTCAGAGTGTGTACGAAGGACTGACGCTGAGCTTCATGCCCCCTTGCCCCTTGCCCCCCTGCCCGCAGGCCGCTCGTCACCAACACGACAACCGGGCCAGCAGGGCTAGTCGTGGGAGCGTGATAGATGTTAACGTATCTGGCAGCGCAAACAACTCATACTTGCGTAGGTAGACATGTTCTGACGTGAAATTCTGGTCGACCTGGGTTGACGCTAGCATCTGGAACCTGATCGAGTCTGCAGAGGGCTGGGACACCGGGTCGTGTCAGCAGTGATGGCCATGCGGAATCTGCCGTATGGTGGTCATGCGGTATCTGCCGTACTGTTGTATGGATCCAGCCCTCCGGTCTCCACACCCACGCGCATGCACAAGCACGCGGTGCAACACGTCTGCTTTGCAGCAATAACGACAAGGATAGTCAGGTCCAGCGAACCCCCACCACCGTCACTGCCCCGCCTACCGGGCGTCGTCCTGCCCCCCCCC